>JAYRBT010000010.1:21915625-21934123 GCA_036023395.1 Myiotriccus ornatus | reverse complement strand
CCGACTGTGAGCCGCCAGTGGCCAAGGAGCCACAGTGAGCAGACAGTGACTGAGGAGCCTCTGAGCCCCGCAAGTGACTGAGGAGCCTCCGAGTGCCACCAGCAGCCGAGGAGCCTCCGAGTCCCGCAGCGGAAGCCCAGCCTTTGAGTCCTTGCAGCAGCACCCACCAAGGAGCAGCAGCAGCTGCGAAGACTCAAGGGCAGGAGCAGCAATGGAGGAGGCCAGGCAGGAGGCAGCAGCGCCAGGAGCCGACAGGAGCTGCCCGCTCTGCCTGGGTGCCCTCGAAAGCCCCGCTGCCGTGGAGCCCTGCGGGCACGTCTTCTGCCGTGCCTGCATCCAGGGCCGGGCCGCCGCCGCTGCCCCCTGCCCGCTCTGCCGGGAGCCCATCGGGGCCATCCGCCTGCTGCAGGGGCAGGACGAGCGTGCTGGGGTGGCCCCACGTCGCCGCCGTCGCCAGCTCCATCCCTTCGTGCTGCGCTGGCGGCAGGAGCAGCAGCGGCGGCAGGAGGAGCAGCAGCGGGGTCGTGGAGGTCGCCGTCGCCGGAGATTCTCCGACGGGGATAGGGAGCAGAGTCCCCCCGTGCCCCCGCGCCGTGTGCGGAGGGAGCTGGAAGAGTGGCCGCACAGGGTGCGGGAGGAAGAGCTGGCCTCAGGGGACTATGTGCGCCGCCGCCCCCTCATCCCCTTTGAACCGGAGCCTCCGTGGGACCTCTGAATTAAAACCCCACGTTATTCCTACACGAGCCTCAGCTGGTTTCTTCTCCTCGTTTGCTCCTTGCTGCAGGGCTGTGGGAGTGGGAGCTGTGGGAGAGGGAGCTGCAGCTGTGGGAACTTGGAAAAAGAGTGGGATATGACTGAAGTACTGCTTGGGAGGGAGGAATGTATATTTTGAAACTGGAGGAGGGGGCCCATCCCTGGTAGTTTCTGTACCACTTTGCTCATCCCAAAAGGGATGGAAAGGGAAAAAGAAAGGGAAAAAGAACAAGAAAAGGAAAGGGAAAAAGAAAGGGAAAGGGAAAAGGGAAAGGGAGAATCTCCTGGGACTCTTTTAGGAGATCTCGAAGGAGCCAGTGTCTGCTTTCCTGAGGACCATGGTCAGGAAGGAGGCTGAGATGACGGTTTCGGGCAGACCTTCCCCCTCTTTTCATGGTCCTGCACACCCCTGCACTGTGGAGGGCTGTGATCCTTGGGGAAGCTCTTCAGGCTGGGGAGGCAGCCCTGGCACAGCCACCTGTCGAAAGGCTTTCAGCAAATTCCTCCCTCCTACAGCGAAGTATAACCTGGGCTGGCCCTGCAGGTCTATTGCTTGATGGCATAGGCTCATCCCCCCATGGCAGCCAAGTGTCAGCCTGCGCTGAAGCCAAGGAGGGATTGAGAAGCTGAATCTGTAATGGATCCTTGCCAGCCCATCCATGTTTATAGGCTGTGATCTGCTGCTTCTTGATTTTATTCCAGCCCCTCGATTAAATTTCTCACATGTAAGTGAGCCCCACAAGTCTGTCCTGGCCATATATAATGGATGGCAGTAGAGGGGAAGAACACAAACATGGCTCAATGTCTGTAACAGATGCCCGGGCAGCGGTACAGCTTGTCCCTCTGCTGAAGATCCCCCACCCACTGCCAGAACCTGCCCTCAGTGCCAGCCAATGCAAAAGGCTTCCTCTCTGTCCCCAGCCTCAGCCATTCTCCATTAGCCCGGGAGCAGGACAAGGCTTGGAGCCAAGTCACCAAGCCACTATCTCCAGGAACACTGCCAGTTCCACCCCCCGAGCCCTGGTGCTGCCACTCGATGCCCCATCAAATATTAATACAATGCTCAGTGCCTCTGTGCCCTGCCCCAGCGCTGCATCCCTGGCCCCTGCCCTCTCCAGGGCTGCCCTACCACTCTGGCCTCCCCTCCCACCCCGTATTGCTCATTCCTCCACACACAGGGACTTTGGGGGTGCAGCTGCACCCACCTTTGGGTGTTCCCTGAGCAGGGCAGGGCAGGCAGGACCAGACTCCCTAACCTCGGCAGGGGTCCCCAGCGGCCAGCTCAGCCCCACACAGCAGGTAAGACCCCAGGGGCTGGAGCAGTGGGTATGTCCCCAGAGAATGCCAGCCCATCACTCCAGGGAGTGGGAGGGCAGGCCGGGGGTATGGGATGTCCGGAGAAGGGTTGGCGGCCATGAGGTGGCCCTGTGCTCAGCCCTTGGCTGCAGGGATGTTGCAGTACATCCCTGGGGGAGAGGGGGCAGTGGGGACTCCTCAGCTTCTTCTCTGAAGGAAGCAGACCCACCTGTGGGTCTACCCTGGGAATGGTTCCCCTCAAGAAGTGGGGTGATGTGTCGGGTCACCAGTCAGCTGCTCACACCTTGGGGGCCCTGGGGATGTTGAGACCCACGTCCCCTTTGCTGCCCTCCCGCAGGAGGAGGCCCGCACCTCTGACCCCAGCAGCCGCTCGGCCCGGCGGGGGATGGAGCCCAGCAGGTTGGTGCCGGCGGAGCTGAAGTTGCGCAAGCCCTCGCAGCGGGCCAGGATCCCGGAGCCCTTCCTCGTCCACCCGGTAGGTCGCTGGCTCGGTCCGCGGCCCCCGGCTCCTCCTCTCGGCCGCCCCGTGACTCTAATCCACGCAGGACGGGGCGGCTGGGCCGGTGGGGCCCCCGGGGCCGGACCCCGCGGAGGGGGACGTGGACTCCCTTGTGCCCACGCACGACGAGCGGGGCCGGCTCATCCCTGAGTGGAAGCGGCAGGTGATGGTGCGGCGGCTGCGGGCCCGGCTGCGGGCCGAGGCGGCGGGAGGGCAGGTAGGAGGGGCGCGGGGCGGGGAGGGGGGTGCGGGCGGTCAGGGGTCGCTAACCCCGCGTCTCCGCAGGATGCGAGCTCTTGGAGCTTCTCGCCCTCCCACCAAGCCATGCTGGGCCCCTTCGGGGAGCTGCTGACCGAGGCGGACCTGCATCAGCTGGAGAGGGCGGTGGAGAGCCTGCGGCTGCGGCGACGCGGCGAGGTGTACCAGGGCGAGCTGCGGCGCCTGGCGCGGGAGCTACGCGCCCTCCTGCCCGGCCCGCTGCTCAGCATCTCCGTCCGGAGCCCCCCGCCCGCCCCCGGGCAGCCCCTGCCCCTCTGGTGCGGCCGTCTGGCCGGCGCCGTCAGCAGCCTGGCCGCGCTGCTGGGCCACACCGAGGGGGTGTGGGGGTCCCGCGCTGTCGCCGCCGCCCCTACCGCTGACCCCGCTCCCCTTGCCGCCGACGGACAGCGCCGGGAGCCGGCGGGCAGCCTGGCGCAGCGGGAGATCCGGCAATGTGGAGTCTGCGTCCGCAGCTTGCGCGGAGCCTTCGAGCCCGCCTGGGGGGCGGCGGGGGCCGCTTCGGCCGGGGGCGGCGAGACAGAGGCCGCCAGCGACTCGGGCATCAGCTGCGAGGAGGCGTTTTCTGACGGAGGCGGCTCGGGGCCGGTGCCGGTGTGCGGCAGCCTGAGGAAGGAACGGATCGTGATGCTCTTCCTTAGCCACTGGAGACGCTCCGCGTACGCGCCCCCCCAGCCCGCCGCCGGGGACCCTCGGGAGACGGCGGGGAGTGGTCCGCGGGGGGTGGCCCGCCTGGAGCGACAGCGGGCGGCCATTCAGAGGCTCCTGAGCGCCTGGCGGGACGTCGCCTCCCGCCGCCCCCCGCCTCTGCCCCCCGCCCGTGCCCTGCTGTCACCAGAGCAGTTCGTGGCGGCGGCGGGGGGCGGCCCGGCCGAGTACGAGAGCTTGTCGCTGGAGATGTTCATGCTGGGCTATTTCCGCATCTTGGAGCAGGAGCTGCCCCCCGAAGAGCGCCGCGGCCGCCACCTGCTCTGCTTCGAGGTGTTCGAGCAGCTGGGGCGGCACGGCTGGCGGGCGGTGCGCGCCTTCCACCGCGCCGTCACCGACGAGATCGCGGCGGGGAGGCGCAGCTGGCGCGACGGCTTCGACGACATCAAGGCACGGTACTTCGGGTCCTCGCAGAGCCCGTCCCGGCGGCCGGGGAAGGCCGGGGAGGAGGGGGAGGAGATTTGCCGCTACATCGATCGCAGCTTCGCCTTTTGGAAGGAGAGGGAGGCCGAGATCTTCAGCCTGGAGGACTGATGCCGGCGGGCTGCGGAGTGCTGTGGAGGCCGCGGGATGCAATAAACACCTTCTCGGTTCTCTTCCAGCTGAGCGAGGTTTCCCGGGGCGACAAAGAAAGCTGCTGAGCGAGGGGGCACTCCGATTCCTCCCTTCCCCGGGTCGGATATCTGAGTTCCCGGCTGCCGCCGCGTGTTTGCAGCCGTCGCGGAGTGAGATAACGGCCTATATTTACACCGGCAGTCCCTGCCGGGGGAGGGAGGAGGGGCATCGCGGGGACCCCCGCCTACAGACAGGGCGGAGGGGGCTGCTGTTGGAGCAGGTACCCCCAGGTACGGTGTCCAGCCGACCCCCGCACGAGGGGGAGACTTTACTAAAGGCAGCAACGCCGCGGGGCGACGGGGATGGGCGGCGGCGGCGGCTCTGCCCGTGCGGTGCCTTTAAGAGCAGGGAGCAGTGTCCAGGTGCCGCCTAAAAATAGCATGTGGCCCCCCGTCCCTGCTAATCCCGTGTCGCGCGGCGTGTCCCTGCCCAGCGCCGGGACGGTGACCACTTCCTTCCCGCGGGCCAGCTGGAGCTGTGGAGCACTGGTGAGAGTGGGAGCGACTGCGCCGGGGGGAGCTCAACCCAACCCCAAATCACCCCCAAAAGGCCGGTCGCAGCCTCAGCAGGTCAGCTGCGCCGTGGGGAGGAGAAAACATGGCCTGGGAGTGGGGATGCTGCGGGGAGCACTTCTGCTACCACTGCTAACCGTGGCTAGGGCGCTGGTAAAGCAAGATGGGTGCTGGGGCAGGGGGAAAGGGAGACGCTATCACCTTTTCCTGGCAGGGAAACCCTCGCCTCGCTCTGCTCGGGTGCTGCCTGCCTGCCAGGCCCCACGGCCATCCTTGGCACCATGGTGAGGAACGTGGACGACTTTGACTTCTGCCTGCCTTCTCACGCCCAGGGCGTGCTGGAGGGGCTGCAGCAGCTGCGCACCAACCCTAAACTGGCCGATGTGACACTGGTGGTGAGCGGGCAGGAGTTCCCTTGCCACCGTGGTGTCCTGGCCCTCTGCAGCCATTACTTCTATGCCATGTTCTCCGGAGACTTTGCCGAGAGCATCGCGGCACGGGTGGAGCTGAAGGAGGTAGATCCCAGCGCACTGGAGATGCTGCTCAACTTCGCCTACACAGGGAAGGTCACCATCAACCAAGGCAACGTGGAGGGGCTGATGCGGACCTCCAGCCAGCTCCACTTCCCTGCTATCCAGAAGGTCTGCAGCCGCTACCTCCGGCAGCAGATGGACGCCACCAACTGCCTAGGTATCTGTGAGTTCGGTGAAAGCCATGGCTGCCCTGAGGTCTCCTCCAAGGCTTGGTCTTTCTTGCAGGAGAACTTTGAAGCCGTCTCTCTGCAGGAGGAATTCCTCCAGCTCTCCAAGGAGAGGTTGGCCATCTACCTCTCCAATGACCAGCTGCAGGTGCAGGAGGAACGTAGTGTGGTCGAGGCTGTGCTGCGCTGGGTACGCCACGACCCGGGGCCCCGAGCCCAGTTCCTGCCTGAGCTGCTGGAGCTGACCCACCTGGTCTCACTGCCCGACCAGTACTTGCAGAACCTACTTGCCACTGAGCCCCTTGTCCGTGACTCAGATGCCAGCAAGGCCCTCGTTGCCCGATCCCGCACCATGGTGGGTATCCCCTGCCCCCAAATTCCACTCCCTGAGCCGGGAGGAAGGAGCCTGACAGTCCTGTCTTGGCCTCTACATCAGGGGCAGAGCAACACTGGTGCCCTGAAGAACGCCCCAACCCCACCACAGAAGCTGGAGGAGGTGCTGGTGGTGGTTGGCGGCCGCGTGCTGGAGGATGGAGAAGATGAGGAAAGGGAACTGGAAATGCCAACTGCCTCCAGGAACTTTGCCTTCTACAACCCCAAAAGTAGTAAGGGCCCAATTTCCCCTCCACTCTTCCCCATGTTAGTTAAACCCTCTGTCTACCCCAAAACCACCTCTTGCCAAACTAGTGTCAGTTTGGAGGGGCACTGGTTGGGGTGGAGGATGGGGTTGAAACAGGGATGGCTTAAGAAGTGCCATTGCTGGCTGGGAGGTCATTGCTTGACTCTGCTGGGTTTCAGAGCGATGGATGTCTCTGCCCGACTTCCCTGATTACAACAAATGGGGCTTTTCCCTGGTGACTCTGAACAACGATGTGTACGTCACAGGTAGGTGCCAGGGCTGCTGGTGCAGGGTGGACATCTTCAAGGAGCAGGGATGGATAACAGAGGACAAACATGTGAGCACGAGGCACTAGCATGGGGCCAGGGGCTCCTCTCTGAGCAAGGTCCTCTAATTACTCCCCGCTTTGGCAAATCTGGATGCTGGCAAGAGATGCCCGGGGACAGCTGCACTCAGAGAGGGTGGGCCCTCTGACTTATCTCTCCCAGGTGGCTCCCGGGGGTCCCAGAATGACACCTGGTCAACGACCCAGGCATGGTGCTTCTGCCCCAGGGACGGCCTCTGGAAGCCGATCGCTTCCATGCTGAGGGCCCGGACGAACCACACCAGCGCTGTCCTCAATGGTGAGATCTACGTCATTGGGGGTAAGGCTGCAAAGACCCTGTGGGTGCTGCTAGGGCGGGAGTTCGTGGGTGGCCCAGAGCAGTGGGGTGGCTGCAGCGTCCCGTCACCCTGCAGGGACAACGGTGGACGTGGTGGAGGTGGAGCGCTATGACCCCTACAACAAGAGCTGGTGTGCCATCAGCCCAGCCCCCAAGTACGTGAGCAATTTTGCAGCCGCCAGCTGCTCCGGCAAGCTCTACCTGGTGGGCTCCTGTGCCATCAAGTACAATGCGCTCACCCTGCAGTGCTACAACCCTGTCCAAGGTGAGAGTGCACCCTGCCACCATGATCCACCAACACTGTCCTGGGGAGAGGGTGGTGAGGGGGGTCACCCCAGGCAGTTGACCCCCTGTGCTTCCAGACATGGTCCTGTGGGATGCGAGCAGGTGCTAACAGGGGGCACTGATGGCTGCGGCGCAGGGAACAGGGCTCCAGCAGGAGCACGGCTGCCTGCAGCACGGACCTGAGTCGCAGACATCTGACACAGGCTGGAGCTGAGCTTCAGTGGAGCGGGATCTCTGGGGCATAAGGGTGGGGGAGGCTGCCTGCCTTAGGAAGAAACTAACCTCCTGTGACAATGCCACCTCCTTGGGTAACCTCTCCCCCATCCTGCAGCACCACTACAAACCACGTCCCTATTCCCTCTATTTTTTATCCAAGACTCTTGCCTGGGGTGGGGACTGTCAGTGCCTGTCCGCCTGGCTGCTCTGCCTCCTCCCTTTCAAATTCCCCCTGAAATAGCCATGGGCTCGGTGATGCTTTTTTCAGTCACTGGCAGCTGCATCGAGAGCCAAGGGTGGGACATGCTGCTAACGCCTGCTCCTTGCAGATTTGTGGAGTGTGATCACATCCCCCTTCATCCCCAAGTACCTCTCGGCCCCACGCTGTGCCACCCTGCGCGGGCTCATCTACCTCATTGGGGACAACACCAAGAAGGTCCACGTATATAACCCGGAGGCCAACATCTGGCAGAAGGTTGTGGGATGTGGGGCCAGGCGCACTCACCCTCCCAGGGAGGTGGGGAGGGTTTTCTCACCTGTTCCTCCTGGGTGCCAGCACTCCTTCTCCCTCCTGTCCACTCATCCCTTGGCTCTATTAACTCCTGCAGAGCTGAGGATGCCCCAGTCCTTCTTCCCCTGCTTCCCCATCACTCCTGCACTAGGCACCAGGGGCCCCCAAACCTCACAGAGAAGATGGGGCAGGGAGACACATCTGGTGGATAGAAGTCCTCTGCAGTGGGAGGGGGTGGTCACCAAGGAGTCCCTGAACATCTCACTCTGCCCCTCAACACAGGTGCAGCTCCTGCATGTGCTCCATGAGAACGGAGGGATGGTGGCACTGGGTGACCGTCTCTTTGTCACCGGTGGCCACTGGAAGGGCATGGATGGGGACTACCGGGTAGAAATGGAGGTGTATGACTGTGCCAAGGACCTCTGGACACGGGAGGGCTCCCTGCCCTGCCTCTGGCTCTTCCACAGCTCCTCCTCCATCTTCATTGACACCTCCAAGTGGACAGAGGCTTTCCAGGGTGACCATGGGTGGTAGGAGAGCCTGTTGCCCTATGCAGCCGTGCTCCCTTCTCCCGTCTCCTCACTGCCTGTTCAGCCCTGTGAGGGGTGGATGGAAAGCCCTCTGCCAGGCTGGCTGGAGCAGCAGGGGTGTGTTTCCCCACCACTGCAGGGAAAAGCCTTTTCCTTATAAACACGCTTTGGCTAATGCTCTCTTCTTTTGGCTTGTGGTTTCTTTTTTTGGTTGGTTGGGCTTTTTTTTTAGAACTGCCTTTTCCCCTCTCCAAAACCCTAAAGCTTTCAGGGTATTGCATGGCCTCCCAAAGTGTGGTCCATCCCATCAAAGTCTGATGTTGCTGCTTTGGGGGCCATAGTCTTTTTCCCCATTCCACTGACACCCAGCATGGAAAAACCCAAGTGGGACCGGGGGAATCTCTTGCCCAACACCCGAAGCTCTCCGGCCCCTCGCTGGCTAAGATTTAAGCGTCAGACCCACCCCAGTGCCCTGTGGCACAGAATAACAGGAGAAAAGCCACGTTTTGGATGCTTTGTGTCCTCAGGTGGCCCAGCAGCCTCTGGCGAGGTGCATAATCCCGATTTCTCTCCTGTAAGAGACAGCATGCACCCCAGGGCAGCCAGCACTCGGGTGCCTCCCTGCTCCTGGTGCGGTGACTGCTGCTCCAGCCTCGTCTCTGCCGGCACTGGTGACAGAAGGATGGGCGACGCTTCCCTGTCAGCCGGGCCTCCGGCCAGCACGGCTGGACTGTTCAGCCGTCCCGCCTTCGGTTGTTCGCTATTTTAGAAACGTTAAACATGCCCGGGGCGGGGTGGGCACCTCCCACTTCAGGAGCCCCGCGCTGCTCCCCACGGCCATGCGGGGTTTTAAACGCGAGGGGGTCCCCGCGCCCCTAGGGCAAAGCCCGGCAGTGGGGCGGGCCCGAGGCGGGCCCGGGACCGCCCTCCCGGTGGCGGCGGCGGCGGGATGCGGCTGTCGGGGCTGTGCCTGGCGCTCCTCTGTGCCGCCGGCACCGGCGCCGAACCCCCGCGGGCAGCTCGGGAGCGGCCGCCGGGCCCGGGAGCAGCTGCGGGACGGGTGGCGGCGGCGGCGACGGGACGCGGAGGGCCGCGGGCGGCCGGCGTGGACCCCCGGCAGGCGTGGATGCTGCTGGCCGGGAGCCCCGGGCGGGGGAGCGGCGGTCGGTCCCGCGGCGGGGCGGGGGCGGACACGGCCCCGGCGGGCGGCCGCTCTCCGGGAGAACTGCCCCCGGCTGTGGCGCAGGGCACTGTGCCAGGGACTGCCCCGGACCCCCCCGCCGTGCCCCGGGAGCTGCTGAGGGAGCTGCAGCTCCTGCTCAGAGGTACCGGGGCGAGGGTCGGAGGCCAGGGCGGGAGCAGCGGGGGCCAGCAGGCCGAGACACAGTAGGGCTGGGCGGCAGAGCCAGGAAAAGTGGAGGTGCTTTCCTAACGCTGTGCGGTTTGGGGTCAGGAATGGCAAAGGAGCACGCAAAGGCGCAGAGGACAGCCTGGGAGGGGCGTAAGGAAGAGGAAGAACGCAGCCCCCAGGCCGGGGCCCATCATCGCGTGGAAGCAGCCTTCCACTGCCGGACGCGCGAAGACATCGCCGTGGAGCAGAGAACACGACAGGAGCTGCGGCTGTTCTACATCGTTAGTGCCCAGCCTGACCCTCTTCCCTGTCTGTGGGCACACCCGCCCAGGCACAGGCACTCTTTCTCTAACTCCAGCCATTCCCTGTCCCAGCCGGAGAGGGAGGAGACGTTTCACCGCGGCCCAGGGCTGAACCTGACCAGTGGGCAGTACACAGCCCCCACCGCAGGGTACTACACCTTCAGCGCCACGCTGCACATTGGTGAGCCCTTGGGCAGCCCCACGGCCCTGGCGGGGTGGTCTGGGATGGCTCTCACCCCCACCTCTGTCCCAGTGCACAGGGAGCCGCAGAGGAAGAGGCAGATGTGCCGGGGGACACGCCTGCGTGTGCTCATTTGTGTGCAGTCCCACTGCCAGCACAACAGGTATGGCAGGGCAAAGCCAGGGACCCTGGGCCAGGGAGAGCGGAAGGAGTCCAGCAGCCAGGAGGGGTGTGTTCTCCCCGGCACCACCCTCCCTTTTCTGCAGAAATTTGGAGACTTCGTCCCAGCTGGAGAGCAGGGGTGACCTTTTCACCATCTCTGTCACCGGAGTCCTTTACCTGCAGGTTAGTAGTGCCAGCACCACTGGGGACAGTACTGGGCAGGAAGGTGCCTTCTGTAGCCCCAGCTCAGGGCTGGGCAGCAGGTCTGCTTCTCCAAGCCCCAAGGACACTCGGGGCCGAGGTCTGCTGGTACACTGTAGCACAGGCTGTGGCTGGGCTGCCCTAAAGCCTTGTGCTGTTCTTTTCCCACAAGGAAGGGTGGGGGCAGCTCCTCCACCTCTCAGATGCTGTGCACCAGGGAGAGCTCTCTCCTTGGCTCTGCCAGGCTGTGCCTGGTACCCAAGGGAGGTGTCCCAGCCCTGCTAAGCCCTCTCTCCCCCCAGGCCGGGCAGTACGCCTCTGTTTTCGTGGAGAATGCTGCAGGCTCTCCCCTCACTGTTCGAAGCGGCTCCGATTTCAGCGCCGTTCTGCTGGGAGTGTGAAGAGGCACCAGGCAGGGCACTGAACCTGTGCCAGGAGCAGCCAGACCCTTCCCTCTGCCAGCCACCATCGCATGTCCCCTGCTCAGCACCAAGCCCAGGGAAGATCATTTGCTCTTGCAGGAACTGTGGACTGATTTGATACTGCTCATGCTACAGGACCAGCTGAAGATGAACAAAAGATCATGGATAAGATGATGATAATAAAACAGCCTGACAAAGACCTAAAGGCATTCACTTTTAACTAAAGGCTAGGCCTGCAAATTGATCTTGGGAAATGCTGCTGACAGAGGCAGCAGATGGTTGCCTTCTCCTCAGGGCTCAGCTCCCATCCCTGGGACAAAGCCCCCCACCTCCATTTTTGCCCTCAGTGGACTTCCCTCCCCTGCCCAATGTCTTAGCAGCCCAAACCAGATTATGGATCACTTTAGCTGCCCTGCAGTGTACGAGCAGTGAATGTTTGCTGGCAGAAGCAAACATCCTTCGCACTAATCGTTAAAGCAATGTCCCAATAACGTGGCACATCCGATTAAAGCAAATTCTTGTGCCATGGCTTTCCACGCCAGGCGTTCCCTGCCCATGGCACGGGGCCCAGGCTGTGGGCAGCACAGATACGCTCTTTGCTCCAGCCCCGATAGCTGCCTGAGCTGAAGATGGGCACAGGGCTACGTGACCAAGCAAGGGCTGCACGAGAAGGACCCGGGTGTTTGATTTCTTAGTAGCACTTAGTACTGGGCAAGTTGTGCCAGCAACACCTCAAGATAGCCTGAGCTGCACCCAGCCCCACCTTCCCCCAGGGATCCATGCACACAGGCGGGAGGAGGCATCTTCAGTGCTGAACTGTGCTCAGCAGGGCTTTCCTGGCCCTGCCTGCCCTTCTCCACAGGCTTCATCTCCTTGAGGAGCCTTCTGAAGCAGCTGTTGCAGCAATTTCTGGGTAAGGGTGTTTGGATTTGGGGAGGAGGGGGGCAAAGCTCTGGTTGTACAGTCTGAATGCTGACTTCTCCCTCAGGGCAAAGACAACTTCTATCTTACAGCAAAGCTGTGCTTCTCCCTCAGCTGATTTGGTAGGCAGCAGCCTCCTGGCAGTGATGAGGTCCCTGGAGCTCCTGCCCAGAGAGGAGGTTGGCACTGGCAGCACCTCCCAGTCCCCACGCACGATAAGCCAAGGCAGCCTCACTCTGATGAGCTGCCTCTCTTCCTACTACACACACCTGAGGAGGTACAAAAGGACTTGCTGTCCGAGAGCGGGACTTGCCTGGCTGTAAGCTGTCCTGTGCCCGTGAGGTATCAAGAGTCCAGTGCACTCCAACACAAAACTGAAAGAGCTGATTAAGCTGCAGGTACTATAGGGGTAATTTAAGTGTTGGGAGGGGACAGAAGCTCAGTCAGCTCCAAGGGAGAAGACCTGTGTGCAGACCAGTTGCACATGGGCCACCCTGAGGGGTGATCTTGGGAGCTCTCCTCAGTAGCAGGAAGCTGCTTGAGCACTTGAGGCAAGGAGAGTACATTTTCAGGAAACCTCCTGCAGATCCCACCCTACCAGGAAATTCAAGCCAGTACTTTTTTTTTTTTACTTCCACTAAAGCTGGGGCTGAACCTGTCTTTCTAACTGTCTGGCTATTCCCAACCATAATGAGACCTGGTCCACAGCACTTTCTTTTCCCCTTTGCCCTGAAAAATGGACATTTTACAGAAATTATTATTAACCATAACAACCATTGTGCCATAATGCTGCATATTCCGATCCTAACTGGAGCTGTGCTTTCCAAATTTTTCCTAAAGGGAGGGAAAGAAGCGTTGTAGGAGGAGGCAGGGGAAGGGAAGACAGTCAGAAAAGAACAAGCTGACATTCCTCTCAGCAGTTCGCACTGGAATGCAGAGGGGCCTCCTGGAGGGAGCCACAGAGCTGGGAGCATGGCTCAGCTCTCACAGCATGGCCAGAGGCCTCCCCAGTGCAAGAGGTGGAGAAAGGGAGAGATGAGAAAGGAAGGCAAGTTGCTCTTCTGAGATGTGCCATCAGGGTTTCTTTTGCTACACAGTCTGAAGCAATTCTGTACTCTGTCTGGGCTCTCCAAATTTGGCTATCGTGAGGAGAAGCAGCAGAGAGTGTTGCTAACAAAGGGATTCCCTCTCAGCTCATCCTGCAGTGCAACCATATATCAAAGTACACAGGAACGGCTGGAAGCAGAACAAGCTGGCAGAGGGCAAGCACTACCCAAAATCTGTGCTGGATGCCCACTTCCTTCCTCAGTCCTCTTCAGGAGATGTGCAGAGTTAGTGGGAGCCACTCTGTGTCAGCCTAACCCTCAGCCTAAGCCCAGGAAGTGTAACTGACTAGTGCTGGAGCAGAAATCCATGAAAGATAGTCAACCCACCTGTCCAAACAACAGGACAGCTGTTGTGTGCTCCACTAAACAGATAGCCCAGGATCTGGGACCATCTCCCAAAGTTCTGGGAATACAGATAATGGAAACGAGCCTTGGAAGCCTCACAGCCCTGTCCAGGCTATGCACAAAATGGCAGATACCACTGCACCAACCTGCCCACCTCCCTGGGACTGCAACTGCCTCATCAGAGCAAAGAGGCTGTGCAAGTAACCCCCACACTGACCCCTTGGCTCACCTCCCTCACTGCCCCGGTTCACCCACAGCATGGGAAAGCTACATAATCAGAAATTTAGGTGCTTTGGTCCAATCCACTCAGCTTTCATTCTGCCGGTTCGTCTTAAGCCAAATTTTCTCTGGAAAACAGCACACTGACTGTCTGCAGCAACAGCTGGTAGAGGCACTGGCACAGGATGAGATACCGGACACTTATTAGCAACAAGCACCTAAAACCTGAGATGCAGGCTCTGTGCTTGTCTGTGCTATCTGAGGAGCAGGCATGGAGCTTGGCTGCCTGGCGGGTCTATTTGCTGAAAACACTTTTCCCCAAAAATATCAGGAGCAAACTCCAGCCACTTTTTCCATACCAGCACTGGGGTAAAACTCCAGCACATTCTGCAAGCAGAAGGCAGGTACACTGCTGCTCTGCAAGTGGTGTTTTTGTCCTTCAGCTAGAGGCAACCTCACAGCCCAGCTTCAGAGTCAAAAGATTTCCTTCCCAGCACAAAGAGGACAGCCCACACAGCACCCCAAGCCTGTGGGTACAGTTCCACACAGTCTGTACGGTACAGCCTGTCTAGGAGCTCCCATGGAGGCCTAAGAATTCAGGACTCTTCCAGAGCCTCGCATAAAGCTCAAGGAAATGGACAGCAGAACTGTCCTGTTTCAAACTGCTGGCAGAGCTCATGCCCCCAGATGCCTCTTGCTAGCACCCCTGCTAAATGGGTTTACTGCGTTTGCCAAGACATTCACTGAGGGCTGACAGGAGATGCCTGCACAGGCTGATCCACACTGCCAGCCACTTGGCAAACCTTGCTAGCTAAGTGAGCTAAGACTACTAGAAAAAAAACAACTTTATTTACACTGAAGCGCAGGACCCTCCCTCCCTCGGCCACATATGCACACAGACAGACCTCTTCCCTTCCCTACATGCGCCGCACCTCATCCCTCAGTGCTCTATCCGGACCACCATGACCGTGACGTTGTCCGCCGAGCCTCGCTGCACTGCCTTGTTGGCCAGTCTGTTACACGCAGCTTCATATCGAGCGTCTGCTTCCAGCTTCCCTTCTCTCATCTGGATGTTCTTATCCTGTTGGGACAAGGAAACACGACACTGATTGCCCCCAGCAAAGGTAGGTACAAGCAAATTGTATTTTCCAAGCGTGGCGAAGAGAAACACAGACAACGTGGGGAAGTCTATTTGATGCCCCCTGCACCGACAAACCCAGCCCCCATGCTGCGTTCTTCTCACCTCCAGGCAGGACACAATGAAGTTCACAGCTTCTTCTGGTGTAAAGACTTTGAAGAGGCCATCACATGCTATCAGAATGAACCTGGAAATCAAGTGGAGACAGGTTCCAAGGCTGAATCTTTGGCTCCCCGGCTACAGCAAAATCCCTCCAATTTATTTTATGAACATCCACACTCCAGTGCAAAGGAAAGATGCCATAAAACTTATCTTAAAATCCTTCAGAACCTACTATTCATGGAGCTGAGGCAATTAAAATTACAGGGCAAAGAGCCAGGCAACTAATGCATGACCTAGATCAGGACACTCTGGCAGTCCTGCCAACACCAGCAGGATCACATACAACACCCTGCTGGAAAGCTCCACTGTTTCTCTAAGAACTGCTTCTTTCCTTTGAGTCCTTTTCATTCACATATTTTCCCTATGAAGCAGCTAATGCAAGAAAATAGAGAAACACAGCTTAATCCTTAAAGCCTTTACATTTCTACACTTCTGAGGTATGTGCTAATTTAAATACATAAATTCAAAAGAAAAGCAAGCAGCAGAACTGTGAT
This sequence comes from Myiotriccus ornatus, assembly GCA_036023395.1. Classification (NCBI taxonomy): domain Eukaryota; kingdom Metazoa; phylum Chordata; class Aves; order Passeriformes; family Tyrannidae; genus Myiotriccus; species Myiotriccus ornatus. The sequence continues at coordinate 21,918,916 of JAYRBT010000010.1, read as the reverse complement.
GGGAAAACTTACACAAAGTATTGCCACAGGCTGCAAAAGGTTGAAGGGATACAAAGCCCAAGGCAAGGACAGCAATCCTAGGAGGGATCCTAGGATGAGGGAGACAGCTCACTGTGCACTACTCCCTGCCTGCACATGAACAGTATTAATCAGGAGCTCTAACCAAAATCACCAGACAAGGAAAACTACAACCAACCCACAGAGGTGGTCAGCCTGCACACGGCTCTGAAGACATCATTTCAGAGCCTGATACTCAGAGTATCTTTAGAAATATTTTAGAGGATCCCTTGATATGGAACTCCAGTCCCAGAAAAAGCAGCAGTACTGGGTTACACTCTCACCTCTGAGAGCCTGCAGGGCCATAGGGATACGAAAGCTCATTGCAATTTGTCACTGCCAATCATAGTGTAGAAAAGTATCTCAAATCTTCAGGTATCGGAGCTGAATGTGATGGTATTTATGGGCACTACAGCTACTAGAAACAACTCTTGGACAGGATGGACTTCTGAGAACTCAAGCCTTAACCAACTGCTTGGACACTGGTGTATGAACTTAGAGCACAAGTAACATCTAAGGCCAGTGATTGCTATGAGGCTGGTTCCTCCAACAGGAGCCTTCACAGTATCCTGGCAGAGCAGCAGCATTATCCCACTGTACTGATAAGGAACAGGAGCAGAGACATCAGCAGTAAGAGCATCCTCTAATTCTGGGGATCAGTCTGAAGTGCCTTGGCCCTAACAGCAGAGCAAACAGGGTTGTGCAGCTTGTGCTACTTGTGCTGAGCAGAGCTGGGACTCAGCCAACCCCCAGTGCATGGGCACGCTTTACCTGTCGTTGTGTGTGAGTTGGCAGCGTTTGATATCTGGCACAGAGATAACACCGCAGCGTTTATACTGGCCGTCCCCAATGGAGCGGGAAACCTCCAGCACTCCTAGGACTCTTCCGTCCCTGCACAGGGAAAGAAAACACTGAAAGCCCTCCCCAGACATGTGTATCTTGCTGCACTACCTGATGGGAACACCTCATGGTGTGTTCAGCTGCCTCATACAAATAGTGACCTACTTCCCCAGCAAGTTCAAATCTTCCCTTCAAAGTCTGCTTCCCTTTCTGCATGTGTGTGTGAAGCTCTGGGAAACAAGTGCTGAGGTGGAAATGAAGTCAGGAGACTTCAAGGCTGTTTTCTGTTTCCCTGTTTTAACTCAAGTCCTGCTTAGCCTAGAAAGCAGAGTTATATGTGAGCTGAACTCCCAGAGGCATAGGTTTGAATACAGAGATTGTTTTTTGGCAAGATACCTAGCAAACTGCACTTCAGTAGAAACACAGAGTGGCAGAGGCAAGAGCAGATTTGAGACAGCAGCCCACCCTGTGCCCTACCTATCAGGACACCAAACCCTGGCTCAGCTGTGGGCAGTTCCCAGGAGTGAAAACTACGGCACATTCTCCTCATCACTTGGCCTTTAACACTAACCAGTTCTGTGAAACCTAAGTTACAATCCTCCTCAGGAATCAGGCCTGGTCTGCTAAACTTTTTTAATTAACCAAGTTCCCAATAGAAACAGCTTCCCACACTCCACCTTTCCAAAAATCTAGCATCTTCTCCCCAAAAAGGCTCTTCTGGAAATACACAAGCTCATTCATCTCATAGTCCAAGCAGCCCCACTTGAGATAAAGACAAGAAGCAAGGCACGTCACAGAGAAGAGATCTGATGCTCACACACTTTATGACTTATCTCTTGGGTCCAAAGCATTGAGCTACGAGCAGTGGGAGAGGTTCCCAGGCAGTAAGAGACCAGTTCTGAAAAGAGCTAACAGACTCTAGGCCATCTCTTGGCTGTGTGCAAAGATAGATCAGTGCTAAGCATAAGCAGCAGCATGTGCTCTCCAGTGATAAGGGGAATAAAGTGCTCCAGACACAGCAGCATGACAGAACTGAGCCCACCCCTCCCCACCCCACCCCACCCCGGGGGGCATTCTGCCTCCACAGGCAGGATGATACTTCACCTGCACTGAATCCTCTTTGTAAGCATGCCATTAAATCAAGAAACAGCCTTCAAAGAAGGGAGAGAACCTAGCCAGCGAAATCAGACACGGCTGCTGTGTTTGGCAACAGCTCCCCAAAGAGCCCAAACTCCTATCTGCACAGGAACATTAGGGTTCTCGCCCCAGAAACCTCCCTCCTACTGCAGACAGCCTCACGCATCAGCTAACCTCAGGGGAGCAACACCAACTGATATTGAGGGCTTCTTGTGCCCTCCATCCCCCCTCTCACAGGACAAGCTGAGACAAGTCATGTTTCAGGCAAGACAATTACTTCTGTTCAGCATCACAGTGTGCAGAAAGCAATAACTTCTTCAGCAACCCAGTCCAGGTCTGTAGATCCAAGTCTGTAGGTGAAGCTTAAGCATGTCCATGCTGGTATCTCCCTGTCAGGCTTTCACATGGGTCTTGCCTTGGCCATCATAAGCCTCTGGGAAACCAGCCCCCAACAACCGACTCCAGCCACCAAATCCTTTCACACCACAGGCACCACTGTGCCTCCCACAGGTAGCAACAAATTCTCTCCAGGCTCAGCAGCATGCATACTGGGCTCAGGAAACTGCAACAACCCAGTGCTCAGGCCCAATATTAGGCCAGGGTTTCGATTTGCTCGCTCACACCCTTCAGGCACTTACCTGACATTGCCCCCAGCCTTCTGTATCCGCATACGCTCCTCATACTGGGTGGGGTTGTGCTCTTTACTGAGGCTTAAGGCTGTGTGTTTCTGACTCTCTTCATTGTAACGACACAGAATCGCCTGTGCTGACAGAAGACCATCATAAGTAAACAACAATACAACAATACAACAAGAGCAGCAAGAACTGGAGAGAAAGCCCCAAGCTGTAGTCAATGCAGATACACTGGGCTAGTGGTGTTCCTCAGGGTTTAGTCCTACTGAATGGAAGGTGCTGTTCAGCAATTCTATCAGTGATCTGGATGCAAGACTTGAATGTACCATTACTAAAGTTTGCTGATGACAAACTGGGAGTGCTGTTGACTCTGGAGAGACAACAGGCCGTGCAGAGGGATCTGGATAGATGGACCATCAGGTAGTTGTCAGTGGCATGAAATTTAACAAGTCCAAGTGCTAGATGTTGTGCCCAAGACCAAGTGACGCTGAGCACAAGTGTAAATTGGGAGAGGAACGGCTGGGAAGCAGCCCTGCAGAAAGGATCTTGGAATGCTGGTTGGCAGCAGCACAGTAGGAACCAGGAGGGCAAACGGCATCCTGGGGGCATCTCACACAGCATGGCC
>JAYRBT010000010.1:21892507-21915298 GCA_036023395.1 Myiotriccus ornatus | reverse complement strand
TAACCAAATACTGCAACAGGCTTCCCAGAGAGGTGGTTGATGCCCCCAGACTCTCAGTGTTCCAGAGGCATCTGGACCATGCTGTAACTTTAGGACAGCCCTGAACTGGTCAGGCAGTTGGACCAGATGACTGTTGTAGGTCCCTTCCAGCTGGACTATTCTATTCTAGATACTGTGAGATATTTAGCACGACCAAGAGAGAGCTTCCACACACAGCTGTTTTACGCTATGGGAGACAACACAGAAGTGCCCTGCACCCACCCAAAACAAGATGCTTTGTAGGAACAGTTGGGGAGCTCACAGCAACTGGGACATCCCACACAAATACCTTGTCCTTAAGGGCAAATAAAGCTCTGGGCAGAACAAAGATGGCTTCTCCATTCTGCTTACCCGGCTGTCCCCAAGGTTGGCTATGTAAAGAACATTGTCGACAGCTAAGACGCAAGTAGCTGTGGAGCCATCCTTCCAAGCTGGCTTCCTGAAGGGAAGAAAAATAAGACAATTAAGGGGGAATAAAGCTTCTTGAAGAAGTTAGTCACAGAGTGCTCCTGGGGACTCAAGAAGAGTGCCAACACGCAGCAGTCAGGCAGCACAAGCCCCCAGCAGCTGCCTGCAAGCAGCTTGGGAAACTACTGGTGGTGAACAGCAAACTGGACAAGGACAGAGGAACTGCACAGAACACTGACTTCTGAGTGCACAGCCAATGCCCAGCTGGTGTAAATACTGCCAGACACAGCACCCACACCAACCCTTCCTCACACTCAGCTCCCAGGAAACCTCACCTGTGAGCAGAACAGGCTCAGCTCTGATGACAGCCCAGGACCGACAGCATCACAAGCAAACAAGCACCCCATGCTCCTCCTTGGGAGGCTCCTACTTTGCAGCAAAAGGAAGGCACAGCCAGCCCTGCAGCAGAGCTGCCTTCTTTTTTGCTTACATTTGCCTTCCTTTTTCAGGAGTACTGCTGCCCCCCCACCTCAGCCCTCACCACCCCACCCCAACAGCAACACCACTCACTCAGTTGCTCTCCTGGTATTTCACTTGCTGTAGTTAAGCTTTTATCTTTAGAGCTCTAGGTAAAATGAGAAGCATTCCTTAGATTACAGCTGCTAGTCTTCCCCACAAAGAAGTCCAGCCATGATGCCACTCTTCACTGAAACCAGCTTTAAGAGACTAATTTCCAGATATACTTTATCCAGTTTCTCCTAATTTGAAGGTGTGACTGAATGAAAATGATTCCTTTCATCGTCAACACAGCTATCACTAGTAACCCTTTGTAGTGCCTTTGCCATAAGTCATGTTTCTGACCAGAGGATCGTTTGGGAATGACACTATTGTGACAGACTCAAGGAAGCTTCTTCCTTTTGCCTGGTCAAACTTGCTGCTCTGATCAGGCTTAAGAGACTGAGCCAGTCTGCAATTTACTTAAAATTGAAAGTTTTCGGGGAATCTCGAAATCAAATGCATCAACAGTCTATCCATCAGTGATAGAGATGTCACTACGAAATAACGATAGTAAAGAACAAACAAACAAAAACCCCAAGATAGGATTAGTAACAAAGTGACTGCATTTTAAATGCAATCTACATCTTCCCTAGTCCACCCAGCTGGTGTGTCAGTTCAGGGTAGACTGAGAGGTCAGGGTGCTTGGCACTGCACACCCAGCAGTAAGGCAGGCTGGCATGTATTCCACAGAGGGACATTCTTCATCAACATCCCTGTTTTCAAAAGAGTTGAAGAAAGCAAGACAAACTTACATTTGGGGGAGCTAGGTCTTTCAATATAGTGCATTAAAAGCCACCTCAGGGATGTGCTCCAGCCTGGCAAACACAGCTCTAAAGAAAGCTGTGCTCAGGGGCCTCTAAGATCCCATCTTAGGCAAGTCAATTGGGACAAGTCAGTTCAGCAACATGGCAAGTCTTTAAAAAGAAGGCAAACAAGATGCCCTGGTAAGAACAGAGGTGGACATGTTTTGCTTCCTTCCTTCATATGAATGTGTATTTTAGTCTAAGGGGTCCTACAGACCACTTACCACAGAGTAAGACCGGAACATGCCATGATCTAATTCTAGCAAGCACTCAGCTGGCAGAGTCACAGCCTGACACAATGGAGCTGTGTGGAGTTTTGCCAAAGCACAGACAAGACTCAGGGTTTCCTCTGCCCTGCTCAGACCTCAGACCTTGGAGATGCACGCTAAGAAATACAAATGCACAGAAAGCATCTGCACTTACTGGCTGGATGCCTGTTTTAGAAACTCTTCATCTGTGTGTTTGAAGGTGTCCAAAAGGCATCTCTTCACAGTTTTCTCCACGCTGACCACCTCACCTGCCAGACAGAGAAAACAGCAACTAAGCTCCAACCAAAACATATCTGACCTATCGCACTCCATCCCTTTGCTCATCCACCACTCAGTGGATCTCAGTGCATCTCTCAGACCCTGTGCAGAGCAGCTGGGGCACATCCTGGGCTCACCCTACCAGAAATCTGTGCAGTAGCACATATGGAGAGTTTATGACATGAACCTCTCCACCACAGGAGATTTCCACACATGAAGCGGCACTGCTAAAACTGGCAACAGCACATCTCACACTTGCTTGGCAGCTCACAACTGGCTACTTGCACCCTTGTGCCAGAAAGGCTTCCAGCCCTCTTCCCTGGGATACAGTGCATTGTTGCAAGCCTGCTGGGAATAAGGGATGGGAAATGCAGAACTACATGCAAACAGATCACTTTCCCTACCCGCTGCCACAATGTCAAGGCAGGAAAAGGGACGGTTGTCCTACAGCCCTTATTCCATTCCTCTCACCTTTAGGAAATTTCTTAATCAGGTTTTGGTGCAGATTCTGTGCAGCAAATTTCGAGGCTCGGACTCCCCCATGGCCATCAAAAACAGCGAAATACGAGACACGTGTGCTGTGAGGGAACAAAAAGTAGCAGAAAGAGGCTAAGAAAGGCCATTAGCCAGAGGGTGGGATTGAGTACATTCCTCTCCATAACAACTGCGTCAGCAAAATCAAATAAATCCTGCTCTCCAACACACAAAGGTGGCAGGTCTGAGTTCACATTTACATGGTTTATGTGTTCTAGCACTGAGCTGAGAACTTTCTTGTAATTTTCCACTCCGCACAAAAAATGAAAGGCAGAAGAGCACATAGACCACAACTTGGCATAAAAGCACCTAAACATTTCACCTCAAGGACACTGGAACTCCCCAGCACTATAGACAACTACAGTCTAACCAATCCTACAGTACCTTCCAAGCCTAAGCTTGTTTCAGCTATCCTACAGACAAGAAACTCAGAACCCTCAGCACACAGAGCTCTTGGGACAGTATTTGTTCAGAAGCGAAGTCCAGAATCAGAGTGATGCCTGAGAACATCCCTTTAAATACACACACTTCCCTTTACACAAACTTAGATGTGTTACTTTGTTAAGAGATTTAAACTTTTCAAATGAGAGAGTTCTGCCATCCATCTTCTCCCAGCATTCTCCATTGCCACAGTTTGGGCTTTATACATTCATAAGCCCCAAGGTAAGGTCTGATTACTTATAATTAAACTGAGGGTCTCTAAGCATCCCCACTTACATTTGGGCAACAGAGGCTGAGCATCTGGGCCCTCATGATCCTTGTGAAGTCAGTGACTGAATCCACTGAGCACCCCTCAAAGGGAGGTATTTGTTTACACCAGTCCTGTGGATTGCCTGGGAACACAGCTAGCAATGATTCATCCCAGGTCTCCCAGTAACAAGCCCAAACCATGCACCACAACACAGGTAGGGCAAGTGCCTGCTCAAAGCAAAAAGGATCATCTCATGGGCTTAGTTGAAGCTAGCTGGAGCTCCCTCATCCCCATGATGGCTGTTCTGGCAGTTGGGGCTCACTTACATTTGGGAGGGCAGAGGCCGGCATTCCTCGGTGATATCATTTAAGATGACATGTGCATCCTGCATGTCTTCTCTCTCACCTTTTCTCTCTGCCACGTAACCCTTCAGTCCAAGAATGTCCACTGATCCTAAGGAGGAACAAAGCAGACACGTGCATGCAAATCAAACTCCTCCATCTCCTCAGCTCAGGATAAAAAATCCCGACGTTCTCAGCTTTCAGAACCCTGTCCTGGCACTGCAGTCCTCATACTGCAACAACATATCTGGCATTTTATTTTGTAACACGGGTTTTACATGCCCTCAAATGTCAGCAGCTCTAAAAGCAGCTAATTTTGGCAGGCAGCTGCAGTCAAATAGGACTGCTGGACATTGGACAGAGCTCTTACTAAAAAGGGGTGGAGGAGAGGGTGGGCAGGAGAAGCATGTGGCACTGAACTTGCAAATTAAGTAGAACATAGCTTTAGAGAGGGTGCTAAGGACAGGAAATCCAGGTCTGCTGTTCCTAGAACGTGTCCCTTCCTTTGTACGCTGGAATACATATTAGTTCCAAAGCAACAAGACAGCACACAGACACTTAAATCAAAGGCCCTGTATGTTATCAGGCCTCTCTCTTTTCCTCTCTGGCTTCCTTAGCAGCCAGTAGGGAGATCCGTGGACATGGCAAAAGAAACTGGTGTGGCTCTAGCCTTCCAGAGGTTCCACACCCAATCCCGCTCTTGGCCGCACAGGCACTTATCCTGCCAGTGCTGAGGTGCCTGCTGCTCAGCTTCTGCTTCTTTAGCAGGGATGGTTGGGAGGCCCAGGTGAAAAAGGCAGAGAGTGCCAGGAAGCTTAAGCAGCTTCCACAGAGCCCTGCAGCAGTTTGTTCCCTACGAGAGGCTGAAAAGGCAAGCGGGCTGAAGAACCAAAGCTTAGCTTTGTTCTGGACTTACTCAGCCCAACGCTAAAAGTACAGATTGAGTACATTTGTTTTCAAACTGTCTGAAAACCTTTACAAACTTTCTTTTCCACAAGTTCTTCCCTGCCATTCTTCTCTTCCTCCTCCTCCAAGGACTTCCTCTTCTGCCCCTTCTCTTGGCTCCCTGCTGATGAGACTGGCTCGGTAGCACTGGAGGCTGAAAGAAGGCAAAAATGCAGGTGGCTGAAGCATTCCAGCTCTGTTTTACTTGCATAAATTCAGCAGCAAGTCCTTTTATACCAAAGCACACTCAGGAGTGCAGGCTCACACTTACACAGCATTAAGTGCCCAGAGCAAGAACCCTAACCAACCACAAATGCACACACAGAGCTTCCCTCAGTGTGTACAACCCACGGCAGACATCAGTGCCCAACCCAGGGAGTGCTGATTTTACCACTTCACACTGTGTGACTCCACATCAGACACAGGACAGCCGTGTTTGTCTGGCAGGCTGTTTGATTCTCCCCAACAACTCACAGGTTGATTTTTTTCTTAGCTACCAGCCTTTTTTTGCTGTTAATTGCTCAGGAAGTTAATGTTACAGGTTGGAACACTTCTAGTTTATTTTATTATTATTATTCGTGGTAAACTCTGCCCACAACAATGAAACATTTTATTACTCTGAATGTGCATATTTGTTAGGGAGTTCAAAAGACAGGTTACAAATTAAAGCTAGCAAGCGAAACCTGATTCCCATGCAGAAAGCCTTGACAGAGCAGCAGTCTGGGTTTGAAGCCATTTTCAGCAAGGAACAAGGAGGCAGCCTGTGCCCGCAGCAGAAATCCAGCCAGGGCAATGGCAGAACCAGGGCACACATGTAATTTCCCTCCCCTAACACGGAGCTTTCAGACAGACAATGGGGGGGTCCCCAAAAGACAGGGGACAGGCCTAACTTTACTTTTTAAGATTCAGAATCCTGATTTAAACAATTGGGGCACAAACAGATTGCCACGACCAGTGTCAGCCGACCTGGACACCAGGTTAACCTGCCGTGTGTCCAACACAACAGGCTGAATCCGTGGGCTTTCCTGAGGACGGTGGCTCCACAGAGGCTGGTGAGTGACACAGCTCCTTACCTGGGTCACCACTGCTGGCTGGTGGGAGATCATCGAAGAGCAAAGAGCCTCCTTTTCCTGGAGCACAAGAGAAAGGCAAAAAGAACTAAACACCTTTGTCCCTTCGAGGGAACAATGCTCTGTGTATGTCTCTCCTGAGGCACACAAACTGTCAGTTTAACAAAGCGAGCCAAACTTCTACTTGCCTTACTGGATGGTCAGGCAAACACAGGCCTAATATTTAACAAAAGTGATAATTAACAAATATAAGCATTTGTTTCAGGGAATGTTTACACAGAATGTTTTATAGAACATATGCGAAACATCTATAACATGCCCATTTTAAAAAAACCAAATAGGATGCAGCTGGTCTTCACACCCCACTGTCTTAAGCCTATCTGACAAAAAATAGTGTTTACACAGGTTTCATTCAAAGAGATGCTGGTGCAGAAAACATGGAAAGCCAAAGTAATGGCAGAAACAGAGCACCCATACCTGAGCCGGCACTGCTGGATGGTGGGAGATCCTCAAAGAGCAGAGGCTCTTTCTGGGCATCTTTCCCTGCAAGGCACCAGGGCGCAGTCAGGACCCATTGCAGGCGCTCTGGGGGTGGTTTTTGGAAGGACTGCCCCCGCCCCCATCGACCATAGGTGGGGTAAACCAGGAGAGCCTGGGCTACCTTTCTCCCATCTCTAACTTTGACAACTGCTACACAAGCAAAACAACCCCCTGCCTGGGGCTGAGACGAACTTTCGTCTAGAAAACAGCCTTTTTTCTTTTTTTTTTTTTTTTTTGCTAGCAATCCACTGAGCTCATCTTAACCCCCTGTCAGCAGCACAGAGAGGGAAAACGCTCCAAGACGGCCTAAACCGCAGGGGACCGAGTCCCAAGTGAAAAGAAAACCACCACCAAATCTCAAACCCTGCAATTTCTCCGGTGGTATTTAACCCGCCCCCTCACCCTCCAGGCTCCCCGCAGGAGCCCCGTTACCCGGGGCCGAGCTGCAGCAGGCCCTGCGGGGCCCGCGGCCTGTCAGGCCGTGCCCAGGCGCGGCCGCAGGCGGGGCCCGGGCAGGGCCGGAGGGCGGCGCGGCCCCGCGCGGGTGGCGGCCTCACCCGCGGCGCCGCCGGGCTCGGGCAGGTCCCCGAACAGGTCCATGGCCGCCGCCGCCCACAGCGCCGCCGCCGGAAGTGGGCGCGCACGCGGCGGGGCGGGAGCGGAAGGGACGCCACGGGCCCCGCCCACGGGGGCCGGAGGCAGCCGCGGGGCTGCGGTGCGGGGACCGCGTCGGACGGTCGCGAACGGGGCCGAGCCGCCGGTCGGTGCTGCCGCCCCGTGCCGCCGGTCGGTGTCGCCGCCCCGTGCCGCCGGTCGGTGCCGCCGGTCGGTGCCGCCGGCCGGTGCCGCCGCCCCGCCCCTGTCCCGCCGACCCGTCCCCGCGGGTGAGGGGGGCGCCCCCTAGCGGCGGCGCCTGGGGCCTAGTGCGGCCCGGCCCGCCTGCCCCCCGTCCCCAGTGAGAAGCTTCAGCCACACGGCGTTTGCGTTAAATGCCACATTTATTTCAGAACCGAACAAGCCTCACGTGCGCACGGACGGCCGGGACCCGCGGTGCCGCCACACCACCCCCCCACACCCCGGCGGGAATCGAAGGGCGGGCAGTGCGGCCTCCCTCCCTCCCTCCTCCTCAGGCCTGGCCTGCCCGCCCGTGCCCGCCTTCCGTGCCACCGCTGCCCTGTGGAGTTTCCTTTCCGGTGGGGCTCCCAGTCGTGCCTAAACCTCCGTTTTGTGTTCCTTGTCCCGGGGTGGTGGTGGTGGAGGGGATGGGTGCCAGGGTCGTGGCCAGGAGCGCGGTGCTGGCCAGAGTGCGGCTGGTAAGACGGCAGGGGTGGCCCGTGTGCCGGGGACAGGCACGGCAGCATCTGGCGGGCAGCCCTGTCTCCTTTGGCCCTGACCCCCAGCCGAGCCGTCTGCTCTGCAGGTTTGCTGGCCTCAGGCACGATTCGGCTCTGGCTAGAGGAAGCCCTTCCCCTGGATGCGTCTCGCCTGTGGCACAGGCAGCACGGCCTGGCCCTGGCCAGTGAACCTGTGTCTGGTCCCTGACAGACACAGGTCCCATCTCTGCCAGAAGCTGCCTCCACGCTGGAAAAGCCTCCCCTCGCCCCTCAGGCACCCACTGTTGCCATTGTTAGCCCCTTACATTGAAATTTCGGGTGGTACCAACTAGTCCTTGTCCAGGGCATGCGAGCCAGGATGCCACAGCCTGGGCCCCTGCATTGCCCCAGCCCAGCCTCTCTGTGCCTCTGGGCTGGCACCTCTTAGTTCATAAAGGGCATGAGTTGGCCTCCAGGTCTCTAAAATGGATCACAGGGAGGAAAATAGGCCAGTTGGGGAGCGTGTCCTGTGTGGGGGAGCAGGGCTGGAACAAGCAGCCCCACTGCAGCTTTGGGCTGTAGCAATGGAGTGAGATGCCCAAGGAGCTGTGGTGAGACCAGGCAGAACTAGCAAGAAGAATCCCCAAGCCCTTTCTGTGACGTGAAACCCAGGCTGAAGAGCACCTGACATGCAGTGAGGGGGCCCGTGCAAGCCTCTGCCCACCTGCCACGTCCCTACCTGTCCGTGCCCCCCCACAACACAAGTGTAACGAGAAGACAGCACCACGTCCAACACGCACACACACGCACACACACACGCACACACACCCCACAGACAGCGCAGGGAGGTGCGGCAGAGCCAAGGCGCAGCCGTGCTGGACGAGGGACAGCAAAGCCAGAGGGGTGACTGGGAGATGCTCGCCTTCCCGCCTGGAGCTGTGCTGGACCACTGGCCACTCGGGAAGCCCTGAATGAAAACATCTACCCATGGGTGAGAGACAGGAGGAGGAAGAGAGGGAGAGCTGCTGCTGGAGGAGGTGGGAAGCAGTGATGGCTGGAGAAGGTCTTTTCAGCAAAGACACCTCTGACACAGGAAGCCCCCAGATTAATGTGCTGATGGAGGCAGGGTGGGGGGAGGTGGGTGTTTGCTTCTGCAGCAGAGGAAGAGGAGTGAGAAAACACCACTTAAAACAGAAAAAAGAATCCCCACCCCGACACACACCGGCCAGCCTCTCCCCTGCCCCTTTGGCCTGCTTTAAGCCTGTCGTCCTGTCGGGAGGAGAAGGGATGTGCAAGCCCTTTTGGGGAAGGGCAACGAGGATTCTGTCAGTTGGGATGGTCATTCCTAGCCCCAGCTCCTAGAGAATTTTCCCATTCCACCTGAACCTCCACACTCCCTGTGGGGATGGGACCCTTGGCATCCTGCCATAAGAGTGGAAAATCCCTTTGGACAAGACACCTGGGCTGGGATAGTGGAGGTGGCCCATGTTCTTTTGGTTGGAAAGAGTAGCCCAGCATGGGGTGGCAGGCAGAGCCATTCCCAGAGCTCTCCTTTTCCCTCCAGTAGGACCAAGCTTGAAAGTGCGGTGACCCATCTGCATGGATGTGGGTGCCTTGGCCAGCTGAGACAGCAGGCTCCTCCCTTCCAGAGGTAGATGGGCAGGTAGGAATTCCCTTCTTTGAGTGGGCTGTCCAGCCACCCCTCGGGGGAGAAGTTGTTTAAGCTGCAGGGGAGGGCAAAGCAGATGGTTGGCGAAAGGCAGGGAGCACGGGCAAGAGCTCTGCTGCCACCAGCCACAAGCCAGGGATGTCCTGGGGAAGGTGTCTCCCAAGCCCACCACCAAGGCTCTCCCCTGTCTGGGGGAGGCATTGGCCAGGGGCCAGGACTCAATTTATGGTATTTTTGTGAAGTAAATAGAAATAAATACTTTATAAATATAATCTTAGAGTACTGACACCTGATCTTAGTCTGCTGTCTCTTGCAGAAATATCAGTAAATTAGGAAATCCTAAACTACCACTTTCCCTTCGCCTGGGGGCAATTCCTCCTGCTCTCCCACCTCTGAGCTTTACTGAATTCCCACTGTAGATCAAAGACCAGCTTTTAGCCAAAACTACCCTCCTCACTCCCTCCCCTCTGATAGGGACCTTTTCTGAGCATTAGATGGTGTGATATGAAGGTCACCCATGGGAGGACAGGCAGAAGATGGCACACGCGCAAGGAATCCTGCCCAGGCAGGTCCAGGCTTTTGCAGCTACAAACGGAAGTGAGTTTCCCCTGTGAAAGTGTGAATCGAGACAGATCCTTCCATGGAGCAGAGAGCTGGGGCAGCAGATGGTGTGAGAGATCAGACATTAACATGGGGAGTCTTCAGACAGAATCAGCTATCTTGATCCTGTTGGCAGACGGATGAGGTGGAAGGTGTTTTTCAGGTTAGATTCTCATCTGGGCTGTTCTCCTTCTGGACAGCTTGGATCTGATTTGGAAAACAAGGGACAAAAGGTGTTAGAGTTGTGGACAAGGAGAGGTGTGGACTCCAAGGTTTACTGTCCTGCCTCCAGGCTGATGCTTGAATCCAGACAGAACTGGAGGGACACAGAACTAATGTCTCTTTAGCCAGAGCATGCACATTTCTATGCATTTACTCCTATTCCCCTAGGCCTGCCACTTAAGACACTCTCAAGAACTCCCTGAGATAGTCTTGTTGAGGAATGAACACATTTAGTGCAGGTAGCTGGGTGTGCAGCTGCAGTTCGAGCTGGAGGTTGAGCTCTGTGGTGAGAGGCTGTGAACTGTCAACCCTTTGCATAACAAAGGACATAGGGACCTGTGGCCACGTGGGTGAGGGACACTGACACACACAGAAGGAGCTGAGGAAACCAGACTTTCATGCCCTTAGACTCAAAGGGTATAAAGGGTTTCCTTTGTTCGGGGTCCCTCCTTGGAAGCACTCAGTTCCAGCTGCTATTTTGTTATTGCATCCTGATTGAATTATTTTAAGGATTGAGATGTCTGAGATTCTGCTATGGGAAACCGGTGACTGAGCCGCTGAGGAAAGCCTGTCTGACTATGTGTGGTGAGTGTAGGGAGTGAAGCAAGGCCCATTTCAGGTCCTGGAACCTCCCACTGCGAGGAGGTCTCAGTCCCAGGTCAGGTGGTGCAGGTGTGACTTCCAGAGTGGCTCCTGGATGGTCAAACAGGAAGGTTTCTTTGACAGTCTCAAAAACTCCGTGAGACTATCTCAACAACAGTGACAGGCCAGTATCCCTACCACCAGTCATGGATGTTGCTTTGAGCTCAGCATAACAGTGCCTCTGTACCAGCTGGAATTTGGCCCTAGACTGAAGCGTTTAAATGTGGAGGAGCTGAAAACAAAATGAATATGTTCCACATTTTCCAGCTGACAGACCGTCTAGGCACAGCTCTGCAAAGGAGATGCTCCCCAGACCCGTCTGGGGGCTCCATCAGGGAGAGCACTGGGAGCAGGGAAGGGAGCATGCTTGGCCACCCGCAGACCCTCACCAATGGCTTCTCTGCACCCTCCTTCCCTCCCTGTGCCCGGTACCTTATGGATCCAGCCAGGAGAGGGTTGAAGGCGTAGAGCCAGTCGTGCATGTCTTTGTCACTGCTCGCCTGCAGCAGGATGCCCCGGTGCTCCGTGCACACCGCAAATGTGTTCGGGGTCTGCCGTGGGAGAACCAGGGCTGAGTGCCTCGCTCAAGGGGGTGTGTGGAGCGGGGCTGGTTCGTGGTGCCCTACCTTGAGCATGGCCTGCTGGTCCTCACTGTACTCCACCTGGGCCTTGGAGAGGTTGAGTATGGCCCTCTCAACTGCATCCTTGTCCGAGTTGTAGATGTAGACGTATGGGCGCCGAACCACCACGAAGCGCTTCACCCACCCGTTGGTGTGGGGCTCCAGGAAGTGCAGGTAGCCCTTTTTGGAGACGATGGGGCTGCAGAAGGGACCAAGGTCAGGATGGGATACAGACCACGAGGAGGTGGCAATAGTAAGAAATGGCCCATAGGCACTCCCCTCGCTGGCTGCCCCAGTCACTCCTACCTGACTCGGATCTCCTGGATGTCAGGCACCAGCAAACGCTGGGGCTCCTTCTCCTCCTCAGGTCGGCGGGCGGGGGACTTCTGCTCTCCTTCTAGCACAGGCTCCAGGTCGGGGCTGTCTGCCCTGGAGGAAACCTGCTGGGGTCTGGGGAAGGAGGAGAGGCTGGAATGTAGGAAGAGTATGGCTGGGAAACATCCATAGGCCAGGACTGTGTCCCAGTGATAACAGCTGCCCTACTTGGGAAATGCCACCAGAACCTCCCCACCAGCTTCTTACCTGACCTCCATGGCATTATAACGTCCTTCCACCAATGATGGGCAGGTCGAGGAGGGGGTGAGAGTGGTGACCCCAAGAGCTGACATGGAGGGGTCTCTCATCAAGGTCACAGACATTTCAGACAGCTGTGGAGGAATGGAGATGTGGACTAGAGTTTCTGCACAAAGCCAGGCATGGGCAAAGGACCAGCCTCCTGCTCATATGGGGAGAAGCAAGACCCCTGGCTGGCAGGGTCCTCTGCTGGCATAGTCCTCAGAGCCACCAGCTCCAGGAATACCAGGGCAGGCAGAGGAAGCAGAGACCCCAGAGCAGGGATGACTTGTGCCAAAGTGCCCAACTGGCCCCTGCCCAGCCATTTCCCCAGGCACACATCCTTCCTGGCCCCCACAGGCCCAGCAGAGCCCAGGGCAGCAGTATTACCTTGCTCTCACTGGCGCTAATGCAGACGTGGCTGTGGCTGTACTCCCTGTTGAAGGTGTGCGTGAGCAGGCGCAAGCACTGCAGAGAGAGAAGGACGGTGGGGCACGAGGCACCTTCCTCCTCCCACTCCTCTTGGGCTTGCTACTGCCACAATCCCCAGCCACCCAGTGGAAGCCACTTCCTGGCTTCATCCCCACAAGCTGGGGATGCTGCAGGATGGTACCTTCACAGCCAGCTCCTTCTGCCTCTCGCTGGGGGTTTCGGGGGGTGAGGTGCGGCCCTCAGGGGCCCCGTCGGCAGAGAGTGGGGAGGAGACGCAGGAGGTGCTTCGGGACTCAGAGTCCTCACCGGAGCAGGGGGACAGGGTCTCCAGGCCCAGGCGCTGGGTTGTCTCCAGCTTCTCACGCAGTAGCAGGTAGTGCCTTGTCTTCTCCACCTGGGCACAGGCACTCAGGCTTAGAAGTGGCCCTCTTCCCCCTCCCCAGGCCCCCTTAACCCCATCTGCTCGTTAGCTGTGAGTCTGCTGGGATCTGGCTGGCGGCAAAGCACAGGAGCGCTGGCGGCAAAGCACAGGATCACTGGCAGCACAGCCCCACTCCTGCCTCCCCCTGCAACCAGGAGGGCTGTGACATGCAGGGTGGGGAATCTCCCCAGCACCAGGAGGGCGGGGGGCTGCTGAGCTGCCAATTGCACCATGTCAGCCCATTTCTAGCTCAGACTCTTACTTCTTGCAGGAGGCTGAGTTTCTCCAGCTCCCACTGATGGTCAAGGATGAGGCTGTCACTGCGGGGCCGCCAGCCAGCCAGGTTCTCCTCTCCCCGCACATAGGCAACGGAGGTGTCCAGAACGCGCCGGCGCCGTCTCTGCATCCCTGAGGGCACACACACACAGCTGGGGGGTGGGGCAGATGCACAGCCTCCAACCCAAATGCCTGGCTGTGCCTCCCAGACCCAGGTGAACCCCTGGGCAGAGGCATGGCACTCACCTGGGCTGCCAGCATCGGCCACACGGCAGAGGCTGAGCTCATAGACTCCGGTCACACGGTTGCTATGAGCAAAGAGAGATGAAGCGTTACTGGCTCTGCCCCATCCCCACACCCCAGTTATTTCACCCAGGCTGCTGGGTGAAAGGAGAGCTCCAGTCCCTGGGTGAGGGCTCGCCTGTCCCCAAAAGGCAGGAGCATCCTGGTACCTCTCGGAAGCCCGCAGGCTGCCGCTGCCAAAAAGATTTCGGATGGAGCGGGAGGCAGGAAGTTTGGCGTCCCGGGAGTAGAAAACCATGCAGAAGTCTTTGGTGATGACAGCAGGCTGAGTACAGTTCTCCATCTGCAGCAGGGCAGGGGGGAGGCATCAGGGGGGCTGCCCAGCAAGTCTCTTCCACCCCTGTGCCCAGCAGTTTCCACCCCCAGGGTTCCAAAGGGCACCCAAGATACAAGTTGAACCCTGCACTGCATAAGCACTGGCTTAAGATGAGCTCATGCTGGCTGCACCCCAATCGCAGGGGAAATACCAAACTTTGTTGGTGTATAATGACCCCAGCCAAGGTCCTTGCCTCGATGTAGGCTGACAGGGTGATATAAATCTTCTCCCGGTACGGGGTGACACGGTTGAGCAGCAGTGAGTTGTGCATGGAGCTATCCCACGCCGCCTCAAACTGGTAGAAAGTCCTGCCAAAAAAACCCAGCAAGGCCGGTAAAACAACACCCCTGGAACCTCTGGTGAGCGAGCAAGCAAGAAGTTGCCATCGTTCCCCCCACAGCGCTGCAGCAGGCCTGCAAGGACACACAGACATGCATGTGCGGTGGGGACGGGTGGGGACAGCCACTCCAGAGGACACAGGCTCAAAGCAGAGGGCACAAGGTGTGGTAGGAGGAGGACATGGCACCCTCGAAATGGCCAATGGGGTTTTGAGGAGGAGGGACCGTGGGAGGAGTGGGGGCTCAGCTGGGGTGCAGGCAAGGTAGAGCAGGCTGGGAAGGCAAAGGAGGGCAAAGGAGGGTTCATGCCCCATCCCCGTGCTCAGAGCAGGGGGCTGCCATCCCCAGTGCACCCGTGCTAGTCCCCACCCTCCAGCCTGGGGCACACAGCAGCCCTCAGCCCCTGCCAGGAGCGGCTGCTGCCATTCGGGTGACAATGGCCAGAAGGGAAAGGAAGGAGGATGCTCAGCACTGGGAGGCTGCTGCCACCCCACCTCTGGGCGTGCAGCCCCCCCCACCAGCCAGGTCCCTTTCCTCAGGGCTGCCCCAGTCTGCCAGCCCTGGGCCCCATCAAGAAGCTGGGGACCATGATTTGGTGGCTGGCCCTTGTCAGGCTGTCTCCCCTGGCTCTTGATCTGCCCTCATTGCCAGCCCCATTCTCACCCTGCTGCCTCAGGCCCTTTGCTGTGTCTTCCATGGCTCCCAGGCTGAAAGAAGGAGCAGGGGACACCCAGTCCCACTCACCTATACCTACGGGTCCCGGAGAGGACAGTGCAGCCACCCAGAGCCAGAGTGGCAGCTGCCCTCCTTAGGTGGGCAACCGAGGGTGGGGGAAGCAGGAGGTGGCTCCAGTAAGAGAGCATGGGGGATCCCCGTTTCTCCCCATACCACACTCCAGGGCTCCCTCCCGGGCCAGCCCTGGCTTTATGGTACACCCACTCCCCAAAGCCACCCAGAGCTGCCGCAGCCCTGGCTCTCGCCCAGTCATCCTCAGGAAGCCATGGCTCAGCCATATCTCACTTCAGCATGTCCCCAAAGCAGAATCCAGGTGGCTGAGGAGCAATTTTAACAAGAGCTGGGGCAGCCAGCAGGAGCAGGGAGAGGCTCTTAACTGTAAACTCCCTTGCTTTAGAAGAAGAAGGAGAGTGACGCTTTCAGAAAGTGTATAAAATACATAAAATCCCCTGGTGTGAGACAGAGCCAAGGCGAAGGATTGCTTTGCAGACACAGGTTGCTTGAGAAGAGAACACTCCCCAAGGAGGAGGAGGAAAAGAGGAGCCTCAGGGCAGGGGAGAAAGAGCAAAAAGCAACGGGAGGAGGCAAAGGGGAAAGAGAAAAAAGCAGGAGGGACCAGACCGAGCAGGTGCACGTGAAATACCTAGTGTCATTTCCCAGCGAAATGCTATAAGTGGAAGGTGACCCAAGGACAAACACACACACATACACACACAGAGAAACGACAGGTCAGAAGAGCCCCTTTTGAAGGGGCTCAACCCATATTAGCACTGCTGGCCAAGGGAGCTCCTGCCTAACTGGACCCCAAATGGGAACCCAGAAGTTGCTCAGCGAGGGCAGACAGAGGCTTACCCGCCTGGGTGCAGACCCTCAGCCTCCCACTTTCCTCATGGTCGAGCAGCTGGGAAGCAAACACATGTGCTCCCTCTCCCCTTAACCACCCTCATGCCATTGCAGGGCAAAGAGCTCCCACCCAGCGCAATCCCCTAGGACGGTGGCAGTTGTGGGGGAACAGCCGTCCTACCACCACCCACACAGCAGATGATTTCTTGGCCCATCCCTTGGTCCACAGAGAGACCACCACTGTGCTGAGAGACCATGGGCAACCTCTCCTGCAGTGGAGGTGCTGTATTCAGCTGGGAGGGGACAGCTCTGCCCTTCACACCTCTGAGCAGGACCAGCTTTGAGTTGCTGTAAGGAGGATAACCTCCCAGGCACAAGGTTATGGAGCCCACCAGAACTCAGGGCATCCCATCCCTTGTCTTCCAGGCACATTCCCCACTTCTTCCATCGTGGGGCATAGTGGTGAGACGCCCCCTCCTCCAGGCCCTCGGCAATGCTCCCCTCCAGAAGCTGCTGGCACATCCCCAGATCTGGCACCTTTCACCCACACGCCACTCACCAGGCTCACCCAGCAGTCCCAGCCTGCAGTTCTGGAACAGCTGCTGCCCCTTCACACAGGGGTACAACAGTCTGTGCCATGGTACGGGTGTGCGCACCCACTGCCACACCTGTGTACAGACACACACTGCCTGTACGTCACACCTACACCCACAGGACAACTGTCATGGGGTGGCCAGCTGCTGCCACACCAACTGCCATTGTCACCAAGTGCCCAGGAGAGGACAGGACATGCCCCAAAACTCCCATTGTCCACACCAGCCCTGCAGCTACTCCAAGCAGCATCAGGGGGCAAGCTGGGGCTGGGGCAGGAGACAACGAGGGTCTGGCACGCTTGGTGCCATATGCCAGAGAGATGGGAGAGTAGCGAAGTTGAAAAGCAAGAATAAAACCAAAATCAGGCAATGGGGACGCAGGCGTGCGAGGGTGAGCGGCAGCCAGCCAGAGCGTGGCCCAAACAAACAGCAAAAGGGGCCAAGTGAGCGAGAGGTGCCAGGGCAGGAGGGAGGAGGGATGGGGCATGTGGGGCATGTGGAGGGATGAGGGGCTGGATGTCCAAATGCTGCCTCCGGCGGGAGTGAGCGTGCCGAGGCAAGGGGGTAGAAAGAAAGAAAGGAGAGAAGAAGGGGAAGTGGAAAAAACCCCAATGGAAACAAATAATACCTAGGCATATCCGAATCAAGAAACTGCCTGCAAAAACACAAAACAATCACATGGTTAGTGTGGGCTCGGATGGGCAGCAGCGACTCAGAAAAGCGAGGGGGGACACCAGGCACTGCCCCCCATGCCTCCTCTGGGGCCTCCTCTCTGGGCGCTTGAGGCAGGAATGGATGGGTACTGGGGAGAGAGCTGGACCACTCCCCCAGCCTCCTTCTGAGTGGCTCTGAGGGACTCAGGAGGCTGCAGGGGGGGAGCTAGAGCTGCTCCAGGCAATAGAGGCTGTGTGGCACAAGGCAGCAAAGCGGGGAGCGCAAGCGGCTGGGAGGAGGGTGAAGTGGGCACTATCCCTGCCTGCTGCCTTCCTTCTGCCTGGCCTCACAGCTGCAGGACGAAGCATGCATATCTGCATGCGGGGTGGAAGCAGGGGGCACTGCAGCTAGTGCCCTGCGGGCAGCTGGCTGTGCCCTCCTCCCTGCCCAACCATGGGCACGGGCTCCATGGGATGGATATGGGATGGATATGGCATGCACGCCAGCCTGTGCCCCCAGATTGGGGCTGCCCTGAGGCACAGGCTCTCTGAGTGTGCAGATGCAAAATCCAAGCCCCCTGTCTCCATGCTCCTCTTCACACCCCAAGCATCCCCTCAGCCCGGGTTGTGTCTCCTTGTCCTTCAGGACCTGTGGGGTGGAAGGCAGAGCAGGAAGCATGTCACTCCTGCCAGGCTACCCTAGACATGCCATTTGGTTGCCTCTGGGACCTGCTGGTCAGATCAGAGGCTGACAAAACATGGTGCGGCCCCAAGAGTCTGTGGGTGCCACAGCCACCCAGCTCCCAGTGAAAAAACCACCATTGCTCCACTGGGCCAGTCCTTCCTCTCCTGACCATCCCTATGTGGCCTCCTTCTGTATCCCCAGGCTGTGACAAAGTCTCCTGGTCTGACACTTGCACACACACTGACCCCATGCCTCGGCTCTGCTGCCCAGGTACTCTGTGCGGGTCACTCTGCCATGTCCAGGAACTGCCTGAGAGTGCTCAGGGTAGCACCTCCCATCCAGACCCCCATCATTCCCCCTCAAAACACCCTGCCTTGGGACAGGCCTCCTTGGGACAGTGGTGACCCAAAAAAAGAAAAGGGAAAAAGTGGTCCCCATTCCTCACCAGGATGCTCCTACACCAGCAACCACAATGCACACAGCCAAGGACCAGTCCAGCTGCTCCTGGTGCTGGCAGTGACCATCCTCATATTGTCACAGCTGCTGCACCCACACATTCTGGCCAGAGACATCCACCAGTCCCCTGAGTTTCAGCAGTAGCCCTGGTGCAGAGGAGAGCTCTGCTCTCTGCATCCACTACTCCCCCTGCCACCAAAGGACCCAGCCAGGGAGATCTTAAGACGTAAAAATCTTCCAGTCCCACTGCTTTTACATCTTGCCAAACCTACAGCAGGGACACCTCTAAGCAACATGATCTAGTGGAAGGTGTCCCTGCCCATAGCAGGGGGTTTGGAATGAATGGTTTAAGGTCCCTTTCAACCCCAGCCACTCTGTAGTTCTCTGATTCTATGGCACAGCCCCCTGGGACAGGCAGGAAGGGGTGGGCATCCCCAGAGTCATCCACACCGATGGGAATAGCTTTCCTGCAGCACTTCCACACAGATGGACCTGCCCTGGGCACCAAGTGGCTTTTACAGCAAGTTTGCTGGGACATGGGACAAATAACCCATGTGGCAGGTCCCCCCCAGCCACGGAGGTGGGACGTCCTCCCAGCACCGGCACCAAGTGGCTGTGTCAGGCAGTCACAGCTGGTACCAGAGAGTAGCACCCACACACAAATTCCCTGTAGTGCCCTCCCCAGCACAGCAAGGCCTTAGGGAGGAGGAGGAAGGGGGCTGGCAGCCCTGAACACCAAGCAGCTCCAGAAAAACCCTGCCTCAGGGCAGAAAGGGGTCAGCAGAACCCTGTGGAGGGGCCAAGAGCTTTCCAGGGAAGAGAGGGGCTGCTACTTGCCCCCCTCCATCCCTCACCACAGCAGGGGAAGAGCAAGAAAGAAAGCATCACGCACCGGTCATCCTGGGAGGGGTGGATGTACCCGGAGGAGAGGATGTTCAGGGACAGAATGTTGGGGTCAATGAGTGACTCATCTGCTTCTGGGGTGTTCCGAATTCGACCTGCAAACACAGCACAGGGACATCTCTCAGAGGATGAGCAGTGGCCCTGTGAGGGTCCCTGCGAAGACAGGGGCAGACCACCCGCCTGCAGCCCCCCTGTCAGAGACAGCAGTTGCCCAGCACTTGGCCATTCAGCACTGGAGATCCTGGTCCAGCCCCTGGACACGGTGGCAGGGGGTGAGGTGTCCTGCCCATGCAGTGTCCTGGTGCCACCTGCCAGGCAGCTGCCGCTTTGCTGTTGCAGGGCAGGAGGGGAGATGAGGCGTGAAGCCCCGCATGGGAATGTGGGAGCATGGGAATGTGAAACAGCCTGAGAAGATGACTAGGAGCTTGGTGGGGCTGGAGGCTGGCTGGGCTTACCCACAACCAGCTCCCGCACTTCCTTCCAGCGGATGAGGCTGCCTGTTTCATGCACCAAGGTGACGGTGATTCTCCGCTGGATGCCCTGAGACCCGTGAGGCCAGAGAGAAGGGACAGTGGTTAACACAGGCCCCAGCAGGAGTCAGAGCCAGGACAGCACCTTGGGCAGAGAGTACCTGGTGGAGGAGGAAGGTCCCATGGCATGGCATGCCTCCACGGTGGTCCACGACAGCAGGGATGTAGCTGGAAGAGATCACGGTGTGACACAGAGCTTGCCAGCCTGCCCAGAGGTGCTGAGCACTGGGCAAATCCTGTTGCATCCCTTTCCCAGCAGGACTTACTCGCCATTGGCCTCCAGCTCACAGATCTCAAAGAAGACCATCAGGTCGTACTTGCACTGGCAGGGGCCAGCGCTGGGCCGAGTCATGGTGCTCAGCTTCGTTGCAGGCACTGCAGTGGGTTGGAAAGACAGCTAAGAGGTTGAGCCCACCGCTGGCATTTGGAGTGAGGCACATGATGGCAGGGAAACGGCAGAGCAGGCAGGGACCATAGGAACACATGCAGAGGCGGCAACAAGAGCGTCATCCCAGGGACCTTGCCAATCACTGGAATGCCTTCTCCCTTGCCAAACATGGGGCACCAAGCGTGTCAGCATGAGGCTGGCCTCACCCATCCCCAGGATGCACACTAAATGCCTGCAGTCTCAGCATGAACACATCCCAGACCATACAGTGCAGCTCCAGGAACTGTTTGGGGACAACCAGTGGGAGGCTCCCCTAGTGCTGGTGTGGTGACTGAACAGCCAAACCCCTGCAACTGGGGTCTCAGCAGCCAGTACTGCGGGGACCCCAACATCCTTGTGGGACGGTGGGGCTGGGTGGACATCTGAGCCACCCAGGACGAAGAGCCTTCTCCCTGCTGCTCTGCAGAAGGTGAGATGGGACCTTTGCATCTGCTAAGTATTGCAGAAATTAGTGTCTAGGGCTTTTGGGTACTCTGGCCCACAGAACATTTTCTGGTGCCCCTGCAGTCCTAACTAGTCCATCTGGGGAAAGGGACCCTGCACTCAGCATTGGAACTATGGGCAGGCACAGGAGTAGGAGGCCAGGTTTCCTACCTGGTTTGGAGAGTGGCATCACACGGGGGAAGTGGCGCCGGGACGGCCTCAGTGGGCTGCAGACAGAACCGGTTTGGTTAAAGCATCCCCAGGGATCCCCAAACCTGGCCAATCCCACCTATGCCTTGGGGCCACCCTTTTTTGGGTCCCCAGGCAGCCTGCTGCACCTGGAGCCCCTGGGGCAGCCAGGGGTTGGGGCTGTGCCCACCTCAGGACATCCTTGCAGAGAGGCGGGAAGGGGTGCTGCTGGTAGTGGCCAAACACCTCAAACACAATTGGCTGGCTCTTGATGTATTCGATGAAGGATTTGGTCACCTCCACAGCAATCTAGAAGAGAAAGAGCCACCGCCGGCACAGTTTAGCTGGGAAAGGGGATAGAGCCAGTAACAGCACCCTTGGGAGGGTTCCCTGCATTCCTCACCCATTCCTCCCCCCATTCAGGGTTGCTCTCCCCACCAAGACCACTGCTGTGATATCCCAGCCTTTTTGGGTGGACAGCAGTGGTTTTTGGTCCCTCGCTTGCACATCCACCATCTAAGGCTGGCTTAGCTGGGTGGCTGTGAAGGGCTGGGAAAGCCAGCAGGAACCTGCTGCCCTGGGGAGAAGATCCAGCCAATGGCCCCGCAAAGACCCCAACAGCCACAGGGGCAAAGGGGTGGAAGGGGAGAGCTACGTACATTTTGGACATGATAGAAGCCCAGTGGTGGTCCTCGTCCCGTGTTCTTCAAGGGTTCTGTCGAAAAGGCCTCATCGTGACGATGGATGAAGCTGTGGAGGGAAGGAAGGTGGCTTGGGGGCTGTGGGATGGCGATGTGCTGGAGCAGGGAGGGGAGTGAAGGCAAGAACCAGGACAAGAGCCCGCTCCCCCTGGGGCTGCCGCCCGCACCCTTGGCTGGTGCAGCACTCCCCAAAGTCTCTCCCTGCTTTTTGCTAGCAACTGAACAAGGGCACTGGCACATTCCACAGTCCTTGGTTTTGCCTTCCCATCCACAGAGGGCTCACAGGTGAGGAGATAGGGCTTCCTAACATTCACCACCAGCTCCCAGGCCATGGCTGGAGCATGGTGGGCAATGCAGGGCTGTGGGGCATTGGGGGCTCACTTGAACTGGCAGAAGATGTCAGCATATTCTGCAGAGATACTGGAGGCTTGCAGGACCGTCACACGGAAAGTGAAGATGCTGCCCAGCTTCAGGTGGTCCAGAGCCACCTCCAGCGGCCCATCTGGCACAGGCTTCTCAGGGCTGTCCAGGAGAAGGTCCTCTGGGGTCACTGCAGGGACGGGGAGGCCCTTAGCAAGGCAGGGTGTCACCCCTTTGGTGTCTGCCAGCAGCCCCACCCTGGGGCAGTGGGCTGTTGGTGCTGGGGTGAGTGCGAGAGGCTGGGTTCTGGGGCAGGGGACTGCTCCCAGACTGCCTGTCACACGTCCTCACCTGCGCAGGTGTTGTTGTTGACCTCATCGGCAGAGGGACCCAAGTCGCTGACCTGCCCCTGGCCTTCAACAATGCGCAGCTCCTCCTGAGAGGTCCCCGAGCGAGACATCCCCACGGATGGGCACGACTCCGACTGGAACTGTGCCAGAAGTGGGGCTCAGGGATGCTGGTGGTCCCCAAGGTGGTCCTGCTTGCACCACTGCCAGCGCCCCAAGCACCAGGGCACTGCCAGCTCTCCCCTCCCACCCGGTGGCAGCCCCTCTGGCACACGGGAGAGAGTGGGGTGCATAGGTGGGTGCCCAAGGTTTGGGGTCTGCCTGGTGGTCCCTTTCCCATGATGCCTGCCCCTCTAGGAGCCTGGGGGTCCCTGTGGGGAGCATCGTGGTGGCAGGCAGAGGTCTGGGGTCCCTGGGCACCCACTGAGAGCTGGCCCCGATGTACCTTCTCAAAGTGCTGGTCATCAAAGGAGATCTTGGCTGTCCCCGATTGCCGCACACCAGAGCCGTAGTCAGGGGCTTCTTCATCCGCTGGTGGAGAGATGAGAGTGAGCCAGCACAGGGGGTGCAGGGGATGCAAGGGGCACATTTTGGGAGCGTTCTCTCCTACCTGAGATGGCCTGGACGGCCACGCGCAGGAAGCCCTTCACCTCGCCCTTCTCGCTGACGATGGCCACGCGGTGGACCAAGGGCACAGGGTAGAGG
>JAYRBT010000010.1:21848109-21892407 GCA_036023395.1 Myiotriccus ornatus | reverse complement strand
GCACAGGGTAGAGGAGATTGCTCAGGTAGACAAAGGCCCTGCCAGAGAAGGGGGGGGAACACAGAACAAGGGGGGAGAATGGTCACTGCTCCCACCCGCAAGTCCCCAGGCACGGCTGGCGTGGCCGGCAGCGGCCGGGATCCCAGGTCACCGCTCAGGGCACGACCGCGGTGCTGCAAAGCAAAACTAAAGAGAAGGCAGCCAGGGCCAGGCGAGGGGGTGGGGGGCAGCGGGCGGGCAGCGTGTCGCGGGCGGGAGGGTGGGCAGGAGGGCGGCACGAGCCGCAGGCAGCACCACAGAACACACTAGACTTGCGGACCTCTCCAGCTGTCACCTCCGTGGCAGGCAGGACTGGAGGGGGCTGCACTGGTGCCACCATGAAGCTGGAGGGCAAGAGGACCTTCTTCGTGGTGGAGAGCTGGAGGACTTGGGCAGGAGGTGCTGTGACACAACTAGGGCATGGCTGTGGAGTCACTGTGGGGAGGACAGGGGCAAGGCAGGGGGAAGGGTGGGTGACAAGGGAGATGGAGGCTGTCAGGAGCAAAGGAGATGAGAGGAGGAGGTTCTGGACAGAGGCCAGAAGTCTTCAGAGATGAACCTGCTGGGGGTTCCCTGCCCTGGCTCTGTCCACAGTGTTGCAGGACCACCGGAAGGAAGGCTGCATGGCGTGACTGGCAGCATGGGTGACCAGTGTCCCCCATCCCCATCCCTTTGCACACATGGCTTCGGGGTCCCAGGCCACCTGTCAGCATGTCCCAGGGATGGATGGCATGCCTGGCAGGTCTGAGCCTCCCTGCTGAACTCTGTGGCATACGGGTCACCAGTGCTGCCATGGAGAGGGGCTAAGGTCCAACATGATGGCTGCACCATGTCTGTGCCAGCACCTCCTGCCAGGCCACAGCTCCCTGTTTCTCAAGTGTTTTGGGTCCTCTTGCTGCCTCCCTCCACCTCACTGCCAGCTGTCCGACGGTCCTCTGGCTCTGGCCATGGTGGCATTCCATACCCTCGACAGTGACACCTTTGGCACTGAGCTCCCTGCCGAGAGGTGCAAACGAGCAGCACCGCTCCCAGCAAGACGGGGTGTGGGGTGTCCAGCACCTCTCCCTGGGGCACCCACCAGCATCTTGACACGCAGTGTCGTTGGGTGTTGTGGGGTGGGATGGTGCTGGAGCTGGTCAGGACACCTCTGCTTCAGGAGGCTTTCATGAGTGTTGCAACTCCAGGCGGCTGGCAGTGCTGCTCAGGGCATCCCAACCTCACAGGAGTCTTCTCAGACATTTCAACGGTACCCCAGAGTGCCCAGGGGCTCTTGCAGCCCTACGTTTGCACCCCGACCCCCAAAGTCCAGAGGTTCCCCCTGTTCTGATGACTCCCATTGGCCTCCAACTGCTGCTCAAGGCTTTTCCCATGCAAAGTGTCTCCAAGGTCTCAAGCAGGTGATGCCAAATGAACGTCTCCTGATGGGCCCGTCTCACTGCATCTCTTCTCAGATGCTACCAGGGACAAGTGGCTGGACCATGCCAGGGCTTCCTGGTGGGACCACATGCTCAGGGAAGCTCTCAGAAGCACAGGGATCTGGGTGCAGCTGCCCACCCGAAATCACAGGGCAGCTGGTGTGAAAGCCAAGGGGTGGAGAGGGCAGGGAAAAGTGGGAGGGAAGTGGGGCAGGCAGGGAGGAGGGGGACAAGTGTTTCACTAGAGGAAGGAGGGCAGGGACACTAACCACAAGATTGGTGAGGTGCAAAGATGGCATGCTCAGACCAAAGAAAAGCCTTTCCAAAGGAAGACAAAAGTGAAATAACCCCAATTTTCGCTAAAGCTTTGAAGAGATAGAGCCAGCAGCTAAAAAAAGAATAAAAATCCCCTTAAAATAACCAAAATGAAAAAAAAAATAGAAGGAAAAAAAAAAGAAAGAAAGGGAAAAAAATCAAGGACAAGGATCCAATCATAAACCAATCCAAGCACACTTCACAAGAAATGTGGCCGGCAGAGCTGCTGCAGGGGGAGCCAAACCCAGGGCAGACTCAAAAGAAGTTGGAAGGCGCTGAGCTCTGGGGAACATGCCCCCGGCACGGGGTGGGGCCACTGCCACAGGGCCTTATTTGGTTTTTTGAGGTGCCTTTGACAGTTTTGGGGTTGTTTTGATTTTTTTTTTTTTTTTAATAAGGAAAAAAGAAAAGAAAAGGGGAAGAACCCAGCTCTTTCGGTCTGAGGCTGCAGGACTCTTACCCCACCTCCACCCTCTCTGCCTTATCTGGCCTCTCCTCCCCACCACATGGCCTGGCTCTGGCACACCAAGGAAAAGGAGTCCCAGATCAGCCTATTCAGGGAGCCCCAGCCTGGGGTAAAGGCTCTGGGACCAGGTTCCGGCACACACTCCCTTGGGAAAAACCCCAGAGAGAGCCGGCAGCACCACATCCCATTCTGGGGATGGGCAGATGGCTCCAAGTTTGGTGGCACAGCCAGCTTTGGGGCAGCTGGTGGGCTTCTCAGGGCCAAGACTGATGGAGCCCAGTAGGATCTCCCAGCCAACAGATATGAGAAATCAAAGCTCTTGTCCTTTGCTGGAGCCAAAGAAGAGTTGGAGCCTGCACCCAGGTCCCCACGGCCTCCCTGGACATCCCCTGTGCCAAGGTGGCAGGTATGGCCCCAAACTAAGCACTGGGTAAAAGCGGCAAGGGCAAAGGCCACTTCTGGCACTCCCTCCTGCACCCAGCTCTCTGCTCACCCCCCTCAGCTTCATCCTCTCAACCACCCAGGGACATCCAAGCCTCTGCATTTGGAGGACTTACGCTGACCAACACAGGTGGGATGGTCAAGCCAGAGCCAGAGGCACACAGGTTGTTTGGTCCCTGCATATTCCCAGCAAGTGGCACCACTGGGCCACCCCGAGCCGGGAGGGAGGTGGCCTCCCCTGGGACAGAAACACCCAGGATCAAGACCTTCATGTAGCTCCCCCGGCTCCTTCAGTGATGGACATGCAGCAGAGCTTCCCTTCTCAAGGTTTCCCCAGAGAGGGACCTGCCTAAAGGCAGGTGCCATCCACCTCATCTTGCCATTCCTTGCCACTGCTGTGCTCCTCACAGCCCTACCTCAGCGGGCACCTCACCACCGGCCAGGCGTCCGGGCTTGGCGGCAATCCCAGCCAGCCATCCCCTTCACCTCCAGGACGCCCCGGAGGTGGGAGTCGTGTCCAAAAGCAGTTCCCTCATGCGAAAGAGCTAGGTCCTTCCCGGCATGCTCTCCTAAAACCTCACCAACCTTCCTACTAAACTGAACAGGGGGAAGCGGTCGTAAAACGGATCCCGGCCATCACACAGCGGGCACTCCGGAAAGATGTCTTCCTCCAGGTCCTCCTCCTCCTCCTCCTCCTGCCCCTGGTGCTGCTCGTCAGCAGGCTCGGTGATGTCGGAGTCGGGGTTCGAGAAGGTAGGGGAGGGGGTGAGATCAGCCATGCGCTCGCTCATGCATGTGTTGAAAAGAGGAGAGCTGTTGCAGCCAGAGATATCTGAACTAAGGTTAGTACAACAAGATAGAAGACAGGTTAACACCAGCTGTTCCAAACAGAAAGAACAGGAATTTTGCTTTTTTTTTGGTTGTTGTTGTTGTTGGTTGGGTTTTGGGGTGGGTGTTTTGTCTGTTTAAATCAAGGGACATTGGGAACAAAGACCTGCCCATCTGGTGTATCTCTAAAGCCACAAATGGCTGGAGAAAAAAACAACCCAAAGAGCCGGTGTGAATGTTGGGGACTCCCCTCGCTGGCTTTGCAGGAAATGCAGGGTTGGAGTGGGTGGCACAAGGCTCGCCACCACCTCTCCTGCTGGAGGGAATCTCTCCCTGTGCTGCGGCACGGGGGGGATGCCTCCAGGCCATGCGGCTCAGCCCCCTGATCCCCCTTCCAGCCGGGGCAGACCCTTTTTCTGGGGTGGCCCATCTTCATTGCTGGCACTGCACCCTTCCAACAGCCGTGCGGGAAGCACGAGGAGACACGTGGCACATAGTGTACAGACAGATGCTCAGACACCAGTGTGTGCGCAAGGACGTGTGCCCACTGGGGTGGAGGTCGCAGCTGGCACGGGTTCTCAGCCTGCTGGACAGCCACGACCCCTGCAGCCCACCAAGCCCAGAGCCCATGGCTCCCAGCACTGGGTCAGGGCAGGCAGCAGAAGCATTGTCAGCAGCTCTCGGGTCCCTTGGGGTCCCAGCAGCCAACGTGGAGGACAGCGATCACAGGTAAGGCGGGCACCCACGGGGGGATCAATGCCCTGCACGTGGTGGGCAGCGCTGGCATCGTGTCCTCCCGCAGGACCACCTGTGGGTCCCAGCCACACTTCAAAGGAGCCAAAGCGCTCACCTGCCGACCAGCCTGAACCAGGGGAAGCGGTCATAGAAAGGATCTCCACCGGTCACCACGTTGTCGCAGTCCTCGATGACGCTGGAAGGCACTTCTGCTGCTCGGTCGTACATCTCACGCATCAGGTCCAGGCGCTGTCTGCAGGGAGAGGGGACAGAGATGGCAACGGTCAGACACAGGGCTGCAGGCACCCAAGGCTTCCTGGCACAGCCATCACTTGCCCACCTCAGCTTCTCCAGGGTCCAGTAGTGTGTTGCCCCATTCTTCTGGTCCTGCACCTCTACGGCCACAATGGTCCGGGGGAATGGCCGCTTCTCCCGGTCCTTGGCAGCATCAGGAGGCAGCAGGTCAGGAGGGAGAGGCGAGTACAGTGTGTCTGTGAGGAGCACAAACTGGAACTGGACCTGGAGAGGGGCAGAGGAGATGGTGAGCCACCTGAGAGGGCAGAGGGTGGTGCCTCTGGCGACCCCCTCCTCAGCATTTCCTAGCTGCCCATTCTCTTAGCCTCTGCTGTGAGTGCTGCAGCAAGCCAGAGAAGAGCCCTGCCACCCACCTTCTTTTTCAGTTCCACACTGATGGCATTGGCTTCCTTGAGGAAGATGGCATTGCCCCAGAGCAGGTCACGGAGGGAGGTGAACTGGTACCACTTCCACTTCCTAAAGGCCCAAAGAGCCAGCTCGAACTCCCGCTCTGTCCACTGCACTGTGGGGACACAGAGGGACAGTCACCCCACTGCCAGGACACCGGTGCCCAGGGCATCCACAGTCCACTCTTCATGCTCCCACAGAGAGCATCAAAATCTTGTGGTGTCACTCAGCCCTCACCCTCATCCTCAGGTTCTTCCTCTTCCTCGTTTGCCTCAGGGTAATACCTAGAGTCCATCTGCTTCTGTAAAGCCTCCAGTTTGCTCTCATAGTCCTGGGAGAAGCAGGAGGAAGGGTGATGCAATCCATTGATATGACCTTACTCCGTGCTGCCACAACACACTACTCCCCCTCTCAGGATCCCAGCCTCCTCCCTCCTGTATCTGTGTTTGTGAGGACAACTCCAGGAACGACAGGTTTGCCCTTGTATTTAGAACACACAGAGCCACCCCGTGCAAACATCTGCCAGGACTTCAGTCATGCCTGGGCAGTCTGAGAAGGAGCCAGGTCCTGGCCACCTACCAGCCTCTGCTGCTCCAAAAGGTAGTTCGCCTCTTCCCGTTCCCTCCGGTACTGGTCCTCCAGCTCCTGGAGCCTAGGTGGAAAAGAGGAAGGAGAGGATGACCAACCTGGAGGTGGACATCCAACTCCCTAGCACCCCAGCCCATGTTCTCACCGCTGCTCCATCTCCTGTTTCATGTCGATGCCCTGCTTCTCCAGCAGCTCTCTCTGGGCAAATGCCCAGTCCACGGGCTCTGCGGGGGTCTCAGCACAGGGGGTCCGCTCCCGCTCCTGCCGAGCCTGCTCGGGGTGGTTGAATCGGAAGACATGGCTCTTCCCCATGATGATGCGGTTTCCTGCAGGGACGCGTGAGTTGTGGGAGAACAGCGTGGGTTTAACGTGGAACAAGTGCATGGCCCCCCATGGGAGGGAGGGAGGTGGGTTGGAGCAGTGCCAATGTGCCGGCACCAGAGACCCACCTGAGCGCAGGATGCTGGGCTCCGTCACCTTTTTGCCGTTCACATAGGTGTCAGCACCTTCGCAGGGCTCCAGGGTCACTATCACTGAGGAGGTGGTGGAAAGGGGAGAGGGAAGGTAGAGTGGAAACAGAGGGATAAATTCTGCATCTCCTGGTCTGCTGCTCTGGAGCCTTGGAAAGTGAGAGCCGTCCCAGGCAGCACCCCAAGTGTGGGGGGACACTTAGGGTACCCGTCATCAGCACCTGCACCTGAGGCAGCCAATGGGACTCAGCCAACCTGATGTTAATCAGAGCAGTCCCAAGGACTACAGGCAGCTGGAAACTAAATGTGAGAGGCGGCCAGAGCCTCCAGAAGGCAACTCCATCCTCCCCAGGCTCATATCCCACAGCCCCTTCACCCCCAGGTTCCTGCCATTTTGGAAAGTGGACTCTGCTCCACCTCTTGGGGAGGGGAATCATCTACAGACTGCTCATCCAGGATCTCCCTGATCTCCCTGCCTTGCTTTGCTCCCACATGCCTTGCACGAGCTCCTGTCCCACCCATGAGGGTTGTAGCTCACTCTGGAAGCATGGAGGTGCCACACCCATGCAGGAAATCCCCACTAGTTTGAGGAGAGCAGGACCCCCAGCTGGGGGCAAGTGCTGGGGACATGCAGAGAGGTGGGGAACCTGGGCAGTGGGGCCCCTCCAGACAAACAATACCTTCACCACTTGTTTTGGTGTCGCTGCGGAACAGGCAGTGCTCTTCTTTAATGAAGTGCCCGCTGAGAACGATGTCCTGTCTCTTCTCAGCATCTTCTCGGCCAACCCTGTGGGGGTAATCCAGCTCAATCCTTCCTCAAAGCAGCCTCTCCTGAGTCTCCCCTCAAACCCATCCTTGGGGCTGACAAGAGCAACCTTTGGTGCACAGCAAGACCAACATCCCAAACGAGATTCCCAGGCAAATACATGTGGCCATGGCACTTTGGGGATGCCCTGGGAACAGTGCCTGGGGACAGCTGTCACTCTGCTGATCAACTGGGGAAGTCAGGCACTGAGATATGGACAAGACTCCCACCGCTCCACAGAACATGGCCTCACCTTGTTATCCCATCCTTGATGTAGTAGAGAAGACACTCGGACATGAGCGGATCCTCATTCAGGTTGACCAAGTGTGGTGTCTGGGAGAGATGAACAAGGAGTCATCCCAGTGCACCCTGTCTACCAGGGCACTGAGGGATGCTCCAGAGGGAGATGGGAGCTCAGTAACACTGCAGACTGCCACTACACCAGCTCCCTGCCCTCTTGTAGCTCCAGAATAACATGCCCAGAGAGGTACTTTTCCAGGGAACTGCAGAGAACCGAGCAACTGGGATGAAGATGCCCTGCTTCCACATGCCTCCTTGCTTTTCTCCTCCCAGGGATGAGCCCTGGGCATGCTTCCCCTTGTCACCTTTGAAAATTCATGTTCCAAACACCCCATGGAGCCAAACAATTCCCATGCAGAGTCCCAGATACAGCTCAGAGGGTCCTGGGGCAGGATCCTTCTTACCTGTGCTGCATATTATAGAACCATAGAATGGTTTGGGTTGGAAAGGACCTTAAAGCTCATCTCATTCCATCCCCCTACCATGGGCAGGGACACCTTCCACTAGACCAGGTTGCTCCAAGCCATGTCCAACCTGGCCTTGGACACTTCCAGGTATGGGGCAGCCACAACTTCTCTGGGCAACCTGTGCCAGGGCTCACCACTCTCCCAGGGAATATCCAATCTAACCCTGCCCTCTGTCAGATCAATAAAGAATTGCTCATTTTCCTCCACTGATAGTACAAGGACAGAGGAAGCACCTGAAAGAGCAGGTCCCAGAGGTTCAACCAAAAGCAGTGGAGAACCTGAAGCCGTATCTGGTCTGAATTTCTCTCCCTGGTCTTCTTCCAGACAGTTCCCTCCCATCCCTTTCTTCCCCTGGGTCACAAAACACTTTGTTCTTGACAAGTGGGAAGTTTCTCCCCCAGCCACAGACCTCTCTGCCCGCAGCCAGCTTAGCTGCTGGGATTGCACCTTCAGGGAACAGGGAAAGTCCCAGGAGTAGGAGTGAGTGAAGTTCTGAGTTTCCCAGACAGAAGAATAGTGACTGTAAGAAACACTGCTTCAGCCTGCTGAGACCCTGCATGCAGAGGGTTCCCCTCATCATGGTGCCACGAGCTCTGGCTGACAGCAGAGACTCACTCCAAACAGAGCAGCAGAGCTGGAGGTCAAGGGAAAGGTGTGCTCTTCTCCATGGTGGCTGTCAGAAGTTGGTTGCAACATTTAATGTCTGGCCCCTCTGGACAGACACGTGGTCTGGGAGCTGAGGCTCCTTCACTTGCAGTTTTTGTCCAGATTTGCAAAGCTGGTGACCTGCTGAGCTCCTGGAGCCATGACCAGCCCAGCCATGCCACAAAGCGGAACAGCATAGTTCTGTCCTGCAATGCCCATAACAAAATGGGGTTTGCACACTATCAACACCAACTTTGCTTGCCAGCCACTGGAGAATTCAGAAAAGTTTCCACCCACCAGACAGCTGAAGAGCAAGGAGGCATCAACACCACCACAGCAATGCCCCACCTCCAAGACTGACCTGCTTCGGGGAATAAACCCCTATGTTTCCTACCCAAAGGTCAGGGGTCCTAACAGGCAGTGGCTGGGACAAGAAACAAAGACAAAAGTGTACAATTTTATCCTATAAGTCAAGCTGGGGCATATAAAGGGAAGTCCTTATCACCACCTCAGCTCAGGACACAGAAGAGGTTTGGCCAAGCCAAATGCTACAAGCAATAAAGAGACGGAATATTTTCCCACCCACATTTCTTAGAGAGGACTTGCTGGTTTCAGGGGCAGCAATTTTAAATATCCCAAAGTATGGATTTTCACAAGCTGACACTGACGTTCAGCACAGCAATCATAAGAAATTCCTCCATGAAAGGGGACAGCACCCCAGCAAAGGAGGTGGGACATTTAGCCACATGTTTCTGCCCATGTTTGTACCCAGCAGGCTCAATGCTGGGATTTCCCCCACAGGTTTCAGAGCCAAGAAACAGCTAGTGAAATATGTGGAGCTGGCCAGCTTTGATGGCACGGGTCAGAAGGGAGCTGTGGGGGTACAAACCAGTCCCCAGGAAGAAGAGAATAGGATAATCCTACCTTTTTAGGAGAGAAAACACCCAAGGTGCCTCCATCCTCCCTCATGGCCACTCCCATTTCAGCCAGCAATGCCTCCCTGAAGGAGCAAGAGAAAGAAGAGACTGTCAAAGCCCCATGCACCCCTGGAGCCGGCACTGGAATGGAACCTGATCCCATGGATTTGTCCCATGGATCGCAGACATAGGGCTTGCTTCAGCTCTCTTCGTAATTCTGGTGGGTTTCTCAGAGCAGCCCACCTCTGTGCAGGCTATTGAGGTGGGCACTGGGGTGCCCCGGTGACAGCCGAGGGTATGGCTGGACATTCAAACTGCCTGGCTGCCCCAGGAACTGAACTGCTGGATCAAAGTGCAGAGGGAATGGCATCCCATCCCATCCCATCCCATCCCATCCCACCCTGTCCCATACCACCCCAACCCACCCACCTACCTCTCCATTCGGATTGCTTCTGTCCTCCGCAGCTTCTCCTCCCACGTCTCATTCAGCTCTGCAATGATCTTCTCTGTTTCCTGGCAAACGTGGGTTGAGCACAGGGTTAGTGTATCCCATGGGCAGCACACCTGCCCACTCTGCCCAGTTCTGCCCGGCATGCTTCAGTGGGACACCAGTCCCAGCTTCAGGCTGGCTTGTACAAGGTGCAGCAGCATTTCACCCACATCTTTCCATGCAGCCCCGTCTTCAAAGAGCGAGGCACAAAGACCAGCCTCTCCATCCTCTTGCTGCCAGCCTGCTCCTGCACCATGCTGAGCCAGGAGCACTCATCCTGAGCCAGGAGTGCCCATCCCAAGCTGGGAGCACCTGTCCCATGGGGCAAAGGTAGCCATCACCCTGCAGGAAGGACGGCAGCACCAGGCAGACCTACGATACCAAACCCCCTCCCGCCTGGCAGCTTGGGCAAACCCTGGGTCTGTCTGCTCTGCAAGAGGACATACGAGCATTGCTTCTCAGAAGCAACACCCATCATGAGTTTCCAGAAAATACTGAGCCCCTTCTGCAAGCCACAGCATGCTGAGCTGAGCCCTTTGTCCTGCAGGGCACTGGCCTCTTACCTTGAGTCTTTCAATTGCCTCTTCACTGCCCGGAGCAAACATGATGCGCTCATGGAGGCTGGCAACGGAGGCAGCGCGGCTGGATAAGGCAGACAGGGAGGAAGAGGGGCTGATCCCAGCAATGGCATTGGTCACTGTGGAGAGATTGTCATGGCGGTGATTCAGCTCTGTCCCTCTAGCATCATTATTGTTCTCAAAGTCGGACACATCTATGGGTGGGGAGGGGTGGGCCAGGGAAAGACACACGGAAAGGAAGAGAGAGAAAGATAGAGACAAAAAAAGCTGTTGGGAAAAAAAAAAAAAAGAGTGGCCAGTGTGCCAAGAAGAAAGCCAGGAATTACAAGGAAAAGGCACAGGCAATAGCACAGCAGCACAGACAGCACCAGGGCAAGGGCACATGCTCTCTCCCCTCAGGGAATGGGGCTGTTTCGTGAAGCAGCTGCTGGAAGCAGCCTTCCCAGGCTCCCAGGGATGCTTTTTTGCAACACCAAATCCTGCAGCAATCAGGTCGGACATTAAATGTCCTCCCCGAGCATGTGCCACTGCCCCTGTCATCCTCCCCATCTGATACAGCCTGGGTGGTTTTCTCTGCTCAGATGCCCTTGATTAGCTGGATCCGGGGGCAGAGAATGAGAAGGGAAGGGGATGAGAGTCAGTGGCCCTCCATCCTACTAAGGGGTCTGGTGGACAGGGCAGGAGAAGTGGCAGGATTTCGTGACAGGATCTGCTCACAGGAAGCCCTTGGCCTGCTAGAGCAACACCTTGGCCAGGCAGCCAGAGAGTGAAGCCAGGGCTACAGGCAGCGGTGCTTGCCAGCCAGCACCCCAAGAACCACCTGCAGCAGCTTAGGACCCAGCTATCGGAGATGCTCCTCCAGCTCTGAGGAAGTCGCAGGGTCTCAGCACTCTGTGCCAGAGGTGGGCAGGAGCTTAGCAAGTGCAGCATTAGTCACCCATCTCCATCAGCCCACATCCAGGTATGCTGAGCCAAGAGGGGACAGCCAGGCCTTTGTCTCCTCAGCAGGCTTGCCATAGCCTGGCTGCACTGCCTGACCCGTGGTGGGATGGGGCCATAGTGCTCATCCATGGACAAAATCCTTCTGGCCATCACCACCCACCCCTTCATCAGGAGAGCACCGTGCCATCCCACCCAAGTGCCGTGCCAGGCTCCAGTCCCAGTGAGACACAGCACCAGCGGAAGCAGCAGCAGCAGCAATCAGAGGAAACATCATGACAGCATGGAGGAAGGGGTCCCCGTGGGGATTGGGCCCTTGGCATGGCTGAGTGGGAGGACACCGGTCCCTCGAGCACTATCCCAAGCCCAGGTGCTAACCACGACTCTGCCACTATCCCTTCTGTCAGCTCCCTGGGGATGGCCAGCCTGTGGGTACGAGCCACTCCACCAGCAGGGGTTGGCTGCAGGAGCCCCTCCCCATGCTGCACGAGTGCCCCTGGGCACAGCCTATGCCTCCCAAAGCCGTGAAGCAACAGAGAGTACCAGTGATGGGGAATAC
The DNA here is from genome assembly GCA_036023395.1 of Myiotriccus ornatus. Classification (NCBI taxonomy): domain Eukaryota; kingdom Metazoa; phylum Chordata; class Aves; order Passeriformes; family Tyrannidae; genus Myiotriccus; species Myiotriccus ornatus. The sequence continues at coordinate 21,880,708 of JAYRBT010000010.1, read as the reverse complement.
ACACATTTGGATCCTCCTGCAGCAGGATGGGCTAAGAGAGAAAGAGAGGGCAAGGAGCGGGGGTAAGACAGAAAGAACAGAACAAGAGGGGGTTCATCTCAGTTGGATATCTGACAGCACAGGGAGGAGAACCCATGTGTGCATGCAGCCCCAGGAACACCTTCCTGGCACCTCTGCTGGGTGCTGAATGCTGAAGACAGTAGGTGGAGGGGAAGAAGGAGAGGTTTGCTGGGTGAAAAGCAGCTCCTCCTGCAACAGGAGGGGATTGGGGGCTGCAAACACACGTGCAGGGAGTTGTCAGAGGCAGCATGATGCCACCACGGCAGGATGGAGCAGGATGCAGGGCAGCTGCGGGGACACTGGCCCTGCAGGCTGGGGGGACCTCAGTCCATCGCTGCTGGGAGCCACTGGCAGAGAGCACCCGTGGTACCTACTGTCAATGATGTCCCCAAGACCCTGGGCATAGAGAAGGTCACGCAGACGTGCCACCTCGTCCTTCAGCTCCCGGATGAGCTTGTTGTTGGGATCCTCATTGATGACAGCGTTGCAACGGATCTGCTTGGCGCGGTCAGCATACCTGGGGAAGGCAGGGTCTTGAGCAGCGGCAAGGAGAGGAGCAAAACTCCAGTTGCTTGTCAAGTGGGCATGCCACAGACCCCTCCAGCAAATGATCCTTTGGAGGATCCCAGTGCTGGGACAATTGTTTGCATTTTGTCTGGGGTTGCAGGTTCCCCCCATAGCACACCCCCAGGCAGGGATGCCACAAAGGTGAGGAGAGCATGTGGCGGTGCCTGGGCCTCAGAGACTTCCCTACTCTTGCTCAGTGCAGTGGGAACAAGGACGCTTCTTCCTACCTGAGGGTGCTGAGGGTCTCATCATAGTTGATGTCAGCAGGACTAAGAGCAGCGACCATGGCAGTCCTGGAGTTGCCCCCTGCCCAGAGAGATACATCGACATCAGGAAGACTCTGGTCCCTGTGCCAGCTGTCACCCTCTGCTCAGCATCCATGCCCACCACCAGACTGTACCCTCCACCTGTCCTCACCCAGGTTCTCCCGCAGCAGCCAGGTCAGCACCGAGTCCCGGTAAGGGATGAAATCCGTCTTTTTCTTCTTTTTATTCTGGGGAATGGAGAGCAAAGGGAAAGGCTGTCAGGCTGCCTGCTCTCTTCAAAGAGGAGACAGCTGGTCCCCAGCCATGGGGACTTGAAGGATGATGGCTCTGCCTGGCCACTGCAACCTTGGGCATCTTTGCTCAGGTCCACAGGTCCTGCCTGTGAAATGCCCTGGGCTAGGGGGGGTAATGTTTAAGGCTGGGTGCTGAAAGCCACAGGGTGAGGAGGGTGAGGAGGATGTTGAAGGCTCTGCCAGCCCCTGGGAGAAGCATGGCTTGTGTCCAGGCATAGTCTCATCCCCAAACCACCCTGCAAACAACTTACAACTGACTGTGCCAGGGTACCTACCTTGTTTGGCCCCGAATCCTGCAAAGGAAGTGGAGAGATTGTTTAAGGGAGATGCTTCCCTTCTCAGTGCCCACCACAGCTCCTCCACCCCTCAAATAGAGAGCAGCAGGCACAGGTCCCAGTGGAGACGGCAACCTCACCAGCCCAGCTTGTTCCAGCCCCAGGGACATCTTGGCAGGTATCTGCCCATCCCTCAGAGGTGGGATGCTCCATCCCTTGGAGCTGAGCCCATCCCTGTTGGGCCAAGCCCATTCCACTCCAGTGCCGCTGCTTCTCTGTGCTCTGGCTACCTACCATTTCAGCCAGGGCAGAGATGACTTTCCCCAGAGTGGTCAAGGACTTGTTGATGTTTGCTCCTTCCTGGGGAGGAGATGAAAAGCCAGATGCTCAGGCCCCATCTCAGAGCCACATTAAAGCCCAAAAGAATGAGGAATTCCCAGTACGGGGTGGGCAAAGAGCAGCTGGTCTTACTGGATAACCAGCACCTCGCAGCTGGGACTCAGGGACCATGGTGATACTGGCATTAGGCAGCTTTCAAACACAACCCTATCAAGGATTTTAGCAGCGCAGTGGGCGAGGAACCAGTGGGCAAGGAAAGGAGATGTCTCCGCTGGGGACAAGGGGGCAGGACGTGGTGTCGCCATTGGCAGAAGCGGACCTCACATCAGCTCTCACCTTCAGCCTCGTGCCCTTGGCGCCTGTGGAGTCGGCTCGCTCGCTCCCAGCCAGGTCCACCAAGCTGATTTTGCTGACCTGCAGGCAGAAGGGAGGTTGTCAGCCCTGCAGGCACAGCAAACTTTGCCTGCCACGAAGCCAAGACCTTTCAGAGGGTTCACAGGGTAACACTGCTCTGAGGGCAGCGGTGGGCTCTGCGGGGTCACACTTGCAGGATTTGTCGAGGAGCAGGGCTAATATCCTTGCAGGTAGGGCTGGAGGGCATCAGCTGACAAATATCCTGTCCAGGAGCTGGTACCACAAGGGACCATGAACCCAGCATGCACCTGGGACTTATCTCCCTCCTGTTCCAATCCTGCATCAGGCCGCACCACCTCATCCCAAGTGCTGATGACAGCACATGAAGCCCTTCCTGGGTCTGTGTGGGTTTCCCCAGGTTCTCCAGGCTCTGCTCTCACCTTCTCAGTGGTGATGTCTGTCTCAGCGTCATGTCGCTTCTGCGTGAAGATGATGTTGAACACGGCGTGGGAGCGGCTGCTGGTCTCATTCATGTTGGTAGCAGCCACTGTGCTGCAGGGACAGGAGCACAGGGAGGTGTGACACCCTGTGGGGGACACTAAAATGGCTGTTGATGGGGTCAGGGCTCATGCCAGGACAGGGTACATGATGGGAAGGCAAGTCTGGAGGACAAGAGAGGACTCTGGGAGGAGTCTAGACTTTCTCCTGATGGCTACAGTGCATTTTTAGAGCAGGAAGGAGTTAAGGTGAAAGGAAGAAGAGGGTACCCAGTGCTCAGAAAGAAGGGGACTGCCATCTCCAGAGCAGATGGACAGGCAAAGCAAGGAAGTGAAGCAGTACCTTCTAGAAGTGTCTGCAAGCCCTCCAAATCCTGTCCATCTCCTCCTTCCCCAACTCACCGGGCCTTGTTTCCAGAGTCCATGAGATCCTGGATGTCATTGTAGGAGGTCACGGCCAGCTTGGAAAGGTCTTCAACGTACGGACCCATAAGGGGATGCTCCCTCACCCGCAGGTTCCCCTTGTTCTTGGGGTTCAGGAGATCCCTCACGCGCTCACAGTAAATCTCCATGTAGCTCACCTAGAGCAGAAGGCAGAAGGCACGGGCAGAATGAAGTCCTGTCTGCCCACCCCACACCCAGGGGCACCCCCAAAGAGGGGTCTGCACACTGGCATGGCTTCCAGAGATGGTGGGAGGCTGGAAGTGGACTAAACAGGCAGTGGGATGCCTACCTCCACGGAGTAGGACATGTTGTCATTCGTCGTGTCATTGATGCGGGAGAAGAGGTCCTCGCACAGCTGTGGAGAGAAGAGCAGGCTCAATCTCCTGCCAGCAGGATGCTCCTGCCTGGGGTGCCCAAGCCACAGGGATTTCTACCTTCTCACCCCCAAAAAATAGAGCCAAAGGGTGGTGGGATGGCTGCTGGGGCGCTGGCAGAGCCCCCCATGCTGATCAGCATCCCCAGAGGCCCTGCTGGGGCCAGCATGTGGCAGCTCTCAGTAAACAACTCAGCACTTGGAACACTGGCCTTGTGTGGCCAGACTGTAGTCCATCCAGTCTCAGGAGAGTCCGGTTGACCCTCCTTGGCCCCCCACTCTCCTGTAGAGCCATGCCAGCTTGCTGTCATGGCAGTGCTGTATTAGACCTTGGCAAAACCTGGCCCCACCCTGCTGCCCTCTTCCCTCCCAGCTCTGCTTTTCCTTTGGGCATGCCTCTGGGACCAGGGAGACAGGGAGCTTTCCCCAGGCACACCTGTGGGATGATGCCTTGCTGGTCCTTCTCCTGCTTCCCCATCATGGTGTAGGATTTTCCAGCTCCTGTCTGACCATAGGCAAAGATGCACACATTGTAGCCTTCAAAGGCATGTTGCAGCATCTCCTCACCAATGTCCCGGTACACTTGCTTCTGGGATGCATAGTTGATGTCTGCAGGCTGCAGAGAATAGGGGTATATGAAGAAATTCGGCAGGGAAGCCCTCCTGCCTCTCCCAAGCCCAGTGTCCAGGTGGGCTCAGGCCTCCCAGTGCTTACCGTAGTGTGGGACCAGTAGGAATAGTCAAAGCTGAAGCTTTTTGGAGTCTCTTTAGGCTGCTTCGGATTCAGGATAGCTAGGGACAAACAGATGGGAACATGAGGCCTCCAGCCACCCGTGGCACCCCTGCCTTCCACACCCCCTGCAGGAGGGGTCAGGGGTGATGGGGTTCAGTCCAAAACAGTCCTGAAAAGTGGACTGGGACACTTCCAGCTCTGCAGATGGGTCTAGAGCACTCAGGTTCCAACAGTGAAAGCAGTGGAGGTGGATGCCATGGCCAGCAGAGCCCAAGGGAACAAGGTAGAGCCCTGCCCAAATATCCTGCTGGACATGGTGAGGGGGACATGGCTCCTTCCGTCAGGTTCCTTGTTGTTGTGGCACCTGCCCATGGGAGCCCAGCACTGGCATAGAAGGGTCACACAGCCTTCCTTACCCCACAGCTTTGGGGGCCATGCCCAAAGCCCCCACGCTGGCACTGTTGGGTGGGAGCAGCTGCAACCCCACTGGGGCTCCCCTAGGGCTCCCCCAGTTCCCGCTTCTCTGGGTCCCCAGCCCCAGCAGGGTGATTAATGCCTCATGTCACACAACCAGCAGAAACAAGAGCCTGCTTTTCTCATCCTCTGATGAAAAGGACGTTGCCATGGAAATTGGAGCCTGCATCACTGCTCTTCCTTGCTCGATGCTTTTTTTTTCTCCTGTAGAGCATTTTCAGTGGTTTTTTTCTGAAACAACAGATGCGTCAGAAGAAACCCAAACCAGTGGGTAATCACGAGATCCAGCCATCAGCCATGTTAGGTGACATTGAGGTGACCTTGCAGGCCTGCGCAGCACAGTTCCCACAGTTCCCCCGCCCACAGCCCCCAGCTGCTCCCTGCCACCACTGAGGACGAGGAGCCCATAAGCCCCAAGGCCAACAGAGCTCCCAAACTGCCCTGCCCTGTCCCAAAGCCAACATTCAGCCAGGGCTCACACCCACTCCAGATTCCAGCTGAGACCTTCGTGAGCAGCCTCAGGCACAGTGCAGATTGGGACTGTGGTGTGAGATAACCAGGTGCATGGTGTTAGGGATATGAATGCTTTCTGCTCCAAATTCCTCCTCCACTGCCACAGTGGATACTCCCTCGGTAAGGGTCTGCCACTTCTGGCCTGAGATAAGCCCAGCCCTGCACACAACAGCAGCAGGACAGGTAGGGAGAGGGTGGGAAGTGGGGTCAGGATCCAGCCCCAACCATGAAACCACAGCCCAGTGCTGCTCAGATGCTACTCACTGTGGACAAAAGCCCAACTCTGGCACCAAAGGGGGGCAGCCAGAGGCTCCCTGCCTACCTACTCACTGCAGGCAGCCTGACTCAGATGCTCTGGATGCCTGCTGCATCCTGGGCAAACTAATGACCAGGAGAAAGGGCTGGGAAATGACAACTGGCAATCCTGCAGTTGCAAATGGGGATGTGGAGGTCCCCAGAAGAGCAGGTCATTGTGGGCAGCCACAGTGGCTGCCCATCCCTGATCCCTGCCAACGCCTGGCTGTTATGCTGGGGGCATTGTGAAGGGAAGTGGGTGTGGAGGCTACCTAAGAAGCGGGATGGAGCATCTCTGATGGCTCCTGGAGTTCAACCTGGCAGCTCTGCCATGCCAGTCAGTCATCTGCACTCGGCTCAGGTCTGTCTCTGCCCTGCAGGGGTGACCCTCACCACAGTGAACAGGAGCAAAAATGAGTCCTGGAGTGGGCAGGATGGGAACAAGGTGGCTGTTCTGCATCCCATGCTGGGCACAGGGCAGAGGAGCAGCTGAGGATGGCACCAAGTGGCTCCAGCCAGCCCAGCTGCAACTGCCCAGCTGGCACCACCAGCAAGGAAACCAGAGACTGGGATGGACGCAGGGAGCAGGGAGAACTCCGAGAGCAGCCCTGAGCTGAAATGCTCTCCCCATGCCCCTGTCATTCTCATTTATTTGCCTGCAGGCAGATGGATGCTGCTGGTGGAATTTTTCCTCTCCAGGCATCCAGGGCTTTTGCAAAAGATTCGTGCTCTGGGCAAATGGGATTAAAAAGGCAAGGAGAGGTGTGGGGGTGAATACAGACATACAGACAAGGGGGCAGGAGGGAAGAAAACTTCTGGAGATGTCTCTTGCCTTACCCTGAGGAGCCAGCAGCGTGGCAGAGGCACCAAGAAAGAGAGAACCCAGAACCCACAGCAGAGAAAATAATCAGATTTTAAAGCCAGCAGAGGCATGGCTTCAGCCAGAGAATATTACTGGCCCTGTGGAATCAAAGCCAGGGGTCCCATCCTTACCATCCTTATGGGAGTTGCCAGGACAGGGGCCAGGAGTGTTGGTGCCCAAGATGGACCCCACAGAGCGGAGGACACCAGGGGAACAAAGCAGCAGTGTTGGAGGGCAGGTGGGTGGTTGTGGCAGCTGGAAGTTTGCAGGGAAAAGGACAGCAGAGAAAGGCTGAACCCTTCCCACCCTGGTCCCTGGCCCCCGCTATCCCCTACAGGGCTCAGTGCATAGACAGGAGAAGTACCTGTGTCCCCCACCACGGCACATGCAGGGGTCAACGCAAATAATCCTGTGAAGGGGAAAACTTGCTCTCACTACCCACAAACGTGTTTATTTTTGGTTTTTCTGCAAGAAGCTGGAAAGTGAGACAGTCCTGCTCTGTTGGCACTACTGGCATCCTTCTGCCTCCCCCAGCCACAGGAGAAGCAGGCCTCTGAGCCTCCCACGCCTGCTAACCCAGTCCCCTGGCCAAGGGGAATAGCCAGCGGTTTGTCCATTCATGGAGAAAATCCTTGCTGTCAGCAAAAGGCTCCTGCTCCCAGCCCTGCTGCCCTCCCTGGCTCAAGCAGGGGCAGGGGGTGGGGGGCCAGGGGCACAGCCAGGGCAGTGCCGGATGAGCAGGGGTGGATGGCTCTGAGCAAACACGACCATGGTGGTGGGGGCTGCCTGATGCTCTTGACTGAGACTGGCACATGGCAGGTCGTTCCTCCTCCCCCATAAGAACAAGAATGGGGGATATCTACCCTGTGTATGCTCTGGCCCTGGGCGGGTGAGAAGCTCCTGTGGGGCCAGGAGGCTTCCTCAGCGTGAAGGCAGAAGTTCTGCACCCCAGGCAGACAGAGAACCCCTGCCCAGTCGGGAAGGGAGAACCCCCACAGGACACCAAAGTCCAGCAGACCCCCCAGACCCGCCCATTCCTGTTCCCAAGGCCTGGGGTGAGCAGAGGGCCCAGTGGGGTCCCAGAGCACCCTTGGGTGCCCTCTCTCCCCACCCCTGGGGTTGCCATGGCAGCCTGCCGGCGCACCGCGGGGGTGGCTGGCGCCGGTGTTTCACCCACCGGCAGTGACGCAGGCAGCCCCGGGCGGGCAGGCAGGGAGTTATTTTAGACACTGCCCCATCTGGAGGCTTCCAGAGCCAAAGAGGAGAGATTCGGCTGCCATTCCCAACAGCCAGAAGCTGTTATTTAAAGAGCAGCAAAGGCCAGACGGGCTCCTTGACAGGACAGACAGCCCTGAGCCCCCCTGGTACATCCCCCACCCCGAACACATCATTCCCTTAGCAAATCTCACTCCTGTCCCTCCATTCTGCTGCGGTTGCAGCTCAAAGAGCCCCACAGAAGCAGGGATGGGTCCTGGCACGCTGCAGTGTGTGGTACCTGGCCCGGCAGTGCTGTCAGAAGCCGCTCACAGGCCCATGAACAGCTTCAAAGCCAGGCTGGATGTGGCTCTGAACAGCCTGGTCTAGTGGATTGTGTGGACACGCTTCCCATGGCAGCAGGTTGGAATGAGACAGTTGTTAAGGTCCCTTCCAAGCCAAATCACACTGTGATTTCTTTGATTCCTCCCTCATCACCTACCAGGGAATGCTGACCCACTCACTATCACTGAAATCCGAGGGTTTGGTGCCATATAGATCCCATCACTGCCATTTCAACAGCAGGACTGCATTTCTGTATGGGAAAGGTGACATCCTTCCCACATTCCCTCCTCCAAACAACTCTGGGTGCTACAGGCACCTGCAACAAGGATCGCAGCAGCCCAGTGCTTGCTGCTGTGGCCAGACCACACATGCTCCTCCCCAGACAGTACTCAAAGGCCCTCTGCCCCGAGGTACTCACTAGTGGTGCTTCCTGACATCTGGATAATGCATTTGGATTCCCGGCTCATCTCCCGGGAGTTGAAGGGCCGGACGCGCACCGCCACCTTCACCGATGCTCCCGCCATCGTGCTGGCCAGAGGTGGGTTCTGCTACCCAGGAGCAGTGGCTGTTCTACAAGGAGAGAGGAAAAGTGGGTTAGGAAAGCTTGCATCCACATCCCAATCCACATCTTGCAGCAGTGTGGGATGAATGGAAAGCCTGTGCAAGGAAATCTCCCAGGAACAGTGGTTTGCCCACATTTTACCTCTCCCTGCTCTCCATCATATCTTGGGTCAGGACCTTCATCTCAATCCCAGGGGCCATCCCCAGAGCAAGGCCACATAGGCACTGTCAGCATCAGCACAACCCCCAAGGAGTGGTTTTCCATCCCAGGGTGCCAATGGCACTGAGCAGATAGCACCTTATCTGCAAGCAAGCCCACAGGCCCTGCCCATCACCTGAACCTCCTGCCTCCACCCCAATCCCAGCAAAGCAGGGGCTGGGCAGCAGGACAGGGGGAGCAGGGAGGAAAGTGATGGCATTCCCCTGAGAAAGGAGGCAGCTGTTAAACACAGCTGCTGGCATGTGGCTCTCATTCAGCTCTCACAAAGCAGACGTGTGGCGTCAGCAAGAGCAGCCGTGGCTGGGAAGCTTGTGGCCATTGCACTCAGCTGAAGTTCCCAGTTCATCGTCATTTTTCCACTTCTTTTGCTAATAAATTATTGATCACAAATCCCACAAGATGAAACAAACTGCTCGCCAGCATCTCCCAGAGTAGTTGCCCATCCCAGCACTGGTGGCAAAGTGCTCCACAGCCCATCCCACCTGCCCCAAACTGCAGTTAAGCCTCACTAGCTTTGACCAGAAAATGATGCTGGGATCCTTCCTTTGACCACTGTATCCTTCAGGATCCTTTCGGACCTGACAAAAATCTATTCCTGCCTTCTGATGTTCCTCCCTTCTGTTGTCTGTCCCTGCTCCCTGATCCCCCATGCTGAGCCTGGTGGTGAAAAAGGAGGTCAGGACCACTCAGTATGGGCTGGAACTGGCTCTGGCATCCCACCTGCAAGGGTGCCTGCAAACTCCCTATGGCTTTCCAAGCCTGGTATTTGTCAGCAGGATGCTTGCTCTGGGAGGAAGGAGATCAGGGACGAACGAGCTGTGAGAGAGCAATGGCCCAGCTCCGGTTACATGGGCCAAGACCAGAAGAAAGGGGAGCAGTAAGGATGGGTCCCCAACACGAGATGGGTTTTCCCAGGATGGAAATTAAAAGTACAGCTGAATTTGCGGAAAAGAGGGGGGGGAAGGGAAGAAAAAAAGAGATCCCTAGAATGGAAAGTGTCCCAAGAGAAGGGGATGGTTTTAAAACTACCTGAGGTTTGACAGCTCTGGTTTCATTTGCAAGGGGGTGAGAGGAAACCAAAAGCACGGTGCAGTGGAAAAATTTGCAGCAAGAAACTGTTACAAGCTCATCACTGCCTTTCAGAAACCCTTTGCCTATTTTAAAAGTGAGCCGGCTTGCCCAACAGCAGGAGGAAGACAAAGCTTCTCCTGTTGGATTTCCCAAACTCTCCTCTTACTGTCCCACTGAGATGATTCTGGAACTACCACAGTGCTCAGCCAGAGATCACACCCGTAAATTCCACCAGTTCCAGAGTTCAAGCATTTGGTCTCAGGTTGTCTTGAGCTTGGATTATTTTAAGCAGGTGTTTAACACCACCCTTGAGTCCCTAAGCCACCGAGCGGGCTGCCGCATGCCAGTGGCCTCTGCCTCAGAGGGGGAAAGGAAAAATTTAACAGGAGTGCTTCACCAAAGGGGAACGAAAAAGCTGTTTTTCCCATGGAACAATGGGATATATTCCCAAATGTAAGGTCTGCATGCTCATGAGGCCATTGGCTCGAGCTGCTCCACCCTGTGGCACCACTCAGGGACAACGGATCCATCACTGGGCTAAACAACATCAGCACCCAGCAAATGCTCCTGTCAAATGTTTTCCTCTCCTCCTGAGCCAACACAGCTCCCTTCCCCCAGCTCTGCAGCTTCTCCAGCTACTAAGGCTCTGAAGAGGGGGTCAGGTCCCTGGGCTCCTGCCTCCTGCACAGCCACCAGAACAGCTCACCCATCAGTGACCCCACTAGCCACGGGACTTTTTACTGCCTGCCACGGGCCACTTCATCCCTGCCCTTATTCCCTCCCACCCCTGCACTGTTCCCAGCCCCTCCAGCCCTATCAGTTCCCACGAAGAAGCTCTGGTTTCTCTTTCGTCCCACTTTTCCACATGTCTCATCTTTCTGTGTAGCCTCCATTGGTGCTGCTTGACCTTCTCGGGGCAAGGGGCAGGAACCTACTCAGCCCCACATCCCATACCCCCTTAGGCCACCCTCAATAGCCATGGAAATCCCCCACCTCACCAGCAGCCGTCCCCATGTCCACATCTCAGTGTATTCCCATCTGGCTAGCCTTGCCCCGTGGCGTGGGCTCCTCTCCCTGCCAGTACTGCCTGCTGCAGAGCCCCAAGCTTGACTCCATTTTCTACTCCATCCATCTCCTTCACCTTCCTCGGTCAGCAATGCGCTGCTTCCCTCTGCTCTGCTGCAGCTCTCCAATCCCATCTCTGCAATGGCAGCACAAGGACCCCAGGCAAAACTGTGTCCCCTTGGGGACCACCAGCAGACGCCTGCGCAGCTGCTTCATGAGCCTCTTTTCCTCCTTCCCAGCTTGTTTTCCTGGCTCAGCTGTGGGGAGGAATTCAGCCTGCACCCACATACCATGGGAGCACCGTGAGCCACAGCGTCCCTGGTCGTGGGCACTCAGCATCCTGCAGAGAGAGGGGCCAGGCTGCAGTGGGCAGGGGCAGGCAGCGCCCCCCCCCACCAAGCCCAGCCAGCAAACTCTGCCTGGGGACAGCCAGCCACTCGCCTGCTTAATCCACTGCCATCGAGAGAAATTCAATAAGCCACGACCAGCCTTTGGCTGGGAGCAGGCCAGTACCGCAGCCCCACTCCCTGCTCCCTCCCCACCGCCTCCCGGGACTACCCTTCACATGAAGGAGGTGGCAGAGGAGAACAGCCAAGTCCCTGGGGCCAGGGAGCCAGGGCACATCTGGGCCTGATGCCTAACTCTGCAGGGCATCTCTTTCCCCCATTCCAGTGCAGCCTGCTGGCTCTACCCATCCCTACAGCACACTGATGACTTCCAGTGAGGAGCAAAAGACCTAGAGAGCGATGATTAACGGGATCAGCTAAGATTAATTGGGCAGAGATTAGCTAATGAAAGCTCTCTTAAGTCCAAGGGCTACCAATTGGCAGCCTTTCCTGCTGAGAGGTGACCAGTGGGACAGGGAGCATTGTCCCCAGGTGCCACCCAGAGCAAGCTCTTCCCCAAAGGATGCTAAGGAACATGCCATGCTGCCGGTCCCCCAGCTCCAGCACAAGCGGAGCTGGCTGCGCCCAGGGAAATCCAAGGTGAGTTTCCCTTTGTCTGTGCGCATCCAACCCCACGTCACCTCAGTGACGAGGGTGGACGCCCCATCTGGCTGCACCAGTGTGTTCTCAGCAGCCGCCAGGCTTTGTTGTGGAGAGCCCTTCCCCTGCATCCCTCATTGGGGCCCCTCAACTCTGACTGCAACCACGGGACTCTGCTCTGCCTCTAGGGCAGCAGGGGACATGGTGCCAGCTGACACGGCACCATCAGTGCCTGCCGGCTGAGCTGGGGGCGCTCCCCTCTCGCCTCCCACCCCGCACAGGGCAAGGGGCCATGACAGTGCAGTTTTCTCCGGAGCATCACCTGCAGCAGGGAAGGAACTCACCGGACAATCCAGGACAGGGGCAAGTGTTCCCAATCCCCAGCTGACATCCACGCCCCTGCTTCCCTAGTGCCATCATGGGCACTCTTCTCTGTACCTCCTTGCCTCCTGCCCACCCCAGTGATGGACACAGCTCCACGACAAGGTTTGCAGCTCCCTGAGAATTTCCATGCAGATTCAGTTTGCAGGTAGCAAATGTAAGGATGCAGATGAGGGGTTCAGCTCCCTATCCCTGCTGCAAAGGCAAGTAACCCCACCCCCATCTCTGCTCTCTCCATCCTCTCTTCCAAGGGCTCAAAACCACAACAGTGAAAATCCGCATGGAAAGTCAGAGAGCTCCAATGGGTGACAAGCATGGCTGGGCACGGAGAAAAGTAGGCAGCCAGGGAGGGGGCAGACACCAGCTTCCCACACACCCCAGGTTTGGGGGGCTACAGCTCTGGCCACACGCAGGGAGGTGGGGGGTGGTGGCAGGATCTGTGCCAGCACCAGCTGTCACCTCCCAGACAAAATGGAGGTCAGTGGCAGCATGCAGAGATGGCAGAGCCACCACACCCCTGGCCGTACCCGGGGGTGGGAGGGGTCTGATGCCTCCTCTGCCCCACCAGTCCCGTAGAGGCCACCTGCAAGGAGCTGCTCTGGGCACTGAGGTATGGAAGGATGGCTGTGGGGTGCTACGGGAGTTGCTCAGCCAGTTCCTTGTCCTCCCCGAGCCCCGCTGCTGTTGCATGGGACCTGAGCAGGCATGAGAGCCCAGCTCACAGGGGGTCTTCAGGATCTGGGGAATGGCCCCATGAGGGACGAGGAGGGGGAGAAGGAGGACGCAGAGAAGGAAGACTATGGGACAGGTGCAGGGCTGCTCCCTGGGAGCCTGGATGACCAAGCATGGAGCTCTGCACCAGCCCTACGCCCTGGGACCAGCCCCTCCAACAGCCAGCAGCTACTGTGCTGGCCCACGGTGACACAGCGGCCATTGTCCACAGCTCCCCAGTGCAAGGTCAGTGGCAGCTGCTCGTCCTTGGGGGGCAAACCGAGCCTCAGCATCACAACACCTTTGCCAGCCGCCCTTTGGCAAGGGCCCCAACTGGGGCATCAACTGCCCCCTTCAGCGCTGTGGTTAACTCGGTGATGACGCAAGATGGCTCAGCTGCATGACCAAAGCCACCTGCCCCGGAGGGGAGAGCGGGGTTGTGGTTCTGAGGTGACAAGGCGTTCCTGTGCCCTCCGCCATGGGCTGCGGGGATGGCATCCTCCCTTTCCGCACCCAGACGCAGAGGCATCGCCCCTTCACCGGGCAGGACCAGCCGGCTGGATCCTTCTGGAAGACGGGGCGGCACCCGCCGGCCACCGTGCTGGGGACCCGCGGGCAGCTCCCCCCACCCAAACTTCGCGCATCGCGGGGCCCCGCAAAATGGCCGGCGGCCGCAGCCCCCCCGCCCCGCCGGATCCCCAGGGGTGCGCATCCTGCTCCCCCACGCCTGGCTTCGTCCCTGCCGGGGCCGCGAGGGGCGGCACCGCCATCCCGGGGCAGCCCGGGTCCCCCCCACCGCCCCGGCCAGCGCCCGGGGGGCGCGGTGGGGCTCACCCGTGTCACCCAGTGCCGCCCGCTCCTACCTGTGAAGGCCGTGCCCGGTTCGGTGGGGCGCAGCGCTCAGTCCCGGGCGGGGGGGTCCGGCATGAGGCCGAGCCGCCCGGCGCGGCGCGGTGCGGTGCGGTGCTGTGCGGTGCGGCGCCGGTGCCGGTGCTGGTGCGGGTGGTGGCAGCCCCACCCCTGCGGTCCCCGCCCCACACGCTGGTTGGCCGCCGCCGCCGCCGCCACCGCCCGGAGGGGGGACGGGGGGGACCGGGAGGGCGATAGCGGGGATGGAGAGGTGACGTCAGCGCATCCCCCAGCCCCGGGCGCGCTGCGGAGCCGCCGCAGGGGCGGGGCGGGGCCTCGCGGCACCCGGCAGCCGTCGCCTGGCAACCGGCACCGGCCCGGTACCCCGGTGCCTCGGTAGCCCGGTACCCCGCACCCGCACCCCGCCACCCCCGTACCTCGGCGCGGAACCCCAGGGAGCGGCTCCTGCCAGGGCTTCCCGCGGCCCCTGCCCCGGCTCTGTTCGTTCGCTCCTCCGGCCGCCGAGACCCCGCCCGCAGCGCGGGGCCCGGCCGCTCCTGCCCATCTGCGCCGGGTATTCAGAGCCGGCGCAGAAAGCGGATTATTCTTTCGCCGCCAGCTGTTTCCAGCAGCGAGGTCGCCCTCGCCCCATGGCAGCCCTGAGGCCATGGCGTCCCCTCCCCGCCCCAACTATGACCCAAATCTCCCTAGAGGACAGGCTGCTGAGAGGTCTTCACCCGATATCTTGTCACTTTGGTAGATGACAGCAGTCCCCAGGCTGACTGTGGTTTCCATCATCCATGCGGGGGCAGGCACACCTGACCCCAGTTCCTCTCGGTGATGGCCATCCAGCTGCTGGGATGATGTGCTTTCACCTGGTACCATTGCCAGACCCATGTCCCTGTCCAAATGTCTTCAGCACTAACTGCTGGTGTCAGATCCACCGGGGAGGAATTCTCACCCCTATGCTGTCATCCTCAGATAAAGCTTTGCTCACTGAGGGTGAGCACCCACTCGTGGACCTGCCAGAGCTGGCAGTGGGCAGCTTGTTTGCATTTCAGAGTATAGATGGCAGAGAATGTGCCAGAGGATGGGCATGATGCAACTGACTGTGGGCACACACGGCAGGCAACAGCTTATTGAATTCCCACGTGGAGCCTGTGGAATCATCGGGATACACTGGGATGCTCATAATCCAGGCTGAGCCCACAGAACACAGGTCGTTGTGGCAGTGGGATACTGTGGCCGTATCCCCCCCCACAGCTCTGCCCTGGCACACACTATCCCACTGGCCAGCCTTCTCTGGGCACCTGTCACCCACCCAGAGGTCCCTCTGCAAGGCAGGTCCCTGGTCAGGGAGCCCTGGTCGACAGGAGCTTTGTGCTGCAGGAGGAGTTATAACCATGGCAGCTGTGCCAGACCAGTCCCAGCACAACCATCCTGCGGCACAGGACCTAGGTGCCCACAGCAGGGATCCCATCTGCTGGGATACTGCTGGGAACCATCAGCCATGGTGTCCTGGGGGCAATGGGTCCAGGGTCTGCCTCGGTCTTTGCCCGTCCCAGAGGTTGGCATGCCTGGGGAGCAACCCCTCCAGCACTATTAAAGGGGTATGCCCCAAAAAGGAGGGGTCCAAGACAGCAGGAATGGCACTGGTGACACATTAACTGGACAGAAGAGGTAGCCAGGGGTAGAGTCCAGACTGGCGGGGGGAGCACTGAGCTGCGGGTCAGGGTCCACGGGACACTGGACACTGCTGGCACGGGATGCAGTGTGCTGCAGTGCTGGCTGCTGCTCAGGCAGCCTCCACTGCTCCTCTCCTCCAAGCTCAGCTCCTGGGGACAGTACGGCGTGCCATGGCCACTGGCCTGCTCCGCGTCCCCCCACCCCAGAAGCTACTCCGGCCCCTGGTTGTGCCAGAGAGGCTGCTGCTCGGGCCAGGGCCCAGCAATGTGCCCCACCGCATCCAGGCTGCAGGCGGCCGGCAACTCCTGGGCCACATGCACCCCGAAGTGCTGCAGGTGAGCTGCCCCAGCCCAGTCTTCTTCCCCTCCTCTCCTCTCCCTTCCCCCCAGGAGGGGTTGGAATGGCTCTGCTGGGGGAAGAAGAGCAGTAGCAATGCCAGTCAGTGCCCTGCCACTGCAGGTGATGGATGAGATCAAGGCAGGCATCCAGTACGCCTTCCAGACGCAGAACCAGCTGACCCTGGCCATCAGTGGCAGCGGCCACTGTGCCATGGAGGCCGCCCTCTTCAACCTGCTCGAGTGTGGAGACACCATACTGGTGGCCATCAATGGCATCTGGGGACAACGTGCTGCTGACATCGCCAGGAGGTTGGGTATGCTGGGGACAGCCAGATGGCATGGCAGGGCTGAGGGTACCGGGTTTGAGAGCAGGATGCCAGAATGTGAGCCCTGGCTTGCTGTTCCAATCCTGGTGGCAGTGACCAGTGACATGGCTTCCACAGCCAGCGAGCAGTCCAGATTGTTTCCAGGGTGATGTCCCTCCATTTCTGGTGGTTTATGGCTTTTCCACTGGGCAAATCTGCAGGACACCAGACCCTGGCAAGCGGCTGTGCTCCTGGTTCACCTGTGACAGGTTCCCCTGTGGAGCAGGTGACTGCCCAGAGGGAAGTATACCCAAGCCTCACTCTTCTCTGCTCGAATTCCTCCTAGGAGCCAATGTCTATGAGCTGCTGAAAGCCCCGGGCGAGTATTTCACCCCACGGGACATTGAGGAGGTGAGTGCTGGCCACTGTGCAAGGCAGTGGGTGTGAGCTGACCTCCGGTGTGGTCACCTTCCCTCTGTGTCATGCAGGGCCTGGTACAGCACAAGCCCTCAGTGCTCTTCATCACCCATGGCGAGTCCTCCACCGGCGTGCTGCAGCCACTGGAGGGGCTGGGCGAGCTGTGCCACCGGTCAGTGCACAGTGGACACCCGTGGTCACCAAAGATCACCACTGGGAGTTGGGCCTGGGGATTTACATGACCGGGGCTCTTCCGTGGCTCTGTGGGGCTGGAAGGTGTTGGTGCCAGTGAGACACGTGGCCCTGGGGGGACGAGTATGCTAGGGCTGCAGGCAGAGGGGTGGCAAAAGGAGAAGGCAGGGACAGCAGGCTGAGCTCTGTTCTCCCACAGTCATGGCTGCCTGCTGCTTGTGGACGCGGTGGCATCACTTGGGGGAGCCCCCATCTTCATGGACCAGCAGGGTAAGAACTGCAGTGTCATCATGGGCACCCACAGGACAAGAGGGTTCATGCCTGGGCCAGAGAGAGTGGGCAGTGGGATCAGGCCCTCTGCCCATATTTTGGGCTAGTAGCACTAGAAACCGGTCCAGCTGCAGCCAAGAGAACCTGTTCCCATCAAGCAACCATCCGCAGTGCCAGAGGGTCCCCCAAAGCAGCCCAAACACAAGCAGGATCTGTAGAGTTGTGCCACCCTTGTGCTTCCCACCCATCACTCACAGCTGGGCTGGGGGTACTCAGCATTTTCCCACTGGAAGTATCCAAACCCTAAGGAGTTGCCTTCCTTCTTGTGCAGAGATCGATGTCCTATACTCGGGGTCCCAGAAAGTCCTCAACAGCCCCCCTGGCAGTGCCCCCATCTCATTCAGTGAGCGAGCCAGGTAAGAGTAGCCCAGTCCCACTGGGGTGGAAGGCAATGGGATTGGGGGAGGCAGTCACCTCCCTCCTTTGCCAGCCATCTGCTCCAGTCCCGCTCTGTGGAGAGCATGCCCAGCATGTGGAGAGCATGCAGCCGCAGTGCTGTGGGGGCCAAGCCCAGCCCATCCCTGGGCAACAACTGGGCACTGGAGCCAATCTCTGCACTCACTTTGGGGGGCACAGGACTGATCCCATCTTGGAGCTGGTAGGGTGAAGGTCCAGCCTCTCCCCAGCATTCTGCTTCATCAGGGAGAAGGTGCTGAGAAGGAAGACGAAGCCCCCATCCTTCTACCTGGATATAGGCTGGCTGGGAAATTACTGGGGCTGCGACGGGGAGCCACGGAGGTGAGGGCAGGCTCTCTGGTCACAGATGGCTGCAGCTGTTCCCCACCCAGCCTTTGCCCTGGCTCAGGGGCTGCCTGCTCTTCAGGGCTCAGCCCCTGCCTGCCCATCACCCTGTCTGGTGGTTACAACCCTCTGCACAAAGTGATGGGGAGGGAGAGTGCTGTCCCTCTGTGGCCCATACTGCAAGAGAGGGGCTGCTGTGTTGCAGCCAGGCTGAACCCCTCTGGGTGCCCCTTGAATTTTGCAGGTACCACCACACGGCACCCATCAACAGCTTCTTCAGCCTGCGGGAAGGCTTGGCCATGCTCGCAGAGATAGTGAGTGACACCAGCAGCGCCGGGTGAGAGCCAGGAGATGCCTGTCAGCAGCAGAGACCTTCTCTCTCCTCTCTGCCTGCAGGGTCTGGAGAGCTCTTGGGAGCGACACCGGGCCAACTGTGCCAGGCTGTGCCAGGGGCTGCTCAACCTGGGGCTTGAGCTCTTTGTGAAGGAGGAGGTGGGTTCAGGGCAAGCCCACCACCGCGGGGTAGGGGCAACGTGAGGACACAACCCAGCACGGCTCGAGATATGCTCGAGCAGCTTTTCAAACTGGAGAAAAAACAACCCCCTCAGCAGTGCTCTCTCCTGGCAGTCTGCTGGGCTCACCAGGGTGTGGGGCCATAGGATTGAACCCAGTTTCTCTCTTCCCCAGAAGGTGAGACTTCCCACCATCACCACTGTCAGAGTGCCTGAGGGCTACAACTGGAAGGACATCACGGCTTTTCTGATGGACAACCACGCCATGGAGATCTCTGGAGGCCTGGGTCCCACGGTGGGCAAGGTGGGCAAAGTCCTCCCCTCCTGCTGCCCATGGCCAGGCACTAAACCCCACAATTCACTGGATTCACTGCGGCTCTCTGGCCGACAGTGTGTGGCTGTCGTTGTCCCATGTCCCATCGCCCGCAGCAATGCATAGCAGCATAACCACACACAATCACCCGCCTAATTGAATAACCACTAACCACGCACATAATTAGGGGGGTGACACGTTTAGAGGAACCGGGTGTTAAACACAGCAAGAGCAAGCAGGGAGCTGTGCACACCCGCTCATGCCTGGCTGCGTGTCCCCCGCCTCCACATGGAACCCTGCGACCTGCCACCGGCCGCAGGGGGACGGTGCAGAGGCACGGAGACAGAGGTGGGTGCTGCAGGGACTGCAGGACGCTCGCCCTTCTCCTCCCAGGTCCTGCGCATCGGCCTCATGGGCTGCAACTCAAGCAGTGAAAACGTGAACCGAGTGCTTCGAGCCCTGCAAGACGCCCTCGGCAGCTGCCACCGCAGCCGGCTGTGAGCTCACCTGCCCGGGGGGCCCGGGAGAGACGGTGCAGCAGTTCCCTCCGTGCCTGGCTGCAGGCAACTGGCAGCAGAAGGACTCCACTGCCTCCCTGGGATGCTGGCAGGAGACACAGCAGCACCCAGAAAGCCAAGCAGGAGTGAGAAAGGAGAAGCTGGAATAGCAAGGGACACGGAGGAGAGAGCTGCGCTCAACAGATGTGAGACGTCTCAAAACCACTTCTCCCATCATCCCAATGGCCTGGTCCCCCAGCTCTTCCCCTTCTTCAGGGCATGGCAGCCCCTCGGCAAGCTGACGTGAGGGCTGCATGCAGGATCTGACCATAGGTCCTTTCCCCTCCCACCACCACCAACCTCAGATGACCCCGCACGAGAGCCCTGAAGTGCAGGATGCCAGCCACTGCCCCCAGATTCTGTACCCAGAAACACCCAGTGCCCAGCTCTACAAGGGCAGCCAAGAGTCTGTGCATCCCCCCGAGCCACAGCAGACATGAGTTCGCTCCCTGGTACCACCTTTCCTCAATAAAGTGATGTGGCAGTGTGCCGCTCCCAGACCCCTTGCCCGTGGCTCTCCTTGCACCCCCCCCCAGAGTTTTGAGACACCCCAATGGGATGGTAGCGGGGTTCCACTCAGCTCTGCTGTGGGATTTCTCGACGGATCTTGGAGAGGAGCTGGGACATTGCTGAGCGGCGCGCCCTGTCCTGGATCCGGTACACCTGAAACTAAGTGGAAACAGGTAGAAAGTGAGGGGAGGGGCTGCCAGGGGCCAGAGGGCTCTGGGGAGGGGCCAATTCCACCACATCCAAAGCTGTCCAGCCCAGGTGGTTCCTGGTGATGCCTCACAAGACCAGCTGGAGGTCTGGGGTTACCTGGCTGAGCAGGATGTCAAAGTAGGCTGTGTTCCAGTAGGACCCGTCCTCACTGGTGAGCTGCAGGAGAGCTCGGGTGTTGGGGTCTGCCTGCCAGCTGTCAGTGCGTGCAGGGTGGCCAAAATGGAAATGAAGGAAGCGTCGGGGGTCCCGGGCAAAGCTCTCTACTTTATGGTAGAGGGAGGCAAGGTCCATGGCTGATCCTTGGAAGAGGTTCTCCTCTGGGTTCAGAAAGTGGGGCAGGTGCTGGATGGCCAGGCAGCGGAGAAGGATCACCAAGAGCCTGTAGACAGAGCCCTCCAGGTCCTGCCAGTCCTCCAGGGAGGGGAAGAGCTCTGTGCTCCACAGCAGCACCATCTGTGGGGAAGGAGAGAAGAACACACGATCAGACACAATGCCTGATCCCACAAAGGCCAACCCTTCATGCCCTGCAGGTCACTTGTGGGGCTGAATCTATGCGGGCTGGAGCAAAAGATGCTTTTCTGAAGGTCAGATGCATACTGTGCCCTTTTTCTTCAAAAAAATCCAACCAGTCAACCAACCAACCAACAAAAACCCCTCAAAAAACACATCAAAGAATGTAACATAAAGAAAAACACACAGGATTTCCTGGATTGTGCCACCAGGTGCTGTCCCCAGCATGGCCCCCGTCCCCGACCAGTATCACCAGTTGGCATGGGTCCAGAGTGCTGAAAATAGGTTGGGTGGGGAGAGGTTTTTTTGTCAGCAGAAATGTCACCCTCAGCCCTGTACGGTTACCTCCCACCACACCAGGGTATGGGGCAATTTGCAGCATGGCAGCCTTGGCTCTCTTGCCCAGAGAGCCACAGTCCCAAGCAGCAGAACCTCCCTACCTTCAGGTAGTTGAAAGTGAGACCGCTTTTCCCAGCCTCCTCTCCCCAGTCCTGGTCGCGGAGCTGGTCGAGCAGGCGAAGGCTGTCCAGACGAGGTCCCTTCAGTGTGTCCACAGTGTGCAGCAGCCTTAGGATGGGGAGGTGAGTGGAGGATCTGGAGGGAAAGAGAAGAGTCCAGTGAGAGGGAGGATAGAGAGGTGCACTGCACCCTCCCAGGCTGGGGAGAGTGTACCTACAGTGACTTGGTATGTGGGGGGACTCTCCCAGCCACATGCATGGCCCCAGTCATGCAGCATATTGGATCCACCTCCTGCACTCACCTCTGGCAAAGCAGAACTTGAGAGGTTTGGAGCGAGATGGGAACGCTGCTGAACAGCTTCTTCCCGGGAGGAACAAGAGCGGAGTGAAGTAGGGTTGTGCTCCCCTACGTGCAGTGGGGAGGGCTGCAGGCTGCCTCAGAGGGGAGGCTGGTTTGGTCTCCAAGGAGGGGTCAAATGTCCAGCTGGACCACACTGTGCCCAAAATAAGCCCAGACTGGTCCAGCCAGCCACTCAACCCCTCCATGGGGCTGGGTAGCTGTGCTGGCAGGTGAGATACATGTCACTCCAGCCCTGCTCTCTCCTTCATTCTGCCCTGGAAGGCACCTCATCACCCTGCTGCTGCCAGACGCCTAGGCTTGTTTCTGAAGCCCAAGCAGGGATCTGAGAGCTACCACCCTCCACATGGTCAGGGTTCATCTCCTGAAAATAATTTCAGGGGGTTCCTTCAGTTGCATTCCCCCTTTTTCCTTGAGCTGCCTGAAACTTGCCTGAGGCTTTTTCTCCAACACCAGGAAGAGGGTCTGGGCATCATGAGGAGGTGACTTCAACCCCTGCTGACATGTCTCCACCCTCTCCTATCCTCTTTTTGCATACACCCAGCAGCGCTGCCAGCCAGAGGGGATCGCTGGTGCAGGACCACACAACCATGCATGTAGCCAAGCCACTCACCTCCAGCAATGGGGAGAGGCAGGGACAAAGTGGGCCTCTTCCGTGGCTTTCCGGAGGCTGCCTTCAGGGAAGCCTCTGTCACTCTGCCTCCCGCGGAGCTGGAACGGCTCCTGTTGCCTCCTCACCACCGGAACAATGTCAAAACGAATGGTCTTCCAGCTGCCACGGATCAGCAGGGAGAGCTCCATGGCATCTTCCTGCAGATTTTCGGCACTGACGTCACCTAGATGTGGAGGGTTTGTCAGTAGTGAGGAGGTTAACGCAGCCGGTCCCACAGGCTGAACCAGGTATGTGCTGCAACGCCTGTGATCATGTCCCACCCCACTCGACTCCTTCCTTTCCAGTGCTGCAGTTTGGCCATGGTTTCCCATGCTGGGGCAGCTCATGGGAAGGAGCATTGCTCCAGCAGGGCTTAAGGTCAGGCGCAGCAGGAAGTCTCGAGCAGCCAATTCAGGCTATGCTTCTGGGTGGCTGAACAGTGCCAAGCAAAACAATGTGGTCCAAGAAAAATGGACCAGAAAAGGTCTCAGGCTGTGGGAGTAGAGGAAGATGAAGGTCTCTGTCTTGGCTATGGAGGAAGGAGGGAATGGTGGGCTTGCTGGGGCTGGGTTAAGAGACTTCCGGACCTGCTGGTCCTCTTGCATCACCTTCTCATCAGGGCTGAGCTTTACTTCAAGAAACACCTTTGGAGCATGAAGAAGCTGATGGGACCACTATGGGAATTCCCAGGGTGCCTTCCCACCATGTCTTTCCTGAGGATGCTGGTGCCAGCTGAGGCCCGTGTGTTCACAGGGTCAGACCCATGCCTCAAGGTCTTGGTTCAGCTCTGATGCACTCCCAGCTCACCCTCCAAACAGCCTCCTCCAGGGAGCAGGGGGCCTGGGAGGCCAGGAGGCGGGAGGAGAACATTATTAGGGTGAGCCAAGCAGGGCTGGGGGAACCCTTCACCCACCAAGGAGGGTGCCATCAGCCCCATGTGGAGATGCCTGAGGATGACTCTGCTGCCATGGGATGGCAGGGAGTAGTTTGCATCTCCTCTTCCTTAAATGAGGGCAAAGCCTATCCCAGCACACAGCAGGGTGGTCCCTCACCTGCTCATGCAAGCTTTCAGTGGGTCACACACCCAGGGATCTATGTCCCAGTGTATCTGCAAAGGGACCACTGCCAACCTGGGATTCCCAGCTGTGCTGGAGGCAGCTCCCGGCTGGGAACTGCCCCGCCAGCATACGCACCTGGCTGAAGCAGGAAGCCGCGCTGGCAGTGCACGATGGCTGAAACAAGGAGCTCTTTCAGGTGCTGGAGGACTTTGCCCGGAACCAGACACCTCGCACCACCTCCGTGCTCTATCGCACCCACGACACTGATCCAGTCTTCCAAATCGGTCCCTGGAGAGGGCACTTCCAGATAGCAGGTGTTCAGCCCTGGAGAGTGCCCTCCTGGGGTGTCTCTGGGCTGGCATTCCAGCAGCTGCAGGGTATCGCTGTCGATCCGCAGGGGCATCTCTACAGTGACAGCATCCTCAGAGGCACACAGAGCAAACTCGAAGGCTTCCAGGTTCCTGGCGTAGTCCACAAGGAAGCGGGGCTCCCTGGCGTGGACAATCTCCAACAGGGTCAGCAGGATGTCCTCAGCCCGCTGGAAATTCTCCAGCCGCTCCCTCTCACGGGACACGATCACCCCGAGGTAGCTGTGCCAGAGGGAAGTGTTGGCTTCCATGGCAGCTCTGCTGCCGCTGTGAGCCTGCTCCGAGCAGGAGTAAAAATACGTGGGCAGGGAGGGCAGAGCTGTGTGCCCGCGTGCGGAGGGTGGAGGGAAGCCACTGGGCTTGTCAACTGCTGGGCGTTGACAAGCACCAGTGCCGGGCGACTCCCAGGGAGAGGTACTGGGAGCAGCGTGTCCCACAGGGGCAGATCCAGGGCGGGGGATTGAGTCACACCGTGGCCCCCCTCCGGCACTTCAGAAGGGTGAAAGCGAGCGCTCAGCTGATGGGTCATGCCAGGATAAGGCTGTGGTCTCCCACACTTCTCTTGGCACAGGGGCTGCGTGCCAGCGGCATCCCCTCGCAGCCAGTGCCAGGTGAAGGCGACCCACTGCCCTCAGCCCTGGCTTAGCTCAGCTTAGCCTGCTGCCTGGGGCTGCCAGTACCAGGCTGCTCTCAGACTGTGTGGCACCCACGGGAGCTGGGCACAGCGCTGCGGTTCTGCGGGAGGGCTGCGTGACCCTGTGCCCGCCTTGCCGGTGCTCAGAGCAGCCCTGCGGGCCCAGTGCACCACTGTCAACACCAGACTCCAGCTCAGCTTCCATCAGGCTCTAGCTTTCAAGGTGCCGGTAACCCCAAGAGCGTCTCGGCCGGGCTGAGCCCCCGAACCTGGCACAGCCCTACGACTGAACTCAACCCGCTCTGCAGATGGACCCCGCCCCGCCCCGCAGGTAGAGCCCGTCCCGTCCCGCAGGCACGCCCTGCCCGGGGCGCGGTTTCCTGCCGCCGGGTTGCGGGGCAATCGCCGCGGAAGGACGAGCGAAGCGTCGCTTTCGACCCCAAATCCTCCGTGAGGGGCGGTGCGGGAGCGGCGGGGGCAGCCCGTGCGGTCCTGCAGCCTGGCCGGTCCGGGGCTCGGTCCGTTCCTCAACCCTGCGCTGCCCAGTGGGCTCAGCCCCGCTGCAGGGGCAGAGCCGTACCCTCCCTCCTGCCCCCGCTCCTCTCTGCCTCCCATAAATCCCGGAGCGGCGATTTCCGGGCATGTTCCTTGTCCGAATGCCGTGCTCTTCCCGGGGCACGTTCCCGGGCTTCACAGGCCTGGAGCAGGGGCTTGTAATGATTATGGCTGGAAGGCTGGGCTCTCCCAGCAGGACAGCGTGGTTCAGCCATTCCAAGGTTCCCTGCAAACTGATCCTAACCTTGATCAGAGTAGGGAAGTGAATGGGTGAGTGGGGGAGGCTCTGTGTCAGCAGGGGCTCCTGTGGCAAGGGAGCCGGAGCTGAGCATGGGAATCGCTTCAGGGGAGGGGAGGGAGCGTGCCATGGGGCTCATGGCTGGGCCTCCCACCTCCTGCGGCTCAGGCTTACACTTTTATACAGCCCAGATGAGCTTTCTGGATCTCCCCAGGGTTGTTTCCAGTTCTCCTTGTGACTGAGGAGATGACCTGAAAGTAGGGGTCTGTCCTGCATGGCCATCTGTCCTTCTGCCAGCTGACTGAAGGAGCTCCATCTGCCTTGCAAGAGAGCACAAGGCTCAGAGCTTTCACCTGCAGAGCATCCCTGAGCACCTGCAGTTTCAGCCGTGGAGATGAGCAGTGACCTGCACTGGGCTTCTCAGTACTGGGAGGCTGGGGGTGCTCTGGGCTGGGAAGCCTCAGTCAGATTTTAAAAGCCTGACAGTGGATTACAGGCTCTGAGTCTCCTTACCTGAGCCCTGCACTCAGGCTTCACCTCACCTGAGCAGGGGTTGCTCAGTCCCCTCACACTGATGATTGTCCCAACCAGGTCTGAGTGTGCAGCTTGGTTCTTACCCTCTTCCATCATGTGGGGAAGACAAGCTGGCTGGCATCCCAGAGAGGGACCAAAAGCAACAGACTTCTTGCTACCAAAGTGGGTCTCCTATGGGCTTCACCCTCCCAGTCAGAGTGGTCTGGGCTTATCCTGAAGGATTCTGAACCTGAGCCAGGCAAGAAAGATGACTGCTCCATGCACTGATATGGGGAAAAAGAAAGCAGAGAGATGCAGGCCATCATTTTTCTGTGGGTGGTGGTTCACTGCTGCCAGGGTTGCCCTAGGAGCATCATTTTGTCATGGATGGAGTCCGTGCTGTGGCAGCAGCCAGGACATTCTTTCTGTCAGTGCCTGGCTGGGATGCTGGAGGAGGCCATGGGGGTCATGCTGAAGCTGGACTGAGAGTAGCAGTGGTACTATAAGAAGGTAAGGCTGGGCTGGGCAGGGAGACATGTATGTCCCCCCAGATGTCTTGGTGCTAGTAGGGTAACCATGCCCTCCTGGCATGATGCTGGCTGACCCCACAGTGTGACCCTGTTCCCATCACTGCTAGATGCCAGGAGGAGCGAGAGTGATGTGATCTCCTCAGCTCATCACTGCCTTTGGCACCTGCAGTTTTCAGACCTCTAGGTGCCACAGTCAAGAGGTTGGTGCTGCAAAATGCTGGCCTTCCTGCAGGCTGGCACTTTTCCCCTTTGTCCTTTCCCCTTTCCCCCTTCCTCCTTTCCCCTCCACCTTCCCCTTCCTCCTTTCGTTCTCTTTTCCCCCTTCCCCTTCTTCACCCATCCTCTTTCCCATTTCCCCTTCCTTCCTCTACCCCTTCCTCTCCTCTCCTCTTCCCATTCCCTCCTCTTCCCTGCAGGCAAGGGGCCAGGGGCAGACCCTGGAGGAGCAGCTTCCTGGCTGCTGCCAGGCACAGTGGGGGAAGGAAGAGTGATGCTGGGTGGTGGCACATCTGGAGACACAGCTGGCCAGCCAGGAGAGGTGGGAGCAGCTGGAGGTTCTGCCAGAACTCTGGGCAGGAGGGAGCAGAGCTGGCAGGGGAGGGAATCATGCAGATCAGGTGGTAGGGGACAGCAGTAACTCCATCCCACAGGGAGGGGTGAGTGAGCCCTGTCTGGGGCCATGTCACATGGAGTGAGCCACAGGGCAGGCATGGCACACAGCTGGCTGGTCGGGACAGCACCAGGACCCTCAACCCCACCATCAGCCCAAACTGAGCACAACTCCATGGGAGGCAAGACAGTGGGGAAAAAATTCCTAGCAAGAAAGTCAGTGAGGCCATGGAATACATGGTTGGAGCGTGCAGTGCTCTGTCTGGACGAGTCACTGGAGGCTGGCTGCAAGTGCCCTGGTACTGGCAGAGGGTCTGGGCTGAATGAGCTAATTGCTCCTTTTCCATCTCGGCATTTTATGGTTCTATGAATTTTTTCTCTGTTAGAAACAGGACAGAGAAAACAACCCAAAAATAAGAGCAAGGGCAAGCAAGAGAGAGGAGAAAACCCGGGGGCATGGGAGCACTAGGCATGGCAGGAGTGGGCAAGGGGCTGCAATGAGCCCCCAGTGTCCCTCACCCAGCTCACCTCTCTGTAGGACACTGCTCTGTCCTGGACCCTGCAAGATGCCATTGTCACCTAGCAGAAAGACACTGGGAGGCTGAGCTGGTGGGCTGAGGAACTGACAGAGGGCAGGGGCACTGGGATGCAGGAGGTAGGTGATGCTCTGCCCCTGCACCCCAGCTCCACCCCAGCACCAGCACTTCTGCACCCCAGAAGCCCCCAGAGTGGCATGGCCCCGGGCAAAACGGCTGGGATGGGGAGGGGGGACAAGGGCAGGGAAGGTAGAGAGGAAGAGAGAGTAATTTAACATGACAGGTTGTTTATTTTGGCAAAAAGGGTCTCTTTTCAACAGATTTCAAAGCTTGGCCCCGGGGCTGGGGGGAACCACACAGAGGGGTGGGAGATGAGGGGTGTGAGGTCGGGGGGTTCAATGGGGCACCCAGACTGAGAGGAATGGAGAAGAATCCCCCATCTGTTTGTCCGTGGGGCACTGCTCCAGTTGTGCTTGCGTGCTCCAGTGGGGTGTCCCCCTGCAGGGTGCCCCCATGGGCGTCCGCGCACTCCTGCACACACGTGCTTGCCTGCATGCACCAGCACACGTTCGCACGCTCCCCCTGCCCCTGCTCCTTCCTTCAGGCCAGGGCTCAGCTGGAGTCTTGGCTTCCCCCAGTGACATTTCAAAAGAGGCTGTTTATTAAAAAAAAAAAAAAAAAAAAAAAGAGGAAAAAATTGCTAGGAAAGAAATAATTATTATAATCACATTAAGAGCTTTGGCTGTAAAAACCCAGCGAGGGCGCAGGGAAGGAGCCGGGGCTGCTCTCGGCAGGGAGTGCAGGGGGCGGTTTTTCTGCCTTGTGCGCTTTTATTTTTCAGTCCAGGTCCAACAGCTTCTCCCCTCCTCCCCTTTTCCTCTTCTTTATCCTGGGAAATGAAAACAATTTATTTAATGATGGATCGTTCCTTTCTCTGGTCACTGACCTTCTGTGTGAATTTCTGCTGAGCTCGGCGGAAAACATGAGGCTGGGTTGTGGATCACATCTGTGGGTGGGGGAGGGGGGAGCTCACCCTCATCCTTCCCAAAATCCACAGCAACTGTTCTGGGGAGCGGGATGGGGCTGGCGGAGAGGGTCCCCACCACAGTGGGAAGCACTGCTGCAGGCACTGTCCCTGCAGACTCGGGGCTTTGGGGGCAGATATGGGGGCTCCTGCAGCCCCCACAGCCCTTCCACCTCATCCCCTTCTCTCCTGGAGCTCCCTCAGTGGTTCCCGGCATCCACTGCCTTCTCCCTCACCTGGCCTGGGGTGCAAGGGCTGGGCTGGGGTGCAGTACTGAGGTGGGAGTGAGGAACAAAGGAGTAGCCTCCATCCTGCCAACAGTCTTTGCTGCCCAGTGGGGCTTTCCCTGCTCAGGGGGTCTACTGAAAGTGGTTTTCAGACCTGGTCAGAGATGAGAGCAGGGAGGCATATGGGGCTGCGTGGATCTCCCAGCAGTGGCCGGCAATGTATCCACTGGAGCAATCAGTCTGGCCTCTGGCCAGCCCACTGCTTGACTG
Organism: Myiotriccus ornatus; assembly: GCA_036023395.1. Taxonomy (NCBI): domain Eukaryota; kingdom Metazoa; phylum Chordata; class Aves; order Passeriformes; family Tyrannidae; genus Myiotriccus; species Myiotriccus ornatus. The sequence goes on along the minus strand of JAYRBT010000010.1, from coordinate 21,852,331 downwards.
GGTTCTGCTCCCTGGGGAGGGGAATGCTGGAGCAGTAAGGGAAAGGGGCAGGACCACAGCCACCTTTGATTCAGGGGGCTGTCAACACCTAGCATGGATTGCCCCAGGGCCCCAGCCGTGGGTGCAGCTCTGCTGGTCCTGGGTCCTGCTCAATCCCCTGCTCAACCCCCAGCTGACCTGTGGAGCTGGGATGGAGCAATCCAGCATCCAGCCCCCTCCCCTATGGCCCTTCATCTGCCATGGCCTGTTGCTCAAAGCATGGTTCTTGTAAAAATGCGTAAATATTTATACAAGAATAATTTAAAAAACATGGTCTGTCAAATAATCAAAGCAGCAGAACATCCGAGGAGCTTTCAGCTGGATTGGGAAACCCTGTGTTGCTTTCCGATGCCCCGCTGCAATGCTGGAGGTGCTCATGGCCAACCCCAGCCCTGTGGGATGCCAGACTCACTGACCCAAGTTGACAAGGACTTTGAAGTCTTCATTAATGTGGTCCCATGGTAATGGGTGGCTTTCACTTGCATCAACCCCGCTGCCTGCTGCAGGAGTCAGAGCCAGGGATGGGACCTCACCAAGCACTGGTTTCAGCCTCCTGTCCTGGTTTCAGCACTGTCCCCTGCACTGGGACTGCACCAGGAGTGGGAGATATCCCTGGGTGAAGTGTTTTGTCCCTGTCTTCCCCTGACCTGCATGGTGAGGCCAGGGGTGGAAGGATGGCAGCTGAGCTGGCAGGGTGACCGCTGGTGCTATGGGGTGGCTGTGGTACTCCCCTCTATCATCCTCCAGAGCTGGCAGCACCCTCAGCATTTCAAAAGCTTGCCTTTTGCAGTGCTAGGGTGAGTGCCTTGGACCAGGGAGTTCCCCTGGGGAATAGGATTTGTGTTCATCCCAGTGGTCCCACCTCCCTGTTTACGCTGGTGTCAGCAGATGCCAGCAGAGCCACAGCTCCTCTCCTGTGTCCTGGTGGCACCATGTCCACCCAGCACCACTAAGCAGCCCTGAACTAGTGCTCCCCAGGGGAATAGCACCTGCACCCTCTCAGTCCCATGTCCTACTTACTCTGGGACTCCTCTGGCTGGGGCAAGTTAGGAGACACAACTGCCACCCAGTGATGTCCCTGCCACAGTAGCTTAGACACATGGCCAGCAGATGCCTAGGCCATGTGGTTCAGGAGGGGTCACAGGGTGGCAGGAGAAGGTGAAAGGATAGGAGAGGGGAAGGTGTTCCCCCTATTCCCACAGCCCTGTAGAGCAGAAGCAGGCGTTGCTGGGGGCTCAGGCAGTGCACAGGGAGTGTTGCAGTAACCTCCATCCTCCTGGCTGCTCTCCAGCCCCTTCCCACCACCCACATCTGTGTGTGCGATCTGTGTTGCTGCATTCTTTGAGCCTGAGCCAGATAAAGGGTTCAAACACTTTTATTAAATGTCAGCTCCCCTCAAACTCTCACACACCTCCCTGGGCTACCTGGCTGCCTCTCCCACCCTGGGGAGGGGGTTCCTGGGACCAGTTCTCCCCACGGGAGGTGATGCTTGTGCAGCACATGTGTTCGGCATCCGTGGGGAACAACACTCTTTGGGCTCGGCCCAACTAGCTGAAAGGGAGGGAAGAGCCAAATCCAAACCATGTGCTGACCTGCAGCCCCCTCTGTCCTAAAGCATCCATGCTGAATGCACTCTGGATCATTAATGGCTCCCCCGGTCCCTTCCACACGTCCTGTCCCCCAAGCACAGAGTCTGGCCGGGATGGAGGGTGGGTAGGGTTTTGTGCTCTTTTCCAGTGGTTCTCTAGGACTACCTTTTGTGAGAGGTAGTGGGCAACCACAGAGCTGTGAGTGGCAGCTGGGAGGAACCTGGAGGCAACTGCCTGTGTATTTGGGGCAACCCTAAAACTGTGATGCCAAGCAGAGACAGGCTTGGGGTCACCAGAAGGATCTCTGCCTCTATCCCTCACTTCTGGAGGTGGTATCCACCTCTCCCTCTGGCACAGCTTTGCAGTGGGGAGCTGGTCCTGTAGCATGCTGGTCTCCTCAACCCCCTTGCTGGGTGCCCATGGAGTTCAGGAGGAAGCACCAAGTCCAAGCACTCTGGGACCTATGATAGGGTGATTCCCTGGGGAGCATCCCCGGCTGCAGGTGCCAGGGAACCTGGAATGAGCCTCGGGATGCCCCTGGGACCTGCATGGTCCTCTCCACAGCCTGACAGCCCTCTTGGGATGGGTGTGGTGGGTCCTGCCCCCATTTTGAGGGGCACCAAGGAGCTGGACACCCCAAAGGTGGTGTCCAGGTGGAGGAAAGGGGCATCTGTTTCTGTAGAGGGAGCAGGTGGTGGAGGATGGAGTTTGGCCAGATGATGTGGGGAAAGGGCTGCTTTCCCCCATGCTCCCTCCAGCATTTTCAGCACAGAGCCCAGCTTCACACCAGCTCCAGCTCCGGGCCCAGAGGAAATGTCTGCATCTGGGCCCACAGCTGTTCTCCCCTCTCAGTTTACTGCTTCCAATTTAATGTCCTGGTGAGCTGGGCTGGGATGACATGGGGGGAGCATTGTGATGCTTTTCTGTGAGAAGCGTGCCTGGAAGAAAATCCTCCCCTCACGCTCATGATGGCTGCCCTTCCCCTCTCCTGGGGGAAAACCCACCCTGAGAAGCCTAGGATGGCCCCTGTGGGGACACTCATGGCAGAGGGGCAGGTTGGTGCCACAGTGTCCCTGTGTTCCTTGGAAGCTGAGCTTGCAGCAGGGCCTGGGAGGGCACATCAGAGCCAGGATATGGGGCTTCTGGGATCGTGGGACTCACTCTCACAGGTGCAAGGTGGTAGATGGTTACAGCCAGAAGACCCCTCCCCCCCCGAGTCACTTCCCAAAAGAGACGGGTCTTGGTTGCACCCCCAAGCCACAGATGGGCTTCGTGGGGAGGATGGCAGTGCCCCTCCTACCTCCCCCCACAGCATCCCCTGGGGCCGGGGCCAGGGCAGGGTTGTGCAGCCTAATGCCTTCCAGAAGATCAGCAGGGAATGGCCAGGGAGGGTAATTCATATCAAACCCATAAAACCTTTATTAGTGTCCCAGGGGAGAAATCCGGATGTGGCCGTTTATTTATTTTGGAATTCGATTTTTTTTTTCTCTTTTCCTTTTAACATTTTCTTCCTAGAGATTTTTAAAGGGACAGGGTCACTTCTCCGGGATCGGCAATGGGGCTCAGCCAGGGCTGCCTGCCTTGGGAGCATTTGGTCCTGGAGCACTGGTGCTGGCTGAGGTGCACTGGCTTCCCAGGGGTCAGGCTGATCTTGGGGTCCAGCTTTGGGACCACTCGGAGGGGAAGCAGGTCCCGGAGCTGTGAGGGGCTGGGGGTGTCATGCTGCCCCAGAGCCCCACAGTGTGCCCCTGGGTGCTGCATCCCTGCTTCCCACTTTTTACCCTCCACCCTTCACCCCACGCCTTCGTGTCCTTAACTACAGAGAGATGATGATCCCCATGCCAGCAGTGCGTGGGTGAGGATTTTGGGAGCACCCTTGTGCTGATGGCAGAGCACAGCCCCCGGTGAGGCAGACTTTCCGTGGCAGTGTCCATGGCCAGTCCTCACCCAGTCCCAGTGTTGTTCACTCTTTACATAATTTGTTCCTTGGCCCCTTTTCAGGTGTACCTCGCAGTCCTGACAGCAGAGGATATTTATACAGCAGGGGTGTGGAATAACATGGAAAACCTCTGGAGCTGGGAATGGATTCCCACATTGTGCCAGCACTAGAGGTAGGTGGTGGGCCTCCCCGGTTTTTCTGGGGCTGGAGGGGGTTCTCCCTCACATCTGCCTCGGCACCTTGGATGCTTTTGCTGTGGGACAAGTTGGGCACCAGGAGGTGGGAGAGGACCCTGAGCCCCCCCACCCCCAATCCAGCAGGTTCCCTCACCCCAGCACCTGCCCACAGTGGCATAGGTAGCACTCATCATTAACTGACGATTAATCAGAATCAGTTTTTGGTTGGTCTCCCCGGGGGGCAGCCTTTCACTTTCCTGGGAGGTCAGCCTCTCCCAATAAAACCATTTCCTGATGATAAACGTAGGGTGGGTGTGTTTGTTTTGCTTGTTTTTTTTTTTTTTCCTCCAGTAGACAAAGAAGCCCTTGAGCCTGGAGTGTAACCTAAAACATGGCATTCCTGAAAAGAATTTCCTGATAATATTTTTAGCACCTGGAAAAAAAAAAAAAAAAAAAAAAAAAGGAAGGGGGGGGGGGGG
>JAYRBT010000010.1:21824078-21848009 GCA_036023395.1 Myiotriccus ornatus | reverse complement strand
CCCCCACCCCCCCCCCCCCCCCCCGCCCCACACCCAAAAAAAAAGGAAATTACACAGTTTTTTTTCTCTTTCACTCTTTTTTTTTTCCTCATCCAGTCCGGTGTTTTAAGGGAGCAGAGGGGACCGCTGCTGGGCCACTGCTGGAGGGAGCGGCTGGCCGCGGAGGGCGGCTCTGCGCCCACGCGCGGTTTCGGGTGGGAGCTGCTCGTCCCGCGGGAGGCAAAGGGGGAGGCGTGGGAGGAGGTGTGTGTGGGGGGGGCACCCCCTGGCTGCGGCGCCCCACGCGCGAACCCCCCCGCCGTGTCCCCCTCCTCCCACGCCGCCCGTGGGGGACCCCGCCCCCTGGCCCCGCCCCCCTGCGCGCCGAGCGCCCATTGGGTGGCCGAGCTCGAGCTATGCAAATGAGGCGGGGGCGTGGCCGGCGCGGGAAAGGGCCTGTCCTGCGCTGCGCGGGGCGCGGGTTGCGCTGAGCTGCGCTGAGCTGCGCGCCATCCGTGCCGGCACCGCTCCGGGCAGCGCCTGCCCTGCCCTGCCCTGCCTTTCCCCCACTTTCCCTACCCTTGGCCCGCCATGCCTCGGTGGCTGGTGCCCCCGTGAGAGGCGAGCGGCGTTGCCGGCGGCCATGCGGGTCCTGGCAGGTTGGGCCGTGCTGGTGGCCCTGGGCGAGTGGCTGTGGGCCGGTGGTGAGGTGCCGCTAGGGGACTTCTACCCCTTCGGGCCGGCCCAGGGCGACGCCGCCACACGGAAGCAGGACGACGGTGGCTCCGATCTCCGGCCTCTCTCCATCCCCTTCCCCTTTTTTGGTGCGGGGCACACTGGCCTCTATGTGAGTAATTTCGGCTTATTTCTTCTTACTTCCTCGTGTTTCCTCCGATTCACTCCCTCTTGTTTCCTCCTATTTGCTCCCTCTTATTTGTTTCCTCCTATACCCTGTTATTCCCTCTCTCCTATTTATTTTCTCCTGTTCCTCTCCTCTTCCCTGTCCTGCTCCGATGAATCTGAGTTTCCTTAAGGGCCATCAGATGGTCCCCGCTTGGGGATGGAAGCATCAGAGGAACTAGCAGTGTGCCAAGGGTGATGCGGTGGGCCCCGGGCTCAGTGCGGGGGGGGTCCCCAGCGAGAGTCCTGGCCCCGCTGTGCTGGGAATCCTGGGCAAAGCGCTCAGCTGCAGCGGGGAGCCTGCACTTAGCCCTGGCTGGAGCCAGCAGTACCTGCATACCCACACCTTGTGGGCCTGGCCCGGTGACATGCTGGGGGATCTCGGCAGCAGGGATCTCTGGACACATCTGGTGGGCAAGAGCTTGGAGTTGGTGTGCTGCAGCCCCGGCATGGTGGTCCCTGGTTGGTGGCCCTTGGGGGCGGTGGTGGGGCTCTGAGTGTGATGCAGAATAAGCATGCCTGCCCTTTGGGCTGCCCATTTGGCACATCCCACTCCCTTGCCTGGGCCCACTGGGCTCCTGGGACTACTGGTGACATACTTCCTTGCAGCCCCCTGGAGGGGACTGTGGCCAGAGAGCTTGAGTCACACCTGGCCCATCATATCTCCCGCAACTATGGCCATGGGGCAGAGGGGCAACTCTGAGTAGCTGGCTGCTCATGGAGTCTTTTGGGTGGTGCTGCCTTGTGTCCTGGAGTGACATCTGGACTCTCCACAGCAGTTGCCACCTGGCACAGTGAATCCTTCAGCTTCCTGGTCCATTCTCCCTGGTTTGCTCTGGCCTGACTGATGATCCAGACCCAGCTGATGGAGGAGAGGGCTGAGCATCACCTTGGTGCCATCCTGCAGCTGGGGTCATGTACTGTCCCACTGCCCTGGCTCAGCACAGTGTGTGCTTGCTCCTACCTGGTAGTGTTTTTCCCCTGATCAGAGTGCCAGCCCTGCCATGGAATGGGAGGGACCTGGGCTTGGGGTGTGGACCACCGTGGGCAGATAAAAGAGGTTGGGAAAAGCCAGGTAAAGTGATGACTGTCCCATACAGGATCCACAGTGCAGCTCTAGGTCTTGGAGGGGCTGCAGGGGTCAGAGGGCAGTACATTCCCTTCCCCTGAGCCAAGCCCTCCCTGGCTCTGCAGAGAGCCAGCTTGCCTGCCCCCAGCGTGGGAGTCCATGTGGCAGAGGCTCTCCTGCCCAAGGGAGCTGCAGTCTGGGGGGACTGGAACAGGGCTGGGCTCACCTGGAAATCTGTCCTCGAGGGCTGTCTCCACCCCCTCCTCTTTCACAAAACCCAGCAACAACAAAAAAAGCCCTTCTTGGCTCTGGTTCTCTCCCATCTTGCTTTAATCAAGGGAAGAATGTTCCTCTGAAGACACAGTGGGGTTACGGAGGCTTTGGGAAAACAGAATCCTCTTTCCCTTAGTCACAGTGAGGACTGCCCAGTGTTTGAATGGAGGGGCTGAGGAACCCTCCTTGGGAACTGGGGACCTTCCCTAGGGGCTGCACAAGGCCATCACAGCTCAGCCCCGCCCCCCTGCCTGGGTGCGCTGGCAGCTGTGGTGCAGGCATGCTGGCTTCCCCCTGGCTCCTGGGGATGCTGGCTCCCGGCTCCTTGTCGGCCTGTGAGTGTGACACCGGTGCCTGCCCTGCATGCTAGAGCTTCTCTCTCCACTTGAGAACCTCTTGCCTGCACGATGCCCCCCTTTCCCACACTGCAGCCCGGGGGCTTGCCAGAGGCAAACATTGTACACTGGAGAGCTTGGCTGGGGGCTGCGTGCTCCTGCCTGTCCCACTGTCACTTGAGGGCTGGGAAATGGAAAAGTTGGGAGCTGCCTGCCCTTCTGAACCTGGCAGAGTGCTGGCAGAGTTTCCTTCTGGGAATTTGAGAGCTCAGGGTGAGAGCATTTCCCTTTGATCCCTGCCCCCTCACAGCCTCTTCAGGCAGGCAGGGTATTTCTTCTGCTTCCTCCCTCCTGCTGCATCTGTAAGCCTTGAGGCAGCACTTCAGGCAGCAGCATCCACTATTTCCAGCTTCCTTACCTGGGCTGAGAGCGGCCTCTGCCATGCATCCCTGGGCCAACCATAACTGCCCCAGTTAATCAGTGCCGGGGAACAGCTTGGAGTATCTCACCCCGGGGGGCTGCTGTCCCCTGCTTTAATGAGAGCAGCTTGCTGGAGCACTGGAGGCTTTGCATGGGGTGATGGCCCTTGATCACCTTGGGACCACAAGCCCGTTGGCTCACTTGGAATGCTGTGCATGCCGATGGATGGATTGCTCCCCAGCAAGGCTCTGCACATCCTGTGCCAGTGCCCACATGGCTCAGGCACAACGCCCCTGCCAGGAGGGTCACAGTGGTGCCCGGCTGCAGACCCCAGCCCCCTGGGCTGCATGTGAGCTGTGAGAGCAGGGAGTGAGCTTGGCCCCCTCCCCGGCAGAGAGCACTGCTGCGAGATGGCCCCATGCACTGGGCACTGTTTGTTTAAAGTGCCGGGCTCCTGCAGTTTTCGCAGCTGTTCCCTTTCCTCTGGCCCGAAGAACAGGGCTTGGTTTGTTCAGGCCGTTGCCTGCAGCTGCGCTCCAGCAAGCAGGCGGCCGGGGTGGGGGACTGTGGGTGTTGTGGGTGCCGGGGCACGTCTCGTCTCTGCTTCTAAGGACAGGAAGGGGAAGTGCTCCAATATTTGTGGAAAGGGGAGAGGGAGAGAAAGGTGAAATGGAAAGCACCTCTAAAACATGGATTCCTGCTGGCAGCAGGAGTCAACTGTGACCATCAGTTTCTTTTCCTCCCTCTCCATAGGTAAACAACAATGGGATCATCTCATTCCTGAAGGAGGTCTCCCAGTTCACACCGGTGGCCTTCCCCATCTCCAAGGACCGGCGTGTGGTTGCTGCTTTCTGGGCGGACGTGGATAACCGGCGGGCAGGCGATGTGTATTACCGAGAGAGCACCGAGCAGCCCATCTTGGAGAGAGCGAGCAGGGACATTGCTCAGTATTTCCCTGAGTTCCCTGGATTTTCTGCACAGTGGGTCTTCATTGCCACCTGGTACCGAGTCACCTTCTTCGGGGGCAGCTCATTTTCGCCAGTGAGTAACTGGGGTGAAGCAGCCACCCCACGTCCATGCCTTCCATGGTGGTGTGGCTCCTGCCACATGTGTCACGGAGCTGGAAGCAGGGCTAAGTTGACCACGATGGCTCCATCCACAGTACGTTGCTGTGACAGAGCAACGGTGGGCTGGCAATACCAACTCTCCTCTTTGTGCCACGTGGGGGCTTTATGTCACCAGCGGCCACCTTCTTGTGCAGCAGAGAGGTGCCATTTTCGTTCCATATCCATTTTTCCCCCCATTTTCCTGGGAGGAGAAGCAAGGTCTTTTGACTGGTGATCACAGCGAATTAAGATTAAAAATAATTAAACTCAAGTGCCTATTCTCACAGAGGACGACTGCGGTCAAAGAAACAACCCTTTGCAGAATGTTCCTTCCGTCACTGTATTTTCTGACCGGTTCATCTTCCCTCACTGCTTTCTTCCTCTGCCTGCTGCAGGTAAACACTTTCCAGATTGTCCTCATCACGGATGGCAAGCTCTCCTTCACCATCTTCAACTATGAGTCCATCACCTGGACGACGGGTATGCACGCCAGCAGTGGGGGGGACTTTGCCGGGCTTGGTGGCATCGCGGCACAGGTAAGCGGTGAACATGGCCCCTGGGGCTCCTCGGTAGCACATCCGCCCTGCGAGCTCATGGCTCCTGGTGGTGGAAAACCTGCCTCTGCTTTTTTTTTTTTCCTTTTTTCCCCCCCTCCCCTCTTCAGAGTTCTTAAATATCTGTGTGTGCCCTGGCTCCCAAAGCTGAGACCATACAGGGGGCTTTGTTATCCTGAAACCACAGGTCTTTGCCTTGGCTGCTGCCTCATAGTCCCTTTTCCTTCCTAACCTCAGCCTTTAAGAGCAGCTGCCACAGCCAGCATAGCTTTTGCTTGTATTTTTATTTCTTCCGTGTGTGTGTTATGTTTAAGGGAAAAAAAGCCAACACCCACACCCGCAAAAGCCCCAGTACCCACTTGGATGTGTGAATTTACCAGCAGTTGATCTGTGCTTGGCTCCCTGCCTGCCTGCCTGCAGCAGGCAGGGTGCTGCAGGTGGAGGGGAAGTGGATGGGATTTGAATGCTGGGGGAGAGGCTAAACAAGCCTGGCAGCCACTTCACCCTGTGGTCCCAGCATGTGGCCAGGGCTGAGAGCTGACTGGTGGCATGTGGAAGGGAACAGTTGGTCCGAGCAGTGCCACCAGTGGCACTGAGTGGCAGGAGAGAAGAGTCCAGTTGCCTTCCCCCATGCACTAGTGATGTCTCTTTACCCTCTGCCCTTGTCCTCCCAGGCAGGTTTTAACGCTGGTGATGGAAAGCGCTACTTCAACATCCCTGGATCCCGCACTGATGACATCGCTGACGTGGAGATGACGACAAATGTGGGTATCCCCGGGCGCTGGGTGTTCAGAATCGATGATGCCCAGGTGCAAGTGGGGGGCTGCAGCAATACAAGTAAGAGGACAGCAGTTAGGTTTACTTAACTCCCAACCCAACCCCACACTGTTCTCCAGCCCCATCTTTCCCTGCCTCAACCCCCACCTCCACGGGGTGGAAGAGATGTCTCGAAGGGCTTTGGGGGGAGAGGGGAGGCAGCCATGGTGGGGACTGTCTTCAGCACTGGCCATGGCTTGGGATGGCACCTGTGGGTGCCCTGGGGCTGGGAAGGGGCTGGGAGAACAAATGGGGAGGGGAGGAAGATTTCTGAGATTAAAAGATCCTGTGGGGAGTGATGAGGGAGGCTGGGGAGGAGGTGATGCACACAGGTGGGACCCCACCAGCCCGCTGCCAGATGGGGCTTGAGGGGCCATCATCCCTGGGGAGTGCACGTGTCTATCAGTCCCAGGAGGCTGGGCTGAGCCATGTGGAGGGCTGCTCAGTGCCAGCCTGCCACGTGGGGCCAGGTTGCCAGGGTCTGGGCCACAGTCCCCACCCCAGGGGTCAGGGGTCCTGACATGTCCCCCGTGGAGCTGCTGGCCTCCAGTTCCTCATCCCCCCTCCCCTTGGCTATTTTTTCCCACACGTGATCTGCGTGTCTTGTGTTATCGGTGGATTTGCTGTACATGGGCTGTCCTGTCCCCTTTTTCTCTGCCCTGGATGGGTGAGGCCGTGTCCGTGTCCCTCCAGCCAGTGAGGCAAACCACGTGCAGCCTCTCCCCCTTGCACAGGAGGAATAAAACTGCTTCCTGCAGGAGGAATAAACCCCTCCCTGTCTCAGGGGAATCCTTGAGGAGCAGACCCTGCTCCACCATCGGGCAGGCAGCCCTGTGGGCTCCCTGAGCACCCCAGGGAGCTGGGCGGGTGCAGACACAGACCCTGGCACTGGTGTGGCTGGAAGGCGGCGGGTGAGCCCTGTCAGGGCAGGGGCTGATGGAGGGGCACTGCCTGTCCCCACAGCCTCTGTCTGCCTGACGCTGCGGCCCTGTCTGAATGGGGGGAAGTGTATTGAGGACTGCATCACAGGGAACCCCTCCTACACCTGCTCCTGCCTGGCCGGCTTTACTGGGAAGAGGTGCCATGTTGGTGAGTGCTTGGCTGCAGGGAGCAGGTCTTGCTCCCACCGTCACTGCTGCATGCTGGCAGTCTGTGTGTCCCTGATGTGCCCCTGCCCTGAGCTCCTGTCCCCATCTGGGGCTCTGTTTCAGATGTGGATGAGTGTCTCTCCCACCCGTGTCAGAATGGAGCCACCTGCCTCAATGGTGCCGGCAGCTTCACCTGCAGGTGCCCACCAGGCTTCAGAGGCAACAACTGCGAGACCGGTGAGCAGTGTGGCATTTGCAGAGACTCCAGGCTTGGGGGGCACTCCTGCTCTTGGGGAGGGCTCTTCAGACCAGAGCTCCTGCAGTAGCCGCTGAGCTCTAGCAGTTTGTGACAGCCAGTTTGGATTTCAACTTGCTGCACGCAAAGGAAGCTTTTCTCTGGCCATGAGCCCTTCCTGCTGCTGACTCTTCTGAGGGCTTGGCTCAACACTGCTGCCAGCACTCTCCTACCACCACGCCCTTAGTGAGAAAAGCGGTGGTCAGTGCTCAAACAGAAGCTTTGCAGGCCCTGCTTTTGCAGGTGATGCTCTGGTCCCAAGCCCTTCGAAGCTGGTGGGGACCCTCCCAGTCCCTGGCAGGGGCCATGGTGACTGGTTTCCCCCACTGCTGGCCTCCACCTGCCTGTGGAAGTGCCGCCAAAGCATTTGGCTCCCAGCAAGCTGCCATGCCAGTGGAGAAGGCGGGAAGGGAGTTGACTTTCGGGGAAGGGAGGGAAGGAGAAATGCCCAGTGCAGCACACTGACATCCAGGAGGTGCAGGGGGCTGAAAGAGCTGAGCTGCCTGAGGAAGGGTTTTGGGGACAGTCATGGCTGGGACATGACCACTGTCTCCTGACAGAAGGTGTGCTGGTGGCTCCGAAGTGTGCTCTCTGCTTGGCCCTGATACCACCATGTGTTTAGAGGGTGCCACTTGCTGGTCCTGCACCGGGGTTCATACCCTCCCTCTTTTTTTTTTTGTGTTCCTCTGCAGCAGAATCACCCTGTGAGAATAGGGTATGCCAGAACGGTGGGAGATGCCAGGTGGTGAACAGGACAGCCGCATGCTTGTGCCAGCCAGGGTTCACAGGGGTGGACTGCCAAACAGGTGGGTGGCAGGATCAGGTATGGAGTGGAGATGGTGACATTTCACACCTTGGCAAGCTGCCTTCCCACGCAGCTTTACTCCTGGACATAGTTTCGGAGGGGAACACTCAGAATTGCCAGTGGCTTGGATGTTTTCCCGTCTGTTGCCTTTGCTCTCCCAAGCATCATCCGGGCTGGGAGGCACTGGATGAGCTGTCTGTGCCCACACATGGCCTGACCATCTCTTCTGGCTTCCCTTTGCAGAGGTGAACGAGTGCGAGTCCAGCCCGTGCCTGAACGGTGGGCACTGCGTTGACCTGGTTGATAACTACACATGTGTGTGCCTGGAGCCCTTTGTGGGACAGCGCTGCGAGACAGGTGCCTGCACCACCGGTTGACCCATGCCAGGGACTGTATCCCCTGTGTTCTGCTGGCCATTGTGGCCCTGTCCCAGGTCTGTGTTCTCATCGCTCACTCCTTTGCTTTCCCTTTCCCAGATTCGTCTTCCTGCGAGGACCGGAGCTGCCAGAACCGGCAGACGTGCAACTACATCCGCCCCGGCCGCTATATCTGCACCTGCTCCCCGGGTTATTACGGCAACAACTGCCAGTATGGTGCGTGGAGTTGCACCTTCACCAGCCTGGTGTGGGAGCTGCAGGCAGGGGAGCCGGACGGGAAGGGGCAAATACTGCAAAGGGGCTGTGTCAGTCATAGGCACTGCTGAAACTGGTGGGCAGCTGGTCTGGAGGGGCCATGGTGCTGTCAGGAGGGAACCCCCTCCTGTGAGGTTGCTTGACTGTGCTGGGCCCTCCAGCGGGACCCCCAGTACAGAGGGTGGACCCCTCTGACTCAGGCTCCCCGTTCCTTGCAGGTGGGCCCCGCATGCCTGGAGCCTGCCTCTCCCACCCGTGCCAAAATGCGGGCAGCTGCCTGGAGACTGAGCAGGGCTACGTCTGCGAGTGCCGGGAGGGCTACACTGGACAGGACTGCCGAGACCGTGAGTACCAACCGAGGGGCCTTGCTAGTGGGGTTTAGGATCTCAAGGGGAGCCTTCATCCTCCTGAGAGGGAGAAGCGGCAGGTCCAGAAAGCCTGTTCAGAACAGCGGGTTTGTCCTGCTAAATGAGGCTGTGTCTGGATGTCTGGGGGCCTTAGGGCTGCTGCCCACCTGAGCTTCTCCTGTGGTTGGCATCTGGCAAGGCTGCTTGTCTGTCCCAACTCTATAAGAAGGAGAGATCCTGGGAAGCTCCTATCTCCTCTCTTGCAGAGCTCTCTGAGGGCTGTGAGTGTCGCAATGGGGGCAGTTGTCTGGAGGGGAACGTCACCATCTGCCAGTGCCCTCCTGGTTTTTTTGGTCTCCTCTGTGAATTTGGTAGGTGGAAGCTTCTTGCTCTCTGTGTTTTTTCACTCTGGAATGCTTGAACCAGACAGGCTGTGGGCAAGCAAGGAGACACTGCCCATGCCTGAGCCTAGCACAGTGCAAGGGTGACACAGTGAATTTGAGCCTGGAAATATGTCCCCTGGCGAGATGGCAATGTTTCCATCTCTATCAGTCCCCCTTGAGCCGTGCCTCTCCCAGTCTCTGCCCCAGCCCAGCTCCCATGAATGGGGAGGGAGATGCAGCCTTTGTGTGCTCCTTCTCCAAAGGCATCCAGGCTGGACATTGCCACTTGCACTGTCTGTGCCATGGGGTCTAGAGTGTCTGTCCTGTCTCATTGGACCCTGCAAAGTTAGGAAACCCCTGTTTCCATCTGGGTGTGTCCTCCTGCCACTGGCTGAGGAAGGCTGGCGCTGACCGTGTGTTTGCAGAAGTCACCACGACACCGTGCAACATGAACACGCAGTGCCCGGATGGCGGGTACTGCATGGAGTATGGCGGGAGCTACCTCTGCGTCTGCCACACCGACTACGGCACCAACCACAGTAAGGCTCGTCCCTGGGGATGCGAGAGCAGCCTTGGGGTGGGGGTGAGCAGGGAGCACCGTCACCAGTGAGGGAGCCGCCCTTGTATCCCTGGCCATATGTCCTCAGTGAAGCCCTGTGTTTGGCTTTGTAGCGATGCCGTCCCCCTGCGACTCAGAGCCCTGCCTGAATGGGGGGTCCTGCAAGGTTCATGATGACTCGTACATCTGTGAGTGTCCTCCAGGCTTCCTTGGCACACACTGCGAGAAAGGTACTTGCACAGTGCTCTCTGTGGCCCCAGCACCTGGCAGGGGGTGGGAGAAGAGCTTAGACCTTTCTGGGAGACAAGCAGCTGCTTGCAGAGCGGGACATTGGTGCGGGTTATCCCATCCCAGCCTGCAGAGTAGATGAGAATTGTATGACACCCAACAGTTGCAGCAGCTGATACAGTTGTTTCCTGTACAGCACCATCAGTGTTGGAGTTTTTTTACATGCCTGAGCTTCTGCCCTTGGGAGCAGCTGCCAGTCTCTGGCTTGATGTGCCCCAAGGCCCCGTCATGCGTCTGCACGGGTGTAATTTTGGTGGTGCTGCTGAGCCCATGATGCACTCAGCTTTCCTGCAGTGAGGGGTTTGGTGGGGTGCTGGCGGGAGGCAGTGGCTCCGGGTGACCACCGCTCTCGACGCTCTCTCTGCAGCCAAGCCTCGGCTCTGCAGCACAGGACCCTGCCGCAATGGGGGCACCTGCAGGGAGGCGGACGGCGAGTACCACTGCACCTGCCCCTACCGCTTCACCGGCAAGCACTGCGAGATCGGTACGGCCCCCCGGCTCCCCTGCGGGGACGAGAGGCAGCAGCTGGCCCACTAGGCTCATGCCTGCCCTGTGCCCCCAGGTAAGCCAGATCCCTGTGCCTCAGGGCCCTGCCAGAATGGGGGCACCTGCTTCCACTACATCGGCAAGTACAAGTGCGACTGTCCCCCAGGCTACACCGGACGGCACTGCGAGATTGGTAGGTGTGAGGAGGGAGTGCTAGTGCTGGCGGCTGCTGGGAGGGATTGATGGGCCTGACAGCCGTGACACCAGCAAGCAAACCTCGCTGCTTGCTTTAAGCCCCTTTCCCTGTAATTTGAAGTGCTGCAACTCTTCCTTGTGCCCTGCTGGAAGGGGAAGGATGCTGGCTCTGGTTTCTGAACTCTGCCAGCTCTGCAGCAGCCATTTTTTGCTCTGCTTTCTTTCCAGTGCCCTCCCCATGCTTCCTTAGCCCCTGTGAGAATGGAGCTACCTGTGAGGACCTCGGTGGGGACTATGCTTGCACCTGCCCCATGGGCTATGTAGGGAAGCACTGCCAGTCTGGTAAGGGCCTTGAGCTTCCTCTTCCGGCTGGGGACTTGGGGTGCCTGTGGGGGCTCCACTCATCTCCCGTCTCTCGCCAGAGGTTGACTGTGGCATCCCCAGCGATGTGAAGCACGCCCAGGCCTCTTTCAACTCCACCAAGGTGGGCTCACTGGCTGAATACCAGTGTGAGCTGGGATACACCCTCAGTCAGCACAACCACCCCCGTGTCTGCCACATGCCAGGTGTCTGGAGTGACCCCCCCGAATGTGATGGTGAGGAGTGCTGGGGAGTGGACAAGCCCTGAGGCACCATCCCAGTGGGCCGTGGTCACAGCTGTGGTTTGGTGACCCCAGGAGATGTACTCCAGTTGTCCTCTGCCCCCCCTGGGGACCCCTGCCCTGTGCTCATGTCTCTCACCTTGTCTCTCCCGTGCCCAAATACCTGCAGAGATTGATGAGTGCCAGTCCCAGCCCTGCCTGAATGGTGGCCAGTGCAAGGACCGTGTCGCTGCGTTCCTGTGCCTGTGTGAGCCGGGTTACACTGGGCACCACTGCGAGTTGGGTAAGAGACCATGCCAGGCATGCTCCATGACTGTCAGTCTCTTCCTCATGCCTCAGCCCTTGGGAAACCCCAGTGGGTTGTGAAGTCCATGGCCAGGAGCTAAGCTACCTGCTCTTGTGTGCGCTTGAATCAGTCTGAGGCAAGGGCTCCTCTCCCACTGACCTCTGCCCAGGCCCCAGGGAGCTGAGCTGGAGGTCACCACCCACTATGTTGCCCATCATCCCCTTCAAACAGCATCCACATGCAACCACAATCACGAGCATACATGGGAGCACAGCGAAATACATGTGAACTCAAGCTGCCTTTCTCCCCATTTTGTGGCTGAGAGCTTGGGAGCCACACAGGGAACTTCCCATCCGGGTCCCAAAATCTGGAGCTTCTCTGTTTGGGCTAAACGTGCGTCAGCAGAAGTCATTGCCCTGCCAGCAACAGAGATGCCCACGCAGCATCTGTTAGTGAGGGACATAGCACTCATGCCCCCACAGTCCTACCTGTTCCTCTGCCCAACCAGGAGCAGTGTCTCTCCACTGGTAAATTGCATAGCTTTTCAGAAGCCCTGGGAGAGCAGCTGTCTCAGTGCTGAGCTGGTGTCTTTCTTTCTGCTGGTCCCCAGATGTTGACGAGTGCCAGTCAGAACCCTGCAAGAACAGCGGGACCTGCCGGGACCTCCCCGGGTCTTTTGCTTGCTACTGTCCTGAGGGCTTCCTGGGGACCCAGTGTGAGACAGGTAGGGACTCTGCCTTCCCAAGGCAGTGGGAGGCTGCACTCTGGGCACTGGGACATGACCAGAGCCAGTACCAAGCTGGTCATTGTCTTGGACACCTTGACCCCAAGCCATCACTCACTGTTTCACCTCCTTGCCTGTGGTTCTGGGGGCAGAACTGGAACTGCTCTGATGGGGAAGGAGCAAGGAATGAGGTGTCTGCCAGTTACGGACTCCCTTTCTAATGTGTACACCCCTGCCAAGGGATGTGGCCGCCACGGTGCTTGGAGGGGATTCAGTGTCCAACTCAGCTGTGCCAAACCCTGGGCTACACACCTGCCCCTCGGGGTCGGTTGGCATCGCTTGCCCGTGGGAGCTGCCTGCTGGCAGGTCAGGGGCCTTGCTCACCGCTGGCCTCCTCCCACCTCCAGAAGTGGACGCCTGTGAGTCAGACCCTTGTCGAAATGGAGGGCACTGTGAAAGCTACGGGGGCTCCTACCTCTGTGTGTGCCCAGAAGGTTTCTTCGGCTACCACTGTGAGACAGGTGAGGCAGGCAGGGCAGCGCAGGGCGGCCGCGGGGCCAGTGGCACTGCTGACACTGCTGAACCCGGCAACTCTCCCACAGCCAGTGACCCGTGCTTCTCCAGCCCCTGCGGGAGCAGAGGCTACTGCCTGCCCAGCAATGGCACCCACAGCTGCACCTGCAAAGTCAGCTACACAGGCAAGAGCTGCGAAAAAGGTAAAGGCCCTCAGCAGCGGCAGCAGGATGTGGTGTGGGGCTCGATGCCAGCCTGGCAGTGCCCACCACCCACAAGGGGCTCAACATCTGGGACCAGCAGCACTCCTTGAGGCAGACAGGGCTGGGGGCTCGCCTTGGGGGGCAACCCATGCCCCACCAATGCGGTGGGTGGGTGCTGGCATGCTGAGTCGCTGCCACAGGCGCTGGGCTTGGCACCTGGATGCTGGGGACAAGTTTTCCCTGCAGCAATGTCAATCCCTCAGATGCCCTCAGGAGGGGAGGCTGAGGTGTTCGAGGGAAGCCTCCTGACACTGACCTCCCCGGGACTCCTCTCCATGTCCCACAGTGGCAAGTGCTTGACCACTAGTGATGCCAGGGAATACTCCCAGCACCCTGGCTCCTCCCATGCCCACCGGGCCAGGGGTGGCTTGTGCCTCCAGAGCCCCTGCCAGGCGTGCCAGGGGAGACAGTGACAGCCCTGTCCGCCCTCGCTGCTCTGCCGCTCACTGCCGGGGTCTGTTCTCTAAAGATTCATGGCGTTACCTTTCCCCTTTGCTTTTGCTCACACCCTGAAGAATTGCTGCCACCAACCTCATTAAAGGTGGAAAGGGTGGAGGACACTGGTGTGTTGATTTCTTGGCACCCACCTGAGGACGCAGCCGCCAGGCAACTCATTGACGGCTACGCCGTGACGTACGTATCCCTCGACGGCTCTTACCGCAGGACAGATTTTGTGGACCGAAGTCGTTCTGCCCACCAATTGCGGGCACTAACCTCCGGCAGAGCCTACAATATTTCTGTCTTTTCAGTCAAACGCAACGTGAACAACAAGAATGATATCAGCAGGCCCGTCATGCTCACCACGCGCACTAGTGAGTAGCATCCCTGGGGGGATCACGTTCGTGCAGCCCCCGCAGGTGCCAGGGCTTGTGCTGCCACCTCCAGCCTGCCGCCAGCTCCAGCGTGGTGTCAAACCTGGTGGGTTTGCTGGTGCAGATCCTCAAATCCAGCCGGGGACCTCTGGAAGGTGCTCGGCACAGAGAATTGCTGTTCTCTTTGCTGTGAGTAAAAGGGGATGGACCCCCTGTGGCTCACCCTGACTAGGGGCTGTAAGGGAGCTGGCAGCAGGGACTGCTTCTGGCTTCTGTTTATCAAGACCAGGCTGTGCTGCTCCTGGTCACTGTGCCCAGGATAGCATGGAGCCCTTGAGTTGCTTGGCTGAGCTGGAGAAGCCCCCAGGCAAGGTGGGCAGTGGGGCTTGTGTGATCTCTGCCAACAACGAGTGCTGTGGGCGAGTCACTCTGCTGTGCCACTGGGCTTGGTGTGGGGATGTGTGAGGGCAGAGGCTGACAGGGACCTTTCCTCCATGGGCACAGTGATGCCTCTGGGGCATGGACAGGCAGAGCAGCTGTGATCCTGCTTTCTAGGGATTGTAGAAATCAAGGGCAAGCAGGGTGGAGGGAATTAGACTTAGGAAAGATGGTCTCTGAGGAGAGGAGGTTGGTAGTGGGCCTGTGAGCCACATCCCCCACAGTGGGCTGAGACCAAGTGAAGCATAGGGGAGGAGACAGCAGCATGGTGCTGTGCACAGCATCTTGTGGGGCTTCAAGCCAGGGCTGGATGCTGGTTGGTCAGTGGGAGCCAGGCTTGGGATGGCCCCTTGAGTGTGCCATGGGCTTAGCACTCACTAGCGGTGTTCCCCAGGGCTCAGTTTTGAGGTCAGTCCTGTTTAACATGTGTATTGATGATCAGGATGTGAGGACTGAGTGCACCCTCAGTGTATTTGCAGACTGGCACCAGATTGGGTGGGAGTGTTGATTTGCTGGAGGGTAGGAAGGCTCTGCAGAGAAACCTGGACAGACTCGATTATTGGGCCAAGGACAACTGCATGAGGTTCTACAAGACCAAGTGCTGGGTCTTGCACTTGGGTCACAACAAGCCCCTGCAATGCTCCAGGCTTAGGGGAGAGTGGCTTGAGAGCTGCTCAGCAGGAAGGGAGTTGGAGGTGCTGGTTGACAGCAGGCTCAGTATGAGCCAACAGTGTGCCCAGGTGGCCAAGAAGGCCAGTGGCTTGTGTCAGTATCTTGGCTTGTATCAGCAATAGTGTAGCCAGCAGGACTAAGGCAGTGACCATCCCCATGTACTCAGCATTGGTGAAGCTGTATTGTGTTCAGTTTTGGGTCCTTTGCTTCGGAAAGGACATTGAGATGTTGGAGCGTGCCCAGAGAAGGTCAACAAGGCTCATGAAGGGTCTAGAAAATATGCCTTAAGAGGAATGACTGAGGCACCTGGGTTTGTTAATCTCAAGGAGGAAGCTTGGAGGGGTCCTCATTGCTCTCTACAACTCCCTGAAAGGAGGCTGTAGTGAGGTGGGGGGTGGTCTCTTCTTCCATGCCTCTCACTGTTGAGAGGACAAGAGGAAATGGCCTTAAGCTGAGACAGAGGAGATTCAGATTAGATATTAGAAAAAAATTTTTCACTGTTAGAGGGGTCAGGCATTGGAATAGGTTGTCCAGAGAGGTGGTAGAGTGATCACTCCTGGAGGTATTCGAGAGGCACCTGAATCTGGCGCTGGGTGATGTGGTTTAGGGGTTACACTGGTAGTACTGGGTGGATGGTTGGACTGGGTGATCTTCCAACCCTGATGATTCTATCATTAGGGCCAAGCCTGGGCACTATGGCCCCTTTGGAGTTTTTGATGGCATGCTGGGGCCAGAGTGGGACAGCCTCAGGGGTGCCTTGGGTGGCACGACGCCCTGTGGGCAGGCAGATGGATGTGCCTCCCCCCTGCCTTGAGGTGGTGAGGATGGGAGAGCATGAGTTCAGCAGGACAGGTGGCACTGAGCGGCTCCACTGGGGAAGCTGATCCAGAGGTGAAGGCAGGACCCCCCTTGGGGGCGCATGGGGAAGGGATGGGGTGACCCATAATGACCAAAGCCTTCTCCGCTTGCTCCGGCCAGGACCGCGTCCGGTGGAAGGCTTTGAGATCACGAATGTGACAGCCAGTGCCATCACGGTGCAGTGGGCCCTCCACCGGCTCCAGCACTCCACTGTCAGTAGGGTGAGGGTCTCCATCCACCAACTGGGGGACCTGGCAGGCCGCACCGTGGAGCTGAACAGCAGTGTGGCCAAATATACCTTCCTGTGAGTGAGGCAGTGGTGGGTGCCAGGGCATTGGTCCCCCAGGCTGTCCTGCTTACCCCTTCCCACCCTACCTTTCTCTTCCACAGGGACCTGCAGCCAGGAGAGAGATACATCGTCCATGTCACGACACTGAGCGGTCTGGGGACCGAAGATCACCCCTCAGAGAGCCTGTCCACAGCCCCTTTTCATGTGTGGACGAGTGAGTGGGGTTGCCTTTGCCACCCTGGCTTGGTAGGCGCAGGGGTTTGGCAGGAAAGCTGTGGGGAGGGGAAGGTGTGGGAGCTGCCAGGCTGCCAGCACAGCAGGCAGGAGGTGTGCAGGCAACTCTGGTAAGGGCAGGAAAGGTAGTGGGATGTCCTCCCCTGCCAAATGTTGTTCACTGTCTGAGACCAGAATGACCTCAGCTCCATGCAGCACCCACGTGGGCCAGATTCATCCCCTGCTGTCCAACAGCTAGAGGGCGAGGGCAGACTTGTGTGCCAGGGTGCAGTGAGGCTCTGCCTGCCTTGGCAGGGACCCAGTGCTGCACATCCCCTCCCAGTGCATCCCACGGCTGGAGCAGAGCTCAGGGCTGGTTTGGGCAGTGCCAGGCAACCTGGGGCCTTGGTACACTCGTAAGGTGGTGTGAGCAAGTGGGGCAGTGGCCATTCTAGGATACCAGCTCTGACCATTTTCTTTCCCACCCCCTGCCTGCCACAGGGCCTCTTCCCCCGCAAAACCTCACCACCTCACATGTCACTGCCACTTCTGTGTCCATGGCGTGGGAGCAGCCACCCGCCGGCACCATGGAGGGGTACATCATCAACGTCACCACTGCTCAGAGTGTCAAGAGCCGCTACGTGCCTAATGGGAAACTTGTGTCCTACACAGTGCGGGACCTGCTGCCTGGGCAGCGGTACCGCCTGTCCGTGACAGCCGTGCAGAACACGGAGCAAGGCCAGGTGCACAGCGAGCCTGTCCACCTCTACATCACCACCTGTGAGTGCTTGCGGGTCTCTGCTGGAATGCTGCAGCACAAGGGAGGCAACGGGATGACAGGGAAGCAGGCTGTGGGGAGGAAACCAGTTGACCAACAGAGAGCCCTTGCTGCCCCAGCACTGGCTATCTGCACCAGGCTGTGGGGACAGAATACAGGTCCATTGCAAAGAGAGGTGGGAGTTGCAGGATGCTGCCTCTGTTAGTGAAGGGCAGATGCAGAGCAACAGCTTGGTGATGGTCACTTGGAGCCCCAGAGTATGGAGAGTGTCTGCGTGTCATCAGACAGCCCTAAATGGCAGCCTGGGATGGGACGGGATGGGGTGATGGGACGGGATGGGGTATTGGGACTGGCTAGGAGGTGGGTTGCTGTGCTGACTCATGCTGCTACCCACTAAGCCTCACTCTTTGGTCTGCAGTGCAGAGGGATGTGGCTCCAGAGAGACGGTGGAGTCAAGCTGGGCACCCCCGGGTTCTGCGCAACAGGCTGCCCCCGGCTTTCCTCCCTGAGCTCCGCTTGCTAGCAGATCATGACACAGCTGAGGAGTCCTCGCCAGCCCCCAGGTAGGCACTGCTCCAGCACTCCTGGCTCTTCCACTAGCACTCGGCCCAAGCACTAGGCTGAGCCAGCCCCTTTTCCCAGATCCCATGTCCAGATGTCTGCAGGGTCGAGCTACGCTCCTGCTGGAGCACAGCTTCTTGCCCACCCGCTGGGGTCCTAAGCCAGGCAGACCCTTGCTCTGTGAGCAGGTCCCCCACAGGACTTGCACAGAACCTGATGTCACCAGTGTTTGCTTTACCTAGCTGTCATGAACCCTAGCACGAGGCCTGGGGCACCCACAGTGCCCTATACCCTTACTCTCTCCTCTCACAGGTTCACGGAGCTGGTGGATGGCAGAGGGAGAATCAGCGCGAGGTTTGGCCCTGTGCTGGGAAAATCCATCACTGTGAAGACACGTAAGTGCTCCGTTACTTTTCTGTCCTGATCCTGTCATCCAGTGGCATCTTCTGCACCTTCCCCCAGGATAAAGTGGCAGCTGGGCAGGCTGTTGTAGGGCTGGGGGAGTCACAGAGGAGGATGGAGCTGTCTCACCCAGCCCTGGGCAGGCAAACATCTGCCCTGCTTGCTAGACCCCTGCCAGGGAAGAGGGGTGACTCACAGCCAGTAGGGTAGCCCAGAGAGTGACCCTCACTGTTGGGAGGCAATACTGACTGTGTCATGGCTTCCCAGGCAGTGGCCTCACAGCCCTCCAGCACAGCCCCTGCCTGCCCAGCAGCCTCAGTCCCCACTGCCAATAACAACCTCGCACCCGAGGAGGGCACCTGGGTGAGAAACCCCTCAATAGTCCAGCCCTAACACCCCATTTTCCATCCCCAGAAGACGAGGGACACAAGTGCCAGCCCAAGATACTCTAGCAGTCTGGTGAGGGGATCACCCCAGTTCTAGGGATGCCAACTGTGAAGGGCTAAAGCAGTACCTCAGGCCTGACCAGTGCCCCAGTACTGCAGGCAGGCTGGATCCCCTTGGAGGGGCTGCCTTTGGGTCTGGCTTTGGCCCAGAGGTGACATTTGGCCATCTTGTTGTCCAGAGCCAGAGGCTCCAGTGAAGCTGGAGAACACAGAGGTGTCCAGCCGGGACAGTCTGGCACTGCAGCTGCATGAAGCAAAGAGCAAGAGTAAGTCCCAGGGGAGACCCACAGCAGCATGGACCCAGCCCTGGGCCCACAGGCAGGGTGCTCAGCACCAGCCTCTCTTCCCTGGGGGCATGGCATGTGTCCCTGCCCACCATCTCTCCCTGGGAGCATCCTGGCACGCTGGGGGCTTGTTAGGGCTGTGCTGTTTTCCCAAGGTCTGACGGCCAGGCATGTTTTACAGGAGAGGGGCGGAACTGCTCCACAAATCCCTGCAGGAATGGAGGCACCTGCACCAGAGACGCCGAGTCCTACCACTGTGCCTGTCGCCCAGGGTTCAAGGGCCGGCTCTGCCAGCTGGGTGAGTGCCAGGCTGTGCCAGAGGACCAAGCTCCCTTCTGCAATGCCAGGCTGATGGCTGTCCATCATGAGTTCCCCAGGACGTAAATCATCCAGCACACCATGTCAGCACCCAGGGCCTCCCGCCACACCTAAGGTCTATTAGAGATCAGTGCTGTGCTGGCAGCTGGGAGAGAGGCTGCTCTTGGCAGTCTGGGGAGATGTGAGAGTGCAGGTCTGCTCCCCACTCTTGGCTGAGCTCTCCGCCTCTGTCTGGGAAGGCCAGGCCCCTGCCTTGCCCACGGAGTTGCCTAGGCACTGTGAGGCTGGGGGCTCCACTTCTCCTGGTGGGTCACCTCTGTTGAGCCCAGCCCTCCAGCACAGCCAAGGAGAAGCCAGGCAGGCCTTACCAGCTCCTTGCCATAGGGCACAGGCAGGCAGGACCAAGGATGGGCTCACTGATAGCTCCCCTCTCCTATTCCCCAAGCAGCCTGCAAGAAGGTGCCACACTCGTGCACGCGGCTGTTCTCGGAAACCAAGTCATTCCCAGTGTGGGAAGGAGGCACCTGCCACTACCTGTGAGTACTGCCTGCAGGTTGTGCTCCCCTCTTCACCCTGTGCTCTGAGCTGGGGATGTCTCCCCATGGCTTGGCTTTGAGGAAGGGAGAGCAAGTGTGAGGCCGTCTCCAACCCCAGCTGGCAGCTGCCCCCTCCCCAGTGCAGGGTATGCAGCCTGTCATGCCCCTGTGGCTACCCCTCAATGCATTTCAGGGCAGGGTGTTGCTGAAGCGAAAGCTCTGTACTGGTGTTACCCACCCCCATGGCAGCAAGGTTGGATTTGGTGTGTGTGACCCCCAAACAGCAGCAGATCCCACCCAGCTCCTCTTGCCTCTCCATGTACAGCCAGAGGGCTGGGGGAGCCCTGCTGCAATGCCAGGGGATGGGAGGTTCTGTTGTTGCCCCCTGTCTCCTTGTGATGGAAGCAAAAAGGCCTGGTTGTGTGAGGATCAGCCCTCGGGCACACCAAGCCTGAGCCCCATTCCTGCCAAGGATGGCTACTGCAGCCTGGAAGGAAACAGGGAAACACCCAGACTCTACCTCAGCACTCATAAAAGCACATCGTGTCCCTGTTGTTCCCTACATGTCACCCCTTCACTGTGTGTGCAGGTACAGGAGAGTCTATAAGGTACACCAGGACGTCTGCTACAAGGAGAGCTGTGAGAGCAGTGGTTCCCAGAGGACAACCAGCAGGTACAGCCAGCAGCAGCACGCTGAGCGTGCCAGCCTTCCTGTGACCCTGGACAGGAGATGCAGCTGGCAGGTGGTCCCCAGCATGCATGGGCACACTCAGGCTGGGGTGGATTGGGAGAGGGGTGCAGGCATGACTGAGGCTCGGATGACAGTGCTGTGAGCAATGTCCGAGGGGCACAGGGCTGATGGTGCTTTCGTCCCTTTTCTTCCAGAAAACCAAGCAACAGTCACACACTGAAGAAGCCATAGAAGTAAGTACCTGCTCCAGCCCTCCTCAGCCACAGGCAGGGGCAGTTCTTGTACAGGGAGCTGGGGAGGTGGAAGGGTGGAGGCCGGGGCACACCCGTAGCTCACATCTCCCACGTTGAGGGGGTGTGAGGGCTTGGGGCTGAGGGCTCCTGGGTTGTGTCTGGGGTGGAGGAGCAGAAGGCAATGTTCTGCTTTCCCCTGGCTCTGCAGCTTCATGAACAAGTGATTCCTGCACAGGTGAAAGCTGGAGCCCTGGATAGGGCAGGTCCCCTTCTCCCAGCCCGAGATGGGTGCCCAGGGTGGGAAGAGGCAGCTGCGGGGCTTTCGGGAGATTCTACACACCAGCTTAATTTTCCTCCTCCTCCACAGGGTTTAAAGCAGTAGAAGCTTCATCTTTCCACATCTAAGGGCTTTTTGAACACCAGGAAGATCAGATCTGCTCACTGCATTGAACATAGTAGGGGCACCTTCCTGCCTGGTGTTAGCCTCTCCCTCTCCTCCAGCCTGTTAGGCAGCCAGGTCAGCAGACCGGGCAGTGCTCCCTTCCCCCTGCCGGCCCAGCACTGCCTTTGCTGGTTTGCCTCCCTCCGGCCGCCTCTCTGCCCCTGAGGAGCTGAGCACCAGTACCCCCGAAGGGCCCAGCCCTGCTCGGGCCCCCCAGCCACTCTGCACAAGCGATGGGCTCCCCGCTCCACTCAGGGATCAGCCCAGCAACTTGCCATTAGCATCTGCACCAACCTGTTTTCGTAATCCAAGGTTATGAATTACCTATAACCCTCAAATAAAACAGTTTAATGCAGAGCAAAAAGCCTTAGCCATCAACTGAAACATGGGCCCCAAAAATCTGCTTGGAGGAAACGTTCCAACCTCTCTAGATGAGTTAAAAATGGTGAGCAGCTCCGAGCAGTGAGGCGAGCATGGACAGTGGAGGCACATTCCTGTTTCCTCTGCTTTAGTAGGGGAAACTGATGCAGCTTCTTCTGCCTGCCTTTTTTCTTTGCTTTGTAAACAATCCCTGGGTTTAACCAAATTTCCAGCTCAAAAACCAATAGAGCACCTAGAAAGAATTCTAAAAGTGATCTCTAGGTGAAGTCTGTCAGCTGAGGCATGCCACTGCCACCACACTTGTAAATGCCCCCCATACCACCACAGGGCCCAGCAGAGGCTTGGTGACAATGCCAGCCCCACATGCCATCCCCCTGAGCTACTTCCACCGTTTCCCTTCCCTGTGGCACCACCGCTGTGGAGTGTGTGGAGGAGAGAACCAGCACACAGCACTGTGGCAGGGCAGGCAAAGAAAGAGTAGTTTAGAAATGTTCCTAGTTTTTGTGAGTTTGTATGACAACACTAGTTAAACATAGATTTGTGTATTAATGTACACAGTGTATATTATAAATTAATACATACCAGAGATATATCGCAGTTATGGTATAGAGCATTATGTCCCCAGCAGCGTGGGGTTATCCCAGGGGGGAGGCCCTCCCCTCCCACCTAGCATCACTGAACTTTATAGCTCAGCCATACGTCTCAAGTGGCAGCCTGGAAGTTGCTCTTGGAGCAGGACAGGCCTAGGAGTTTCAGTGCTCCTGGCATCACCCTCTTCCTGCCAGGAGCAGTGTAATAATAGTGCTCAGCAGAAACAAGGTAAAGCCTTGGCCCCCTGGCCAGCATGATGCTGTGCTCCTCCACTGCCGCTATCTCTCATCCCAGAGGAGAGACATGCTTTGTATTCCTCCAAGACTGTCTGGTCCTGCTTCAGCAGCACTACCTCCCCAGGGCAGGAGAGGAAGCCTGGGACGAGCAGGGCAAGGAGAAATCCAGGCCAGCCTCTGTTCTCTGTGAGGGACAGGAGGGTTTAGGGCCATGGTCAGAAAGCTTTTGCATCACTGCCCTGTCAGCCACGAGATCAGTGCTGACACTGGCTGTGGAGGTGGAGGCAGCCCTGCCATGGGACAGTCCTGTTTCCACAGGGCTTGTCCCCACAGCCCCAGGAAGTCTGGTCTTGCTGCCAGCTGGCATAGCAGCCCACTGCCTCCCACCCCACAGCCGGCAAAGTATGTAATGCAGCCTTGGAAATAAATTGGGGGGGGGGGTTGTTTGGTTGTTTTTTTTTTTTTTTAATAAAAACACTTTATGGAAACTGGATTTTTTTTAAAGTAGTTGGTCAGTGGTCAATGAGGAAGAATGAGTGGTGTTGTATTTGATAGACTGGATTTATTGGTGCCCCATACATGGAGCCCTGCAGCCACCATGGCTCTTACTGATGTGGGGTGAGAACCCAGAGCACCCATGGGTGCAGTGGGGTGGCAGAGTGCACCAGCATGGGAGGGCTTGGGCACGTCGGAGCCTCACCTCCTCACTCCGGGGCTGTTTTACTTCTTTCACCGTCCAAATCATCATCTTCCTCTGCATATAGTGCATCCACTTCCTCCTCCTTCCCCTCTTCCTCCTCCTCCCGAGCCAGCAGTTTCTTGAAGACCTCATATTCCTCCGTGGTAGAGCAGGCCAGGTTGGCCAGGAAGTCTTTCTCCGGGAGCTGAAGGATGTCCTTCAGTTTTGGGTTACTGGTTTGTATCTGCCCTTTGTGTGGGGTCTCGTAGAGCCCCCGGCGCTCCAGGAAGATGTGCCGGTTCCGGAGCTCGGCAAAGGGCATTTGGAAGAGTCGAGCCTTCACCATCTCCTTCTGCCGGACCCCCATCCTGAAGTAAGCGTACTGCGGGCGGGACGGGGGGTGTCAGGCAGCCCCATCCCCGCGGCAGGCTCCGGCAGGGAGCGGGGGATGCCGATCCTCACCTGGAAGTGGTGATGGAGGCTGCGGGGCTCCTCCAGCAGGACGGCGGGACAGGTGCCCAGCACGTCCCGCAGCTGCTCCGCCGTGAAGAGGCAGCGCTCCCGCAGCAGCCGCACCGCCGCCGCCAGCCTCTTCCGGGGCACGGCGAAGAGCTGGGGGCAGCGGCTCACCGCCCGCTGCAGCCGACCTGCGGGCACAGGGTCAGCGGGCCGGCCCGAGCCCCGGCGCGCCCCCCCGTCCTCCCCGCGCCGCCCTACCTCCGTCCAGCCCCAGGCGCCGCAGCTCCTCGGCGCGCTCCCGCAGCCGCTCCGTGGGCAGCCGCAGCAGCGCCGGGCTCTGCTCCAGCAGCGCCAGCGCGGCCTCGGCGCTCAGCCCCAGCAGCAGCAGCTGCGCCGCCGCCGCCTCCCGGCGCTCGGGGTCGAGCCGGGGCTGCAGCCCCTGGAGCCGCCGGGCCTGCTCCTGGCTGAAGCCCATGGCCCGCAGCGCCGCCGCCTCCCCGCAGCCGCGGCGCGGGCACGGCCAGGGCGCGGCGAGGAGCGCCCGCCCCGCCGCCAGCACCGCCCGCCCGGCCCCGCACGGCAGCGGCAGCCCCGCCATGGCCGCGGCCCGGCCCGGCCCCGCCGGGAGCAGGCGGGAGGGCCCCGCCGCCCCGCTCCGCCCCCGCCGCCCTGCGCAGCGCTGCGGACCGAGGAG
>JAYRBT010000010.1:21797269-21823978 GCA_036023395.1 Myiotriccus ornatus | reverse complement strand
GCGCAGCGCTGCGGAACGAGGAGGAGCGGGCGGGTGGGAGCCAGGCCTTGTGGTCCTGTTCCTCCCCCGGCGCGATGGCTGCCTTGCTCGGGGCAGAGCAGAGCGGTACCGCGGCTGGAGCGCCTTGCCCGCTGCCCATGGCCCGCAGAGGCGATGCCCGAGTCATCTTCCCGTGCCGGAGCCGAGGTGCAGCCCCGCCGCGGTGCTACAGAACTGTGTACCGTGAGGGCAGCTAGTAATGAGTTCGGATGGAGACAGCAGAGAGTCCAACGATGGATTCAGAGTTAATCTTTAGTAATTTATGTGGATTTAAGCTGAGTCCTGTTGCTTCTCCCCAAAGCTGCTGTCAGAGCAGCTGCAACTGGCAGAACTGCTGCGTCTCCCAGCACTTCCTCCCAAGCAGCCTAACCCTGAGCTGCACCCCGAAATGCTCCTGTTACCTGTGTCTCAATCAAATTCTCTTTATTGAATCTATTTTTTCTTTCCAACATCTTTGGCTCATCAAAATCAAGGACTACTTTCCTGGACATAAAGAGGACTCTGACATAAAGAAAAGACACCAGACTCCAGTCCCCCGCCCCCATATCATGATTACGTGTCTGTTTTTAAGGCTCCTTTGCACACAAATACTCCAGAAAACATCCAAAGGTGTTATCACTAATTTATTCATTCACTTTTTAGAAAGATATAAAAACTACATATAAAAAGTAAAAGCAGACAATAAATATATATTCTGAGTTATAGACAGTTTGAACAACATTAAAATCTTGGCCTCACACCTTTGGAGCACGTCCTGGGTAAGAACACTAATAAACTGGGCACACATGGGTATCAGCAGGCGACCTTCGGTTGGGAACTATCCCACTTACACAGTTCAGATTTCTATAAATCACTGCTGGATGAAGAAGCCTTCAGGAGGTCTCACCTGGCTCAGCAGAGATGTACACCTCTTCCCAGGTGTAATCAGCCAGGTTCACAGGTTGTCGCAGCCAAGGATCCTCTGCTAGCACAGCTAGAGTCGTGCGCTGCTCTGGAATGGGGTGCAGAAGCCCCGTCATTAGATCCATGAGACCTGGGCAGAGACAGCAGAGGGATGGCTCAGGCTGTATTTTAGGCAGGCTGGGAATGTGAGATATGGTTTATATTCAAAGACTGACAAATCCCCCAAACTCTGCTGCACTGAGCAGCTTTTAAAGTCATCACAGAGCACACTGGGGAGCTTCTTTTCAGGCTTCCCCTTTACTCGTGGTGAAAAAACACTGCTTATAGTTTCTACTCCTTTAAAAAAGCAAATGGAAAGAGCTCACCATCTGACACGGGGTGAGGAGGATTCAGGACAGCTGCCAGGGCCTCCTCCAGCTCACAGAAGGGATTCTCCCCAAGCACCAAGGTGTAAAGGGTGATGCCAAGAGACCACATCTCCAGCTCAGGGCCACGGTACCTGTGCAGAGATAAGCTTGCCTAAACTCAGATTGCAAGTGTATACAAAAGTATATGCAAAAGAAAGTAAAAAGAAGAAAGGAGGTTGACAGCCCTTGTTTCCAATTTTTATTTTAACCCAGGAAGTTTGTGAGAATTCTAAGCAGGTTTTCATGTGTTTGAGGAGTCTGCATTATCCTTCTCCAGGAAATAAAACCACAACAGAATGGCCAACCAGTTTCTGTTGATGAGTGTGTGTAACGTGCACCCAGATTTCCATACAAGTAAGCTGGTGACAAGAGAACTTACCCCTCCACCTTCTTCACCATAAGCCAAAACTATCAAGTAAATATTTAACTGGAAGAGCAAACAGGTCCCCCCAGCCCTTTCAAAACAAAAAAATTCCATCTGAGAAACATGACAGTTCTATCACACAGTAACAAGGAGAACTCCCAGGGCAGAGCTGCTTGTTTCACCTTCCATCTCATTCCCAGTGGGAATTTCCTCTCCTCCTTGCATTGCTTCTTCCCCCCACCCTGTTATGAGGAGTTGCCTGAAGGACCAATGAAAACAGCAGGGAAGTGGGAGCAAGATACATACAGGCACATACAATTACTGCAGGCACCACCCTGGGATGGGGAGGTTTCCTCGTGGAGCAGGTACAGGACTGCCAGCTGCCAGGTACAGAGTACTTGGAGAGAGAAAGGAGAGGGAAGAGACAGCCAAGATTCGGGCAGCACATCCAAAACAGCAGCAAGAGAAGTTGCAAGGGAAGAATCCTCGAGTCCCAAGGAGCACAAAAATCAGTGGAGAGATGAACAAGGATTCGACTGCAAAGATTCAAGTACAGGGAAGCACGTAGGAAAGGAGAGAACACACAAGGTAAGAGTGTGAGAATACAAGGCACAGACATGAGAGGAGCAGGTGCTATTGACAACAATACTTGCTTACACCACCTCTCTAGAAGAGCAGCTTTTGGTAGAGAAGGCCTGACAACAGACTTAGAAACAACTCTGTACATATTCAAGCTTTTACAACTGATTTCTGTCACCACAGTGCCCTACTTGTATGCACTCAAACTTTCACAAGGGATTTCTGTCACTGCAGTGCCTTGAATCTCGCTGCAGTTTCCTGTGGTTAGATACTCTAGCAGAGTTCCAACAGCATAGAAACTTGGCCTCTCTGTTCCAGCCTTGCACACGTGGGTTTTTGGTGTGATGGCACAAAAATAGCTTTTTAGAGGGTTACATACGGTTTGCCAGACAGCACTTCTGGTGAGCAGTATTCAATTGTCCCACAGAAGGTATAAAACAATTTCCCAGGTTCCAGGTAGGCAGCTGAACCAAAGTCCACTAATTTAATCGTGAAATCTTCAGCAATTACAATGTTTTCATCCTTGATATCTCTGTGAAGGATGTTCCTACAGTGGAGATACCCAACAGCTGAGACAAGCTGAAAGAGGAGCAAAGAACTAGGTGTTACTACACGGAGGTGTCCCAGATAATCGACGTGGCATCACAGTATTCCAAGAGTCACATTTGGGCTTGTTTTGACACTATCTAAACAAGATATACCTCCTAATTATGGTAACTGGAAATGATCCCAAGTCCTCCTGTCAGCATTGCTGCAGTGGGTGCTGCAATGCTCTTGGGAGAGACAAATGCAAAAGGTTTTGCTTGCTTTCCTCTCACAAATGTGCAGGAGGAGGGGATGCTGCAGTCATGATGTGATTGTTTTTTCTGGTGAGAAGCTTCAGAGCTCACTGCTACAATCCTGTAGGTTACTCTATTTTTATCCCAGCTTCATTTGGAGGGTCTTTTGGCTTCTCCAGAAGGATATTACTGTGCACCTCCCATACTGCAGGATGACAAAGCATTTAAGAGTACAGTTTGGTGTAAGTAACAGAGTCACTCCTCAATTCCATTCTTCTTCCTGCACAATTCATGCATTAGTGCCATAATTAAGGATAGCATCAGAATGATACTACCTTGGAGACATTCGTGATCCCTGCAATGCATTTAACAAGACAAGCAGATGGCTGAGGGAGAAAAGGTTCTATTTATAATCCTCTGCAGAGAAATGCTGTACAGATCTGAGGGAACAAGGCAGCCCTACAAACTGCAGGCTGGGTTAGAGAAAGGGCTGATCCGTCACAAGACTAAAGGGACATCAACACCCCAGGTGAGGGGAGAGTGGGCACAGCAGGGATGTGGGGGGTTGAGCATGCGTGTAGCTATTCCTGCATACCATAGAGCAAGGAATTTACTCCAGAACTCATGAGGGGGTGTTACTTGGGGCCTGCTGCTGTGGTTAACTCTCTGAACAAAGGACAATTCAGCTCTCAGTTCACCTACTGGGCACCGTCCTGACTCACAGGAAAACTACCCTGAGTTACTTTGCATTATGCCGCTTTAAAGTCCAAGAGAATTTCTTGATTTAAAGAACAGATCCCTTTACCCCTGTAACCGGTCTAAACAAAGAGCTGAATTAAGTGAAAATGTGGCTTTTGGTGGAGCTTGGGGCAGCTTCTATGAGCCTTCTTCCTCCCTCAGAGAAAATGTGGCTGCTACGTGAATGGCATCCCGGTGACAGGGGCTGTGTGCTGCCCCAATCACAGCTGAGGGGCCGTGGCTCCACTGGAAACCCTTACAGGCAGTAAGGTCCTGCAAAGGTTTCTCTGTTACAAGTTTCAAGGCAAACCTTAACAAGGTTTCTTCAGGCAGCGTTTCAATCAATCCTACAGACTAATGAGGAAAACTTCTGCAGGTACTGAACACGACTTCAATTCAGCATACTAGCTGATTAGCCAGTATGAAGTGAAACAGGGTCCTGGTTCTTACATTAACCAAATCTTACCTGCATGTAGCATTTGTGCTCTCACCTGTCTGAATATATAACTCGCTAATGGCTCATCCAAGTTGGGCTGGTTATCAATGAATGTAAAGAGATCCAGACCAGAGCCATGCTTCTCCATCACCAGCTGGAAAAAGCACTCATTTTCAAATACATCCAGCACCTATAAATAACAGACTGGTTTAATCATGTGCTTCATCCTCAAACAGCCTTTTTTTTTAAGCTAGCACTGCTCTTCTCTTGGAGATTTAATTGATGTATATTATAATCTTCAAGGTCTCATTTCACTGAACACAAATGTTTCCTGAAAAGAGCACAGAGCTAAAACCGAGAGCAGAATTAAACCTAAGAGGAATTCGCTTTCTGAAGAAAAAAAACATGACCCCAAAACCAAAACCAACAACCCCAAACCAAAGAGGACGAGTCAAGATATGTATCCAGATTATTTACTGAACTAATACAAGTTCAGATGTGACATCACACTTCCAAGATATGCATATTACCATCTTGAAATAGCATACAGGCTTTTTTTCTGCTAAGAGTCACATCTTCAGATAGGTTTGGGGTGAAGGTGTCAAAGCAAGTAGTAGTCTGCTGTGACACACACTCCTAAACAAAGCAAGATAGATAGGTTCCTTTTTTTCCACAAAGGCAGGTTCAGTACAGGATACTTCACTCCTGAAGAGGAACAGGAGACACCAAGTATTCCAAGGAACCACCTGATGCAGTGCAAACTGCATTCACTCCAAGTCACTGTACCTTAATGATACTGGGGTGCTGCAGCTTCAGCAGGATTGCAATTTCTTGAGTGACCCTCCCCAGCTCGGGATCATCTACCCAGCAGTCCTCCAGCACCCTCTCCTTCCAGATGAACTTCACAACAACCTACACAGACAACAGCATTCAGCATCACCTGCAAAAGCACCACTTTGAGTGTCAGGTAAGTTAATTTCCACAAACTCCGTTAGTCACTCATATTAACTAGAAGGATGGAAGTAACCCAATGTGAACAGCTACGTTATCTTTAAACATCTTTAAAGCAATTTAATGCTAGAAGCCAAATGATGCACATAAATGCACATATTTATTGTTGTTCTGAATTACAAAGGCTTTGACAGGCCAGCTGTCTTATCAACCAGTTACAGCAGTGGTGGCACATGGGCACAATGGAGGGAAATGAGCACTTAACATCCATGCAGAGAAACACCAGAGCTTGCTGATACTTCTGCTGATAAAGAGGAGGATGCCATAATATAAACATCTCTACTCCACATCCTTTAGTAACAGAAGACTAAAACGTGTAATTCTGTTAAGCTTAATGTTAACTTCTTTCAGCAGGTTCAATCAGCTACATTCATCAGTTCATTAGCTCATTCTGCACCTGTTGTCTCACATTCATACATCAACGCAAATGTTTTGCTGTGCTGTTTCCATGAGGTTTGCTTTTTCAGATTTCGGTTTAAACAAAGCAAAACCCCAAACTACCAAACAGAAGCTTCTAACAGCATAGTGTTGACAGAATATGAACACCCTAACCTTTCAGTTTTCATCCCAAATAATTATTGCAGTAGAGCTGAAAGAAATACTTCACCTCCTGATGATCTTTCTTGCCCCTGGCAGTCCAGACAAAGCCAAAAGCGCCTTTGCCAATAAGACTGAGAGTGCTGTAATTTTTTCCATATTCTCCCTCACAAGCTCTTAATCTTTCAAGCTCTTCAGCTCTTCGGGAATCATTGAAAAGTGAAGCTGATCTGCTGGCCTAGGTACATGTGCATAGGTTACAACAGCAAGAAAAAAAAATATGAGCAAGCCATGGAATCTTGTTTACAAAATGAATAAATACTGAAAAGAACATACAAATCTGCAAGAATTGCTAAAAGGTGAAATCTTTGGTTCTGAGAGAGAGAACTCTTATGTTGATACAACCGTCACCAGACAAGTTAAGTACAGGTCTAATCTGCAGTACATTTCAATACACAGCAGCTCCTTGGAGTCTCCTGCAGATCGGAGCTGTGCTGTTCAGGTTGGAATGCTAACTACACTAAACCGCACCAGAGACGTTACAATATCGCAATTTGAAACTTTTTTCTTTTTAACATAAAAGTAGGGAAACAAAGAAACAGCAATATGCACCCCACCACCTCATAACGTTAATTTGAAAAACTTTTTGACTTCAACTTAACAATCAAACAAGGAAAGAAATGCTCAGTATTCAAAGGTAGATTTCTTACTTCTCCAAGACTGTTTGTAGAAAGATCAGTAACAGACTGGACAGAGCTTGCTAGGCTGGAGAGCAAAAGCTGGGTCTTTGCTACAGCTTCCTTGTGGCTCTGCAAAAGGTCTTTCACCACCCAGACACAGAAAAGTACAGCGGGGTCCTGCAGTTCTGCACATTTCACCTCAAAGAGTATACCTGTAGGAACAGGTGAGGAAGTTAAAATGGTAGAATACAACTTTAGCATTTAACAAGACCGCAGACATTTTAGGACAAAATGTTGAGCTCTGAACAAAGAGCTATTCATTTGGGGAACACCTGCTCAGTAAAGAATCATCAGAGGGGCTGATGCCAGCATAGCTATTCTGGAGGTACCTCTCAGCTACCTCCACAGTTCCCATCTCCAGCAGACGCTTTTGTGAGTGTCCAATTGTGATTATTCATTTTGCATTGTTATTCTAAATTACATAAAAATGGAGGTTTTACAGCTTTACAGTGGAGTTTGTATTTTCTGTTCAGAAAAAGTTATCAGGTTCAAACCTTTTAATTGTGTTTTAAGAATATTTCTGACTCTTCAGTAGGGATTAATTTCTTAACTTTGTGTTTTATACCTCCATTTCTAATACCCTCTGAATAGACTTAAATACCAGTTTTTCTTCTAGATGCTTCTTCCCTTCTCTCCATTGTGAGCTTCTAACCAGAATTGTCTGCCTTCTGCAAAAATGTGGGTTTAAAAGAGCACCCTGGTAAGAGTCTTGGGAAGGGGAGAAGGTTTAACTTACTGAACTGTGAACCGTCTCTGTGACAGCAATTCCCAGTGTAGCTGCCTTCTAGAATCTCCCAGGTCAAAGGAGCTGCTGGATTCAGCCTTCCTTCTAGTTTCACCGGGGTTGATGTTACTTTTCTCTCTGTGTTTTGCTGCCTCTGGCAGGCCAGCCACCCAGAACCAGCTTCTGTGGCAACACCACTCAGCAGCTGCTTTCCCTGGCCAGCGGAAAAAGCGCTGTTTGCCTCAGTTAGCACACTGGAGTCCACTGCGTCAGACGAGCATGCTCCTGCAAGAGCTGCAGTAATACCTAAAGAATTGCCTGAGTTCCCCTTGACACAAGTATTCAGACCCAGTACCTCAAGACCAGAGCAAATACAGTTCAGTTCAGTATCTGATTCTTTAACATCTTCAGAGATTGTGGCAACTCCTGGTGCAGAAGCACTGTGACACGTTTTATTTCCTGAACAAACATCATAGACAGTATTTCTTTCATGTGCAAAGCAGGCTGGAGCATCATTTAGCAGGCAGTTTTCAACAACAATGTGCTCAAGGCTGGAATGCTCTGCCTCACGCCTAGAGTTTGTTTTTGACACCTGACCTGTAACCACGTGGCTTTGAAAGTCTTGTCTGCAGTCCGGTGCTGTCCCAGGCCATGGCTCATCCATTGTTGGTGTTCCAGGTGAGTTACAGGTAACATCAGAAGGCAGCTTCACTGGGTCATAGGATGAGGTATTTAGAATGTCTTCTAGCCTAGAACTAACAGGTAACAAGAGAGCATCTTTTGAGAATTGTTTGATCCTGAAGTTTCCACTGTTCTGTACTGTTCCACTGCTCTGATCATGTCAAGGCAGGTTTTGGGATAAGGCTCTCTGGTGGGCTGACAGCTCATCAGTAAGCAAGGCTGTCCTCACTGCAAAGATTCAAAGTTGTCAGCAACGGCATGATGCCAAAAGAATGAGAAAACTGTCCTGCTGTATCCTACTCTTGTTACTATGGTCACTATTTAAAACTTGCACCGATTGTTTTAAGTTTGAAACAAAAAGGTAGAAAGCTGTTGGCACAGGCATCCAAAATCTGAACGAATTTTCCAAAGAAGAGCAGGTACACTCAAATGGCACTCTTTCCCTACGGATAATTTCCTTCTCTAGCTTAATTTCTAAATATAGATCATTGATCATTTGCCATCACAAAAAAAGCCAATACACATGGCAGAATACTTCCAGTTTCAAGAACAGGAGATCCATTGTCTGTCCAATAGGAGATGGATGTCCCCACCCACCAGTTTAACCAGGGTTCACTAAAGCCCAAGGTATTGCACAAGGTGTTTTGCAAACATCTCCATCAGTAAAAAAGCAGAGTAGAAAAACAATGAAGCAGAGCACTTACAATCCAAGTATGATATGAGAGACATAAACAGCAAATACTTTCTGAGGGTTAGAATTTTTAATGTGGAAGTCTTAAAATTTGACTTGCAGTAAACCATGAGCATCATATATGTACTTGTACAGAATTTCTAACCTTGTAACAGGAAAAAGACCCGGAAAGGTAGAATAAAAATGACTGGACTTCAGTAACACAGTACCCTGTTTTAATGGATGACCTGACAGTTACACTGAGCACCAAAAGAAATAACATTTAAAATTCACTCCAGGTAATCTGGCTTCAGTGCAACACCAGCTGGAAGGAGACAAACATTCGCTCTTTATGATCTCATAAAGGCAAAGCCTAATTACCTTCCCTAGTCTGGGTGAAACATTTGGTCCCCTTTAGAGGTGGAATTCCTGTAACTTTACAGTGGTAGGTTGTGTAGACCAAAATGAAAGTCTAAGGTAGGCAAAGCTCAGCGTGTCTTGCAAACAGCACTCAGATTCTAAAGACAGCAAAATGTGGAAGGCCCTTGTTACACCTTCCCACAGACATCACACTGGTGAAAAAAACAGCTTTTGCTGATGGTTGCCACCACAGCTCTTCATTTTCCCAAGTGAATATGCAGTCCATGAAATGCCTACCTATTAGTGGGGGTGGATGCCACTTCAGGAGGTGAGGGAGGAGAAAAGAAACTGGTCCCATCCTTTTGTTTATTCTCGTCATGTATGAATTTGTCATCTTTGTGTCTTTGTTCCAATTTCTGCTCTTCATCTCGTGACAGAAGGTGTGCTAAAGATGCTGCCAAGAAGCTGCTGTCTGTACCACAGAGGAAACAAAATCATACCAACTTAACCTTTTATATTTAGTCTTCAGAGGCTACAGTGATTAAAAATAAACTTGGAACTGCCTTGGTCTGTCTTGTCCCTAAGGAATTGAGTATAAAAGGCTTGATTAAGGCAAAACAGTCCAAATATGATCATTCTACTTAATTTTTAGAAATCATCACATGCAGGAATCTACACATTTAGGGGCTGACAAAATCTGCTTTTCTATTGAAGCTCTTGAACAGGTAGGTACTGGTATCAGGGGTTAGCTACTTGAACTGAAGTTCAGAGACCTAAAAAAAGGCCAATAACATATAGAGACTGGAATTAAAATGATCATACAAGTAGCAGCAGCAAAAAAAAAAAAAAAGAAGTACAAACCACACACATCTACTCTCCATTCCAAACACATAAAATTACAAGGTTTGTACTGGATTTATATAATTCACTGAAGCTGTAAGATAAAAAAAGTATACCATCCAAATATGTTTGAAAGAACAGGACACAAAGTTCTTTCATTTTCCAGTGACAACTGATCAGAAGAGAACACATGAGTTTGGAAGATGAAGTAAACCAAGTATTTTTGCTGCAGAAGAAAGTAATGAGCAATGAGATTTGAATCTAGAACAATTCTTCCATTAGTAATAGCTGAGCGCCAACAATGCTTCCTCACTGAAGAACTGAATTATTCCTAGGTTAGTGGCATCATTTCAAAGAATTACCTAAGAAACTGTCTAGGAACTCTTCTTTGTTCCAGTGGGGTGCTTTGGTTTCAATGCAGACGTGCATTTCTGAGCAAAGAGAAAAAGAAAATGGGGAAAAACTCAAAAGGAGACAAAACCAGCAGAAGAGATCTCCTGCAATATGGATGAAAGCGTGCATTTATTCTCTGTGTTGGGCTGAGCTAGCCGGAAAGACAGATTTGGAAACACGAGGCTTCCTTGCTTCTGTTTATTCCTGTTGTGTTTAGAGAAGTAAAATTTTGATAAATTTTTCAGAAATGCAGCAAACTGCATCAGAAGAATATGTGATGCCTCCCTAACTGAAACACCACAGCCACATAACATTGAATATTAGCCAGCAACACAAGCCAATTCAGAAGAATATTAGATTTTCCCCTTAAAATATTGATCCTAAGCATCTACAGCTCTGCTGCAGTACAGTCACAAAAGCTGTATTTTACACATCTTAAAATACCGAAGGATCCTAGCAGGGGAGGGAGGGGAAGTGCTTTGTTAAGTATAAAGCATTCTCTATTGACAGGGTAACTTCCAGCTTGGATATTCCGTTTCATCTTCCTGGCAACAAAGAGAGAAGCACAATCTTAGGTGAATAATTCTCTTTACCTGAAGTTATAGTGGAAACCCAGATTAAAAACTGCACAGAGGGACGTTGCTTTTATGAAGAATGTTCCCACGTCTGTAGGTGAACCTCTAGTCCCTGCTCTTTTTCCCTTAGTTACAGCAGGCAGAGCCAGCTGTAGGGCAGGCAGTAACACCTTCAGAGAGGCACTCACCCTCTGTCCCCGTGGAGTCATCCAGAGGAGGTAAAGGCAAAGAACACTCACTGCTTCTCTCCATGTTGTTATAGAAACCAGGGATCAGGAATGTAATGTTCTAAAACAAAGAATGAAACCTTATAAAACTAAGCCAGCTCTCACAGGATGGAGGCAAATGCTAACAATCTGTGCTTCTGAACCCGACTCTCATGGATAGCCAGGCAAAAGTGATCCACATGACTAATGGAGAACATAGGACTTTGCTTTGGGCTGCTTGAATTCCATACCTATAGCTCCTCAGCACTGCAAGTCTTAGCAATTACAGCAGAGGATTGGTGCTGTATCATCCTACACCTCACTGACTGAACACACAGAGGTTTTGTCACAGACAACAGGGAGTGTAAAAGACAACTTCACAATTCCAGTGGATATGCTGCCAGACATAGCAGTCTTCTGGGAGGGTTTAAGCCTCTTACCTTTCCCAACAGTTCTTCCTTCTCATAGCCAAAGAGCATTAAAGCAAAACTATCGTTGATGCCACAGATGATTCCATCTGACTGGACAGTAATAAGACCACTGATGGTGGAGAAAACCACAACTGTAGCAGAGTACTGACAGCCTGGGAGAGAGCTTTCTGTCTGCAGAATCCCATCCTTCTGCACCCTTCCTCGGTCCTCCTCCAGAAGGCTGACTTGCAGCTTTAAACTGAGAGGAAACACGTTACCCTCTCTGGATCGGCCTACAGCTCGCTGGATCCTGAGGGTCTACATTAAAGCAAAAAAAAAACAACAACCAAACAAAACTCAAACAGAAAACCTCTAACTAACCAAATGTTTTTGCTTTATTCCAGTATTCATATAAAGTGACACAGGCATTCTTATGAAAAAGGAGCAGGAAAAGAAAAATGAACCAAACCTGTGAATATCTAAATGAGCAATATCTGGTTTTACAAGGATTTGGAACTCAGTGTTGAACTTCTATATAAATATCTGGATGATGAAGATCAGTCCATACTGCAGCTTTTCAGCAAATTAAGTATTCATAAGAAGGCCTCTTTAAACTCCCTAGATGCCCAGTTTCATGGCATTTGAAAGATCTGGGAATTCTTTCACTCCTCAGACAGACATGATTAAAACAGATTAAAGAATTCAAAGGAACCTTAGAGGGCTTAAAGAGACAGCACAGTGTCTTAAAAAGCCACAGTACTGGAGAAAAGTGTCTTTCCCCAGGACAGATTCCACAGCGAGAGGTCAGGCCTTGGTCTCATTCCTACTTAGGAACTCTTCAGACAGCAGCTCCACAAATAAGCAGCAAACCCTTTTCCAGGGGAATTAGGGTTCTCTCTGAAAAGGCTCTTTCCTGTTATGTGAGGAGGGAAAACAGCATGCACACATGTGTTCCAAGTGGGCAGGCTATGGAAGAATAAGGTTGGGGCTTATACTGTACCTTCGGGATTTTTTTGCCTAGAGGAGGGATCTGCACAGAAGGAATCAGGTCCTTTACGTGAAGCCCAACTACTTCTTCCAGTGTTGGGTAGCCATGGAGATGGGCAAAAAGGAGGTCACATGATGTAATCTCTCCCTTGGGAAGAAAATTTTACAGGACTGTTAAAATTTTAGCATTTTAGCCACAGTCCACTCAATCCTTTGACAATTGTTCCTGCAAATATCTAAGCAACGGAAGGAAATTTCATTCTGCAGTCCCTTGGTGGACACAACTCACTCCGTAAAAGCAGACACAGCACAATGCAATACTCTGACATCACTGTGCAGGGAGCCTGCCCTTCGCCTGGGAAAGAGGCAGGGGAGTCCAGCACTCCTCACAGAACTGTTCCTCAACAAGCTGATCCCTTCACAGGAGCATCTGTGTCACAAATAAGCACCCCCCTGCCAAACCAACACCGCTCAAGCCCCTGGAGGAGAGACAGCGTATCTTCATGTGAGTTGCAAAACACATCAAGGTGAGCCACGTAGGAGATCCATGCACAGGTCCTGCAAGCACAATCCCATTTTCAGGCTCTGCTGTTCACAAACAGTAATCTGTGCCTGCTGCCTTTTAGATACGTTCAGCTCACACACAAACTTCCACAAATCACAATGTCATTTGACTGTTAGGAAAACACTCACATCAGCCCTGAAGCAAACAGAAGCTGAAAGTCTTTCCACTGGTTCCAGCACAACCACACAACGCTGGGTGTCCTTGCTTCTTATTTGCCTCTGCCAGACCGAGACGGGGATCTTCTGGTTGAGGCGGCCTGTAACATCCATCTTCCCCCGGGAATCAGAGATGGACACATCACTTACTAAGACTGTGGTTACTTAGCAAGAATTCCAAAGAGTAAGATATTGAGGCAAGATATCTCCCTGTCATTGTTTCTTGACTACTTCTTATTATTTTATGAGAAGAAACACAGTTTTAATACAGAGATAAAAAGGTATGAAAATAAATCACTGATCATACACTTGTGTATTGTGTCTCCTTGCCTGAGGAAGACTAAAGTTATTTCCTTCAGCATAATAAATGAGCCACTCTAACACCTTGCATTCAGTGAGAAGTGCCTCTCAGAGATGCCTCTCAGATGCCCAGTGGTGCTAAAGAACACTCCACGTTAGTAACATAGTTCTTACTTTGAGATGTAAAAAACAGTGGTTTAACTTCTCATGGGAGCAGATTCTCCTCAGATCAGAAAATGTTTATTTATCTTATAGCCTGCAAGGTTTATATCAAGCTTTTTATGTGATCTTGACAGAATGGGTTTACGAATTACACAGTGACTCCTATAAAGCACTTGAAATGGCTTGGAATTAGTGCCTTTACCAGATATTTAATTTTCATCTTGGGTTTCACTGAATCAAACTTACGTTTTTTCTTCCCCCCCCGTATCCAACTGAGGATTCAGGAAGATGAAGCTCTAAGATACTGACAATTTCAGTACAAAAATAACACACCAGGAAGAATATGAGCTCATTTTCCAAGGATTTTCTACTGACAGCTCACAACAGTAGCAAAAGAAAATAGTTTTGAGACATTTCTAATGCACTTATCTTATAAACAACCCCATTCTAGCAAAAATAACCATTCTATTCTTTTCCACAAAACTATGGTGTTCTGGCACAGACATTTCATTGGTTTGTAATTTTATAAGATGCACAATGCAATTTTAAGATAATTTATAATATATTTTTCAGGACCAGACGATTGGGAACTTTTTCGTAATAGACTTTTTCCATCTTAAGCAATTATATTGATTTAAGGTTTTTTTAAAATCTAATGTGTTTTAAGTTCTGATTTGGTCAAGTTATGGTTTAAAAGTTTGCAGATGTGGGAATTCAAGGGGATAAAGATGGTGGGGAATATTTCCTTGAACATTTCACTTACCACAGTTCCTGAAACCACCGATGACCATTCATAAGTTTCTAGATACTCCTCACCCACAGCTTCCCACACCTCCTGACTGGGTTTGGATATCAAGTGGGACAGCTTTTGGCCAATGAGTTCCTGACTACTGCACCCAAGCAGCTTGCAGGCTCGGTCATTAGCCACTAAGATCTAGGAAAAAAAAAACAGAAAAAAAAACCAAAACAAAGAATAAAAGCTGTAAGTTTTGTTAATAGGCCATCATGGCCTTAGGTTGCTGTTTTAATGTCTTATAATATCCCTTCCCCTTGGTGAAAATGGAGTGGTTCTTTAGAATTCTGAGTTTGTTAAAGCTTCTTAATCTAGGACATCCCTTGCCCACATATCTTCTTGGTTAGGAGGTTTTGAGACGTTGCTTTCCATTTAGGTTTCCTGCTTTCTTTTAACTGTAAATAATTACATCCATGGAAGCAAAATTACAAAGCTGTACTTGCAAGCAAAGCCCAGCAAGCCACAAAATCATATCCAGCCTCTGAGGTGTGCAGTGATCATACCAGTCATTGACACACTTGAGCCTGTGTTCACAGAGCAAGTCAAGATTAAATACCTTTAAGATGGGTAAAGCCAAACTGCCTCTTCAAGCTAAAAAATGGCACAGACCTTTGAAGTTTTCAGGACTCAATTTTAGATTCCTTTCATGACAGAAACAGAGAAATACTTCCCAACATAAAAGGCATATTTACTGGGGCAGATAAAGAGACCTTGAGCCGCCACAAACACATCCCAGGCTTGGTACTTTACAGAGAAGAGGCTTGAAGCACATTCTGCTTTTCCTTTCTTCCCTCATGCCACTACATAGCTGCATTGTAATAGAATAATAGAATAATTTTGGCTGGAAGGGACCTTGAAGACCATCCAGTTCCACTCTCCTGCCATGGGTAGGGATACTTTCCTCTAGAACAAGTTGTTCCAAGCCCTGTCCAACCTGGCCTCGAACACTTCCAGGAATGGGCAGCCCACCTCCTGGGGCTGTTTGAAATAAGACTCAAGACATCCACGCTTCTGCCATTACCTTGTATATTTTGCTATCTACGACCTGCAATGGAAATAAACTGTCAGTCTTTGGAAGACTACTGAGCTGGAGCAGACTACAAAATGCCTTCACAGCACTCTGATTACACGTAGGAATAACAGCCATTTTAGCCTGTCTGATGTC
This sequence comes from Myiotriccus ornatus, assembly GCA_036023395.1. NCBI lineage: Eukaryota > Metazoa > Chordata > Aves > Passeriformes > Tyrannidae > Myiotriccus > Myiotriccus ornatus. The sequence goes on along the minus strand of JAYRBT010000010.1, from coordinate 21,808,459 downwards.
ATACAACCTGCACCAGTTACAGAGAGCTCAGTGCAGCAGGCAGTCCTGCAAATACCTCTGTCGTGCTGGCGTCCACGGTGAAGATGGCTTTGTTTGGGTTGCGTGCAGCAGCTGGGAGGTGCTGGCTGGATTCCTCCACAGCAGGGGCGTGCAAAAAGGAGCAAGAAGCAGAACTTGCAATGGAAGCGGAGAGAGAGGCGGAATCCCACTGAGCCCATGAGTTACCAGTTTTGCCGGAACAAATGTTACGAGCTGTCAGTGAGGACAAACAGTAGGAGCTCCATTTCTCCCCTAGGAAAAGAGAAGGATCAGAAACGTAGCTGTAACAGGAGTGTCAGAGGAATGAATTAAAAAAATAAAACAGACACACTTGTAATAAATGTATCTTTTGGAATCACAGGCACCAGAACATGTAAAATCAGTCCACAGACTAACAAAACTTGCCAAGGTCCGTAATTTTTGACCAGACTACTTAACTTTCAGTTTTCACTTAGCAGATTTTAAAATGTTTTGAAATCTTTCAAATTAAAGATGAAATGGTTATTAAATAATTGCAGTAGGTGCTCAAGCCCTTATTAAACACTGTGTTTGTCAGAAACCAGTTAATTAGCTGTTCACACTGAAATATCTGTGCCCACACCAATGTTTCAAGCTACACAATGCCAAGTGATTGTATTAAAATTTTCAAAGGTTCTGCCTGTAAAGAACATTTCTCTCAGAAGAGGCATAAGCAAATGAACACCATCACTCCAATCCCAAATCAGTAAGGAGCTTTGAAGGTTTAGCAGTACTGGAAGAAGCATTATGAACAACTCATCACAAGGGCATTTCTGCATTTATGCAGTGCACACAGTATGAACATACCACGATAAAACAAGACCTGTATCTGGACACACTGACAGATTCCAGTATAACAACATCTTTCTCCTCAGTTGGAAATCTTTTGTGGTTTAGATAATTATACAGGTTGGCAGGGTGTTCCAATGGCAGGCAAAAAAAGTTGCCCAGGGACAAGTACAAGTGCACAGCACCTATCCAGTAATACTTCCCCTGTACACTCTCCCAGCCTGCAGTAATCCACCACTCAGGTGCTTATTGAACAAGTCTATCCTGGCAGATACTTATTGCTGTCACCTCTAGGTCTGGGGAAGGGGAGGAGGAAGATCTGAAAGCTCCATGAGAACTGAATCTCGCAATACAATGCTCACCAGACAGAGATGCTCTGAGCCGACAGAGTCCAGAGAGACGACTTTTCCTGTTCTTGTTGCCCCAGGGGTAGGATCTACTTAGCTTATCAGAATCATTCAAGCAGGTAAGGACTAAACCCGCTGATGAAGGAAGGCCCCCTTCAGAGGCGCTATAAGCCTTGGCTGCCATGATCACGCTCTGGTTGCCACGCCACACCCGGGGAGCTGCAACAGAAACAGAGGGAACTGAATCAGCCTCGCGGGCTGGCACCGATGCTGAGAGGTAGCCCTGTAATTTACAGCAACACACCCATTCCCCGTGTGTCCTGATCGGCGTTTGGTCTGTGCGGTTGGCTTATCGTTCTGCCCTGCTGGTGTAGGACACCTGTGACCGACACGTCTCTGCCAGATCTGCTGAGCACCCACCCAGCGCCCTCTCCCCGTTCCGGCCGGTTTCAGGAGCAAAACCTTTGGTACTCTGGGAAGTCACTCCTAATTTTGAATCAGCAAGTGGGTGTGATAAATTGAGACCACAAAGGATCAACTCCAATTCTAATTTATTGATTACAGCAAGTAGAACATGAGCAAAAGCAGCGCTGGGCGGCAGGGGAGTCTGCGCTCCGCCAACTGCCGCGCTAAGCAGTTTAAACAGTCCCTTTTTATACATCTTTGCTTCCGTGTTTGTGAAGTAGTGGAGGTACTCTGCGCATGCTTCAGTTGTTGTTACGGGGTCGTTTTCTGCCTCCTGGTGGTCGCTGAGGCCGAAGTAAGAAGTCTTCTTCCCTTGTCCCATAGTTGACCCCTCATTCATATGTCCTTATATGGGGTTGTTTGTCATGTTTCTGTCGGTTCCTGGAACATCTGGCGGTTATCTTAGCTTGCACAAGCGGTATCTGGTGGTTGTTTTAGTTTGCGTAAGCGATTTCATATCTTTTGTGGTTCGACATTTACATTGGGCTTAACATAAATCTTAATAAACAATACCATAGTCTATAGTTTCTCACAATCTCCCCTTTTTCTTTTATCCCATTATTGTTTATTAAACTCCACTTTCATTCTCTTTGCTACAAGCAAATTCTTTTCCACAATTTTCACAATTCGTATCACATCCACAATGTAAAACGTCACAAGTACAATAATTTTTATCATCTTTAGTGGAAACTTCAACATATCCTGATTTAGCTTCAGAGGTTAGTATGAGTAGTTTAGCTATATCAAAACGTTCTTTAATAAAGCGTAAAATGTAGCGCAATATACAAGGACCAAATATAAGTCCTACAATTAGCATAATCAAAGGTCCTGCTAAGGTGGAAAGTAAAGTCATTAGCCAAGGTGATACATTAAACCAGTTTTCATACCAGGATTTATCAGCCTCTCAGTCTTTTTTACGCTGGTCTAATCTTTTCCGAAGTTCTGACATAGCATCTTGGACTACTCCAGTATGATCAGCAAAAGAACAACATTCTTCATTCAGAGCCACACACAATCCACCTTCTTTTAAAAATAACAAATCTAGTCCTCTTCTATTCTGCAATACTACTTCTGATAAGGACTTTACTGAGGTGGCTAAATCTTGAATAGATTGTTCTATCCTTGCAAGGTCTTCGTCTACTGCTATTTGAAGACTCTGTATTTCTTGGCCTTTTACTAGGGAAGCTATTCCTGTACCTGCCCCGACTCTTCCGGCTACTAACAGTGTGGCAAGGGTTATCGCAGTAATTGGTTCTCGTCTTTGTCTAATTAGATTTCCTTCAAAGTGTCGCAACACTTCTTCAGAGGTATGATACATTAAGCGAGGAACAATAATTACCTGCACACAAAAATTTGACTGGTTAAACACAGTTAGAGATAGGCAGGGGGTAACCCCAATGTCAGAACAAACCCATTTAGCTCCTTGTGATGGAATAGCCCATTTATCGCTTTTATTTGTGTGTTGCTCTATCCTGGTTCTATGAATTGTTGAGTTACACAGCAGTTGATATCTTTTTGGTACAGTACCAATACATTTCCCTTGACCAGTCACCAATTGTATGGTGATTCCTTGTGTATGATTTCGTTGGTCATCCCAGGGACATTCTCGTGGATTAGAGCCATTAGACCACCGAATCTTATCTGGCTTACCAATTGCCTCGAAATATGGTGGTCTTACATTATAACATAACCAGCATTCTTCAGTTAAATTTGGTTTAGTATTGTTTAAAGCTTGATAAGAGGCTTGCATCAAATTCTACAGAGGGTCCTTAGGCTTAGATTGCCCCAAGGGGTTAGGGACTCGGGCAGGAGTTATATTAGCACTCATTGTTCCAGTTTCTGGGGAGGTTACAGGAGTTGGGTTAGATGACAATACAGGTTTGGGAAAAAGATTTAAGACTGGGTTTGGTCCCACAGGGAGAGGGTCATATGGTAATCTTTCCTTTTTTATTAGGAAATGCCCTCCTCGATCTGGTCCCTGTTCTCGCAGTCTTATTCCCCAAGTTCGACCAATCAGCCAAGTATCATCTAGGGGATTCAGGATTTCTAATGTTATACCACTGCAGTTTCCCGGGTCAGTTATTCCCCACGACATGTCCCGTTGCGGAGGCTTACAAGGTTCTTTTGTTTTTCCCCAATATGATTTTAAATGGGGATCCGGTCGTGTAACTGTCCAGTCTGAGGCGATAGTTTCACAACCCCAATAAGCACAATAAAAATGTCCAGGATAATTACAATATGACAATTTCCCTGGATAGGATGCAGGACATATATAATGGGGGTATAGATTTCGACAAGGATCTGTAGGGACTAATTGGCACAGTTGTGTGTGAAAAGTTGGAGTTCCGGTTCCGTTAAAGCTGCCTAAAATCTTACTATCCTCCCGTCTTATTAGAGTCCATTTGTACGGTTCATGTGGATTTCCAGTTTGTACAGGTAGGACTTGTAGGCAAAAGGTGTATAGGAAAATAAGTGTATTGAGGAAGGTTTTTGTTATTTTGGAATTGTTACCAATCCGGGGGAAGTTCGGCCAGGGCCGCTTGTACATCCCAAGTTGCAGGCTCTTTCCTTTGATGGGCGTACCTCCTCTGCCTCGCCCGTCGACTGGGTTGCAGCCAGACACGGGGGTTACCATCTTCTCGGCAGCAAGAGTTCCTAGTAGGAATATGCCTTTTACACTTGGTTAGGCGATTAACATACGCAGGCCAGGATTTAGCTTTTACCATATATCCGTTGCACCTTACAGCCTTTACTTCCACTCTACACTGGACTGTAACAATATCAATGACAAATGGTATTCGTTCCCGAGGGTGATAACAATAGTAATCAGGGTTTATCCCATAAGAAAAATAAAACCACCACTCAGGATTTTGGAATCGGTTTCCAAATTGTTTGAGAGCCCACTTGGTAAGTGTGCGTTCACTGTGCATTCACTTTTGTAGCAAATGCTACAAACTCCACGGGGAGGAATTCCTTCCTTACAATGTTTCCACCATTTTTCCCGACACCTTTTGCATTTAAAGCATACGAATGGGTAACAATTACACCTCGGTTTTCCACACCTGACACGTATATCAGAGGTGTATTCTGGAGAAGTTGATGTTGTCCGAAGATAACAATACTTTTGTAGGTTATGTTCAAATAAAGACATTAAACTTTATGCAGATATATCGAATTAGTACAGTGAATGCGAACAATATGTGATTCTAGTTGTGCAATTGCAGCTGATGCCCAATAATAAAAGTCCCAGCGTAAAGAAGCAATTTGCAATTGTTCAAGTGATTTAAAAAGCTCAATAGATTCCTCAGTATCCTGTCCTGTAAACTGTCTCAAGGTTTTAAGTGAACTGCTTCGTACGAATTTCCATTCACAACGGCTACACCACCAATTGCGAAGAAGATGTCTTCGAGTATGTACTATTTGCGTGCACCCTTCACAATAAAAAACAATTGGTCCTTTACAGTCAAATCGATAGCAAAAAGGACAGGCTTCATATGCAGGGCCCTGTTCTCGTGAGTCTTTTAAACAATCTACCAAGGCTACTATTTTACACCAATCATATGGTGGTCTCGGTAATTGAGAACGAATCTCTCGAGGGAGTGTTTCCACCAGGGGTGTAAAAATAAGGGAGATTAGTCTATTCTATTGATCGGAATCTATTTCAAGATTTCAAATGTTGGGTTGACCAAACTCATTCATAGGCTAACTTTCTTATATACACACTCCTTGTCCACATTTAACTATTCTCCACAACTAATAAACAATCAAAGATATTGCGATTGCAATCAACAGACCTATAATACACTGTACACTAAATGGGAGTTCAGTATAATGTTGAAAGATTGCCTCTATCATCACTTATCGTTTTAACACGAGCTTGGTGTCTCCCGGAGGGCTGACAATCTTCCACTGTGGGGGATTGACTGGTCCTTTAACGCGAGTTGCATGAGTCCATCCGCGTTCTGCAGTCCGGACGGCTGTCTCTGTAGTAAGTAAAACAAGGTAAGGTCCTTCCCATTTAGGTTTAAGAGTTTCTTCTCTCCATGCTTTCACCAGTATCCAGTCTCCTGGTTCGATATTATGGATTTTTAAATCCAATGGGGGTCGTTGTACAATTAGTCCACGTTCCCAAAGTTGGTAACGATGTTTCGCTAGTTGGGAAACATACTCATTTACAAAATGGTCACGAATTAAAATATTTGTTTGCGGATTTTCAATTTGGTAGGGCATACCATACACCATTTCAAAAGCTGAGATTCCCAAATCTGTTCGAGGTCTAGTTCTTAGGATTAATAATGACATAGGTAGGCATTTTACCCAGGATAAGTTGGTTTCTATCATTAGTTTAGTCAAGACAGTTTTGATTTCTCCATTCATTCTTTCAACTTTCCCTGAGCTTTGCGGGTGACATGGTGTATGATATTCCCATTTAATACCTAGATTTTCTGTCAAACTCCTTATAATTCTTGACACAAAGTGTGTTCCCCTATCTGAATCAATTACTTCAGTAACACCGTATCGAGGTATAATTTGTTCAAGTAACACTTTAATAACTTGGTTGGCGGTTGCTTTTGAGGTAGGAAACGCTTCTACATAATGGGTTAAATGGTCGACCATAACTAACAAATACTTATAGCGTCCCACCCTCGGCAGCTCGGTAAAATCTCCTTGGATATGTGAAAAAGGTTTATATGCCGGGGGTCGTCCCCCAAGAGGTTTTCGTCTGAGGTTTGTTCGATTCATTCTTTGGCAGACCTCGCAGGCAGCTGTTATTGCCTTAGCTACATTATATACCCCTATGCATGCATATAGTTGATGGAAATGATCAACCAAGGCCTGAGTTCCCCAATGTGTTTTGTCATGAATTTTAGAGAATATATCGATTGCTAGACCCTTGGGTAGGACTTCTCGTCCATCTGGCAGCAAGTACTTTCCATTTTGTTCTTTAGCTCCCATTTGTTCCAATTTCTCTTTTTCCGCTGGTTCAAAGCTTAAAGTTCTTGTGTTACAGGTAGTTTGTACAGTTAAGATAGTAGCATGGTTACCTGCAACTCGTTTGGCTTCAACATCGGCAGCATTGTTTCCCCTTATTTGATAACTCATTCCTTTTTGGTGTCCTTTGATATGCATAACTGCTATTTTTTTAGGAGCTTTGAGGGCTTTTAAAACTCATCGAATAAGCTCGGGGTGTATTAACTCCTTACCTTGAGAATTCACGAAACCTCTTTCTTCCCATATTTTACCAAAGGTATGTACCACCCCAAATGCATAACGTGAGTCTGTATAGATTGTTTCATCTTTGTTACTGAGTATTTCTAAGGCTCTCCATAAGGCATATAATTCACAAGCCTGAGCTGACCAACTAGCACTTAGGGGTCCGGACTCAAGAGTTTTAAATTTTCCTTTTTCTAATCTTATTATAGCATAACCTGAAAGCCTTTTCCCGTCTACTATGCGTGATGATCCATCCACAAATAAAACTTCCCCCTGTTCCAATTCTTCTTCCTCCAAATCTGGTCTAACTCGGGTTTGTTGTTCAATTGTCTGAAAACAATCATGTATCAAAGTATTATCCCCTCCTTGATATAAAAACTCAGCAGGATTAATTGCTGAAATGGATCTCAAAGTTAACTTTGGGGATTCTATAAGTATTCCTTCATATTTCAACAGTCGGCTATCAGTAAGCCATTTTTCTGCCTTTGGTTGCGAGATTCCCCTTATGTTATGAGGCGCGTATAACACAACCTCCCCATTAAAGGTAATCCGGTTTGTTTCTTCAATTAATAAAGCAGCAGCAACGATTATCTGTAAGCAGTTTGGCCAACCCCTGCTTACAGGGTCTAGAAGTTTAGAGAGGTATGCTACCGGTTTCTTTCGTCCAGCCCATTCCTGAGTTAATACTCCAAATGCAGTTCCTTCATGTATGTTAACAAACAGACGGAATGGACGTTTTAAATCTGGGAGGCTTAATACAGGGGCTTGGCTCAACTCTCTTTTGAGATTACTGAATTGTTCCTGGTCTTGAGAGGTCCATTTTGGGATTTTATCCTTTGTTAATTGCTCATACAAAAATTTCACTTTAAAGGTATAGTTTTCTATCCATTGTCTACAATACCCAAACAGCCCCAACGCCTGTCGAATTTGTCTTTTAGTCACCGGCATGGGTAATTCTAAAATTCCTTTAATACGTTCAGGGTCTAGTATTTTTTGCCCATTAAATAGGTAATGTCCTAGATATTTTACTCTTTCTTCCACAAATTGCAACTTCTCCTGAGATACCCGTAATCCCTTGTGTGCAAGAAAATTAAGCAATTTGATACTTTCCTTTCGAATTTCTTCTTTTTCAGTTCTTCCTATAAGTAAATCATCCACATACTGTAACAGGACATTCCCTGATTGCACTTGATATTCGCCTAATAATTCTTCCAAAGCTTGTCCAAAAACATTTGGGGATTCTGTGAATCCCTGTGGGAGAACAGCCCACCTTAGTTGTTGCTTGCGGTTTGTTTCAGGGTCCTCCCACTCAAAGGCAAAATAATTGCGACTCTCTTCCGCCAGAGGACAAGCCCAAAAGGCATCCTTTAAGTCTATCACACTATACCAGGTATTATGGGGCCCTAATTTACTCAATAACGTATAAGGGTTTGCTACCACAGGGAACCGAGTAACAGTTCTTTTGTTTATTTCTCGTAAGTCGTGAACTAATCGATATTTTCCATTAGGTTTCTTTACCGGCAAAATGGGGGTATTAAAAGGCGACATGCAAGGCTCTAAAATACCTTGTGCTAACAGCCGATCTATTTCTAGTTTTAACCCTCTTCGTCCTTCCAAAGATATTGGATATTGTTTTACCCTTACAGGTATATGAGGGTCTGTAATTTGTATCTTGATTGGTGTGATTTGTAATTTACTAATTGTGTCTGGAGAATACCAGACGTTCGGATCAATTTGTGTTTCATCTTTCGTAGTTAAGGGATAAGCTAATACTGCTAGTCCCTGATTCTTTACTTTGATTTCCAATTGCAGTTCTACGATTAGGTCTCGTCCCAATAAATTAAATTCTGCCTCGGGGACAAGCAAGAGTTCACCTATACCAAATTTGTTTTCGGTTTCAAATGTTACATTTTTAATTTCGTTCACCTTAAAAGGCTCTCCTTTTGCCCCAATTACTTGTACTTTTTCAGAAGAAACCTTACATCCTTCTGGAATTCGCCTAATAGTTGATTTTTCTGCTCCAGTATCAACTAAAAAGGTGAACTCTTGTCTATGGGGACCTATCTTTAGGTTTATCAAGGGCTCACGATGACTCCGGTCCCCTAAAATATAGAGCCCCTGACTTTCTCATTCTACCTTCGTCACTTCTTCATCCCTGATCCTTTGTCTACAATTCTTTTTTACATGTCCCCTTTTTCCGCAATAGAAACAGCACCCTTGTTCCTTCTTCACTACCTCGTTCCCTTTTGCCACCCTAGTCGGCCTATGTTCATTAGACCTTCCTCTTCGGTCCTCCCTCACTACTGCCACCATCATTTTCACTTGTCTCTTGCTACTTTCCTCTTCTCTTCTTACATATACTTTCTGAGCTTCTCTTAATAATTCATCCAAACCTCTCTCCTGCCAATCCTCTAACTTCTCAATTTTTCTTTCTAATATCTTCCCATGATTTTGCCACAAACTGAGTTTTAAGAAGTGCCTGCCCCAGTGGATTGTCTGGATTTACTCCTGAATACAGTTGGAGGGCTTTTCTCAGCCTTTCCAACCATTCAGTGGGGCTCTCATCTTTCTTTTGCATTTCATTAAAAGCTTTATTAATATTTTGACCGCGGGGCACAGCTTCTCTAATGCCTTGTATTACAATAGTTCTTAAATCCTGCATATGAGTTCTATGAAGGGGGTCTTGGTTATTCTAATTAGGTCTCTGGAGCGGCCATTTTATGTCCGCCTGAGGACCCTGGACATGTTGGGCGTCCCAGAGTCTCATTCCAGCTCGTCTAATCATTTCTCGCTCTTCTGTGGTAAATAATTGTCCCAAGATAGATTGCTTTTCATCACAAGTGTAAATACTGGGTCCTAAGAATTGATCCAGCCTTTCAGCCACTCCGAGGGGATCCTCAATCAAATTTCCCATCTCGGTTCTTTTAAATTCTCTCAAATCCGCCGAATTTAAGGGCACAGATATAAATCCTATGGTTGGTTGCGCTCCTCCCATAGGCATTTCTCGTAAGGGGTACATTGAAGTAGCCCCTCTTTGGCTTCTAGTTCTCCTTCTAGGAGGAGAAGCTGGTTCTAATTCTGGTGGAGGGGTAGGTGCCCTAGGGACTATAGGTGCGGGTGCAGGTGGTGGGATATATGGAGGAGGAACTAAAAGGGTTTCATCCAAGTCCTCTTTCTTTCTTATCCGTTTTTCTTTTAATTCATTTATTGGATAAAGAGATGGTATAATTTGTGGTTACTCTAACCATATTTCTGCATATTGATTTTCTTCTGGGTTCAGGGGTCTTTTATCATTTACCCATAGATTTAGCTGTTGTCTTATCCAGTCTTCTTCTGACCCATATACTGACCAAAAAATGTTTTCACTTATTTTCTTCCCTCCCCACATCTTAGTACAATAGATGAGCATTTTTCGCTTATCTTTTCCTTTACTCCCAGGAAAATGTTTCCAGTTCTCTAAGATGTAAGATAGAGGGGTATTCTTAGGTACGGAAGGTACCCTACCCATGGGGCTCGAAGGCTTGCTTCCCTTCGCCCCCATCTTCTGGAATATCAACAGACACACACACACTCGCTCCCCTTATTCCTGGCCCAGTCCCTCGCGGGAGATGGGAAACGCAGTACTAAAGGGTCCACACTCGCTTGGTTCAGTATCTCGAACCTCTCACTTGTTATATTCCAGGAAACCCAATCCCGCCCGAACGGCAATCCCCGCAATGAAATCGCGGTTTACTTACGCGTCCTGCGTCTTCGTCGGGACTCCCGTGCACAGAACTTTTATGGGATCTGACCGGTTCCTTCTTTGCTCAGTATTCTAAATTTGGGTTGGTCGGTGGGGTGTCAGTGATCTCACAGGCTCTTTCGGGGCCGCGGGTGAAGGGGGCGCCTCCAGGGCCTCGCAGGCCGCCGCTCCCGCCCGGGCCGCGGCGCCGCATCCGCGCGCCGAAGGGCGGCACACGCGCCTGCCCCGCCCCCCCGGCGCTCCGCCCGCACGTGATTGGCTGCGGCGCCGCTCGGGCGGCGGGCTCTGATTGGGCGGGCGGGCGGCGGGGGCGGTTTCCGGAAGCGGCGGGGAGCGCCATGGCGGCGGAGAGCGCAGCGGGCCCGCAGGAGATGATGGAGGGTGAGAGCCCGCCGGCGCCGCCGCGCCTGCCGCGGGGGCTGGGGCGGCGCGGCTGCCTGCTCGGGCGCCGCCGGCTGCTCGGGCGCCGCCGCCCGGCGGAAGGGCTGCCAGCTGCGCGCCGGGGGACTCTTGGCCCCCCCCCCCGCGCCCGGGCAGCCCCCGGGGGCCCACCCCGAGCGCCGCTGCCCGCGGGGC
>JAYRBT010000010.1:21755104-21797169 GCA_036023395.1 Myiotriccus ornatus | reverse complement strand
TGCCCACCCCGAGAGCCGCTGCCCGCGGGGCTGGGCCCTGGAGGGCCCCCGGGCACGGGGGGGCCGGTGTGTGTCACCGGGGCATGGCGTGGTGCTTCCCCCGGCCCCCGCCCGTGGGGTTCCGTGCGCCAGAGTGGGAAGGAGAAGGGTTGTGGAGGTGACCGTGACGTAAAAAGTAAAGATAATAAGGAAGAAACCTTCTGACTGGCGCTGGTTTCCCTTAGTCCCCCGGTGAAAGGAGAGCAAATGCTGAGGGGGGGGCGAGGAGGAGCGAGGAGCTTCAGGTCCCAGGCCCAGGGTGGCCACCGGAGCTGTGGCTCTGTAAATATGAAGGGATCTGTCAGGTTGTTGTGGGGAGACTGTTGCCTTTATCTGCAGGGATTTTTTTTATTGATGCCTTCACTTCTTCGTGTCATTGGTACTATTGTACATGATACTGATTTTTTTCCTAAAAGCTTTTAAAATGTGATAGTTCTAATTCCATCTCCGTAATCTTTGGAATTGCACTTCATTGATCTAAGAAATTTCCTTTTTCCTCCAGTCTTCTTCCCAGATTGTTGGTTTTAGGAAGATGTGATGGGAGGAAAAAGTGCATCCAAAATCAAAGTAGAAACGAGGGGTAAGAGGCCTTTTATTTAAGACTAAACCTTTCATTTAGTTAACTTAGGATTTCTACTAACTGCATAGTGGTATCTGTGAACCCTGGTTATTATTTCTGCTTGCTGCTCCTCCCCCCCGTGCCCCAGTGCTGGAAGTAGCCTAATTCTGCCGCTCTGTGTCTCGTGCAGTTGACAAGCGGATCGAGTCGGAGGAGTCTGGAGACGAGGAAGGGAGGAAGCAGGCGGTTCGCCTGGTGACAGACCTGAGCCAGCAGAGCCTGAGGGATGAGCAGAACGGCGAGAACTCTGCAGGTACCGTGCCAGCCCCGGCGTCCCCTCGGTGCAGCAGCCTGCACCAGTGCCCCGGTGCTCCTCCTGGCTGTGTCAGTGCTGGTTATCAGCGCGAATCTGCCCCAGAGCAACCTTTAAACTTGAATAAATGGTAGTGTTATCATAGCTAGAATAAAGCTGCGTGCTTTTTATGGAAGCACCTTTGATTTATTATTATTATTATTATTATATTTATATTTATTTATCCATCCATGTTTCTCTTCAAAATGTTCAATATCAAAATGCAAAACATCTTTATTCCTACTTTGTTTGGGGTGGAAATGTAGAAAATTAATTGGGAAAGGTACTGGAAATGTTCACTGGAAGTAATCCTAAGCAACTTTTCAAAACTCTGCTGTAGTTTATGTAGTCTTTTACCTAAAGAGTTGCCGGGTTCCTCTGGAATGCAGTGAAGACTATTTTAGGTGGATTGAAGGGAGATGAGAATTTTATTTTTTTTAATTTAAATTTTATTTTAAAGATTCGGAGACATACCAACATTATATCTTTGAATCCTCTCAGATTTAATCTTCTGCTACTGTTTGTATTAGAACACAGGGTAGAAATACTGACAGACTTTTTTAAGCCTGTTTGGTGGGTGGGTTTTCGGTGGCTTGCACGGAATTTGTCAGAGCAGATCCGTGTCTGCAGCCCCTGTGTGGTGATATGATCCGGGCTTTTGGTGCTAGCTGACAGTCTGAGGTGTAACAGCATCCTTTTGATAGAGATGTCCATCTGATTATTGTTGGTCTGGTACTGGAAGGGAAATAATGCAGCAAATTTTAATTCTTTTTGACTATACATCTACTGTGGATCCTTTCTCCTCTTAACCTTGCCCAGTGGGATTTGACAGAGTATTTTTCAAACTAGTAGACTGTTATTTAAGTCTCATCTCCTAACTAAATGCACTCTATGGAGGTCTGATTCATTGCTGATAGTTTAAAACCCCTTTATATTAATTAGAAAATGCTGTGGTGATGCCTATGAAAGAGCACACTTTGCAAACTGTACATCCCAAGCACTATATGATTCATACAAAAATGCAGATAAGACAGTGTTTGCATGCCTGGAACCATGAGTGTTTACTCAGCTGGTGTGACTTAGCTGTGTGTTTAGGGTTATATTGTGCACATTGTTCCCCTGGAAATTCTATTAAAGCAAATACAGAAATGACGTACTTCTATTCCAGTGAAAGCAAGAAAAACACATTCAGATTTCATTGCTGAATTACATTTGTGTGCTATTTAATATCATGACTGTATTGCTACTCTTTCCAAACTGTTAGCGTTAAAAAAACTTCTGCTAGGGCAGAAACCAAACAGAGGAATAATTTTTGAACACTTGAGATAGTTTTCACAGCCAGCTTTGAGTTTCTCAGCTGCAAGGGAAAATTAAAGAGTTTTCCGTATTTTTTCCCAGAAGATCATAAGTAGAAAGAGAGCTTGAGCAGCTGAAATTTCAGATTCATCACTTAACTAATTCTCTGAGGAATAGAGCCTCTGGTTAGAAAGCTTATAACGGAGCTATTTATAATATTCTTCGTGCGTATGCAGTTAAAAAGTGTAGTTAGGCTTTTTGTTGCTTTAAATGCTTGTGAGACCATGAACTTACGTAACTCGGTAATGACAGTTCCTAGTGTGGAATTTGGGGTTCCTGAATGGTGGATTTTTTTCCTGACTCTGCAAAGCCACGTGTCTTGCAGGCATAGGTTACACAAAAATTCTCTTTTGGAACTTCACTGCCACAGCAGTGGGATTTTTTTTCCCCCTTGAGAAACGTGCTCTGTTGGGAAGTGTGGAATAAAGCAGTTTGCAAGGGAAATTGCAGTCCTGGCTGTAATGTCAGTTGGGAGTGTTTTATATCCAGTCAGTTCATAAATAAAGTGACTTTAAATTTGCTATAACTCTTCTCCTCTTCCTCTCCCTCTTCTCTTCCTCTTCATGTACTTTAACATTTTCATACCATTACTGACTTAGAGCTGATATCAGATGCACATCTCACTCAGGCTGCTACATGGAGCACTTTATACACAGTACACAAACTTCATGAGGGTTGCCTCTGTTACATAACTGCAGTGCCTGGATGTTCAGTTTTAGTTGTTTTTATTTATTTATTCATTTAATTGTTTTTATTTCAGTGAGTTTGATACGTATCCTGTGTGATTTGGTTTTGCATGCTTGGATTTGAGTGCTGCTTTCCCACGCTGGCTCCACCACGACTGGTCTCTCAAAGCCATACGGCAAAAAAATAGGAGGAGCTGCCCTTTGACAGATCCCAGAGCAGAGTATTTAACACATTGCCTAAATCAAATGTGTATAAATGAAAATGTTCAAGCCTGCCAGCCAAACAAGGTCAAAGAGGAGCAGCCTTGGTAGCAGGAGGGTATAGGGTATCCCATTCCCTTGCTGAAGTGTATAGCTTTGATCTGGAATGAAAATAAGGAAATGCAAGCGTTGCCCACGGCTAAATTGCTGACAGTCAAACGTACCTGTGTCAGTTTTGGTGGCATTTCTATCCTGTGTTCAATGTCCCCAAGCCTCCCAGCTCATTTTGGATCCCCAAAATAAAATGTTCCCTGCTAATTTAGACTGTAAAAAAAAAAAAAAAAAGTAGATTAGAAGATGAGGATTGCTTTTCAGTCTTAACTTCTGTCAGTCAGCTCACTGAGTCTCTCTTTCCTGTTTGAATGCCCAGGCAAGAGCAGCAGCCCAAATACAGGAAGGTCAGTGGTGATCTGTAGACTGTCAAACCCTTGTAGTTTGATGACAGCATTAAAAATTGTGATACTTGCACTGTTTGTCCTTACACTACTACTTAGAAGACCAAGCATGAGAAGGATGTTAAATACAGGAACACTTAGCATTTACAAGGATGTTGTTACCATGCTGGGCTGTGAAGATAGTCACTACTACTGGGTTAGTGGAATGAGCTTGCAGACAGTAATGCAAAAGTCAGTACAAAGCCTTTGGGCTTTGTGACTGTAATTAAAGTTGTTTGTTTTTTTGGTGGTAGTTACACACATGAAGTAAAAAAGCTTCCATGTTGTATGTCAGTTTTGCAAAGCTGACTCAGGCTTTAGGGTTTTTTTTGGAAATTTATGCAACTGGCACACCTTCTTCAATAAATGGGAATCTGCATGAATTATTCAGCATGAAATTCTCCAGTAAACTTCCCTCCTTCTTGCGCTGTGGTAGAAGCACAGCAAATGCTGGGCTGCCTTCCAGAGCTGTAAAGGCATTTCCCAAGAAAATGCATTCAGTGTGATACACAATGTTGTCTGGCATAGTAGTGGGTTCAGCCAAACAAAGGAAGGGAGATCCATCCAAAAATGTGCTCAACAGTGGCATAAACTGGCAGTGCTAATAAAAAAAAGCTGAAGGATGGGATTGTTGAGGTGCTTGGTCGTTCCTGGTGCTCTCACTAGACAGATTAGATTCCTTTTTGGCAGTGTTTTATTGAGTTGTCAGAGGAGCACAGACACCTTTCCTGCCTTTAGCTATCAGGTATAGAGCTTCATAATGTATTTGCTTCTTGTGCAGGAGAAGCAGAGACACCAGTGGACATGGAGACTATTAGCCTGGACCCAGAAGCTGAGGTAAAGGCAGATTTTTGTCCTTATGGGCTTTATACAGCAGGAGGCAAAGGTAGGCAAAGGCAAGTATTGAAACCTGGTTAAAAGATCTAATTCTTCTGAAGGTGCTGGCTACCACGATCCTCCACAGAATTGATTCAGAGCCTTTAGACTAGAAATAGAGGTGTTCTATTCTTGATCAGTAGCTGAAACATTTTCTTAGGACTTCAGAATTTTAAATGAAGCACAGAGGCACTGAAAGTGAAGCTCTGCTGCAGGAGGTATTGATGGGCTACGAGCTTCTGTGAGAATACCTTAATGAGCTGTTTGCTGCTGTGAGCCCTGTGATTTGGAATAGGCACAGTGACTTATCCAGCCTAATGCCTTGGCATCAGCAGCCTGGTGAGCCTGTGAGCTGGAGAGTTTTTGAGCTTGGGTGGGGAAGTACTCTGCTTCTCTTTGACCTGCAAAGCTGGAGCATCTGGGGCTGAACAGCACAGATGTGAAGGGCATCAGCTGATTGCCAGTGCAGAGCTGATGTTCACAGAACCACCGGTTATTCAAACTGTCAGTGGTTCCTGCTCATCTGAGGCCTGGAACTGGAAATGGCAAAGTGTTCCAGTTAAGCCCTAGGAAAGCAGGTAAGAGAACTTTATGCAAAACGTTTTCATGGTAGACAGCAGAATTTTTCTGTCTCGATAAATTCTGAAGATTTCTAATTTTGGCAAAACAGTGCTCAGGCTCAGGAAAGGGCTGTTGCCTTTTTGCTGCTGATAAGCTTAGGACAGTGCTTCATCTCTGGTGGTAAAATCATGTGCCAAACCCAACCTCCAAAAGCTGTTTGAAGGGAAGTTTTAATGAGCTACACATTTCGTAAGAGTGTAATTTTCCTTACTTCAAAGGACTGTGTTGGGTCTTGGAAGACCAGGTTTGTTTTGAAATAACTGCCAGATCCCTCCATTTCTCTTTCAGGATGTTGACTTGAATCATTTCCGAATTGGGAAGATTGAAGGGTTTGAGGTGCTCAAGAAAGTGAAGGTAAATAGTGAATAGAGTCCCTATTCACTCAAAAAAGTGAAGGTACCTAGGGAAGAGAAGTCCTAGGGAATAGAGAATGCTTCTCGGAACTGGGCATTTTGTAGATCTAACCTATAAGAGGACAGATATAGAGTCTCTTTTTGCCTGAGGTCTTAATGAGTTCACTTTAGCTGAAGGAGGTAGGGTTTGCCCGTTTGTCAAGTAGTAATAAAATTCTTCAGATTTTGTAAGTTGATTTTGGAAGTGGGTGAGAGCAAATGCATCAGGACTCATCCTAAGAGATACATCCTGGACTTGTACAGCAGGCTGAACATAGAATAACATGGGTGGGAAGGTACCTCTGGAGGTCTCTGGTAAAGCCCTGCTCAAAGCAGGCCCAGTTAGAACATGTTGCCTAGGACCTTCTCCAAGCTCTTGAGTATTTCTTAAGACAGAGATTATGTGGCCTCCCTGGGCTGCTGTTAGTGTCTGACCATTGTAGTTAAAAGATTTCCTTCTGTAGAGCTGGAGTGAATCAAGAAGTGATTGTATTTGAAAAAACTCCAAAAAAGCAACCAAAACCAAAAACCCTAAAACCCAACAAACCAACAACAACCAGCAAAACCTAATCAGGAACACCCCTACACACATACCTTATTGTCTGTAAGCCAAAAGACATTACATGCTGTCCTTCATATCCATTTTCCTGTTTCTTTTTGAACTTTTCCCCCCCAATTAGACCCTGTGTCTCCGTCAGAATTTGATTAAGCACATTGAGAACCTGGAGCAATTGCAGACCTTGCGGGAGCTGGATCTCTATGACAATCAAATCCGGAAGATTGAGAACTTGGAGACTCTGGTGGAACTTGAGTGAGTCCAGTGGAATCACTAGGATTAGGCTGGGGGTGGTTTGTGACTGCATTACTCATGCTGGACTTTTTCCAGTGTTTATCACACAGGCCCTTTCTCAGAATTCATTTGGGTGCTCTGTGAAGGATGATGTCTATTCTTTATTGATATTTAACCTGTGCAGTAAACTAGTTTCATTATCCTGAAGCTCCCCAGGGACAGGCAGCTGGAAGTGAAACCTGTGCTGTGTAAGGCAGTGAGAATGACAGGTGGTTGCAGCTTCCATGCAAGTGTGGGAGTGCTCAGGCACCCCTTGCTCTTGGCAGCGAGAGCTCTGTGTAACAGGTTTTCATTCCTGCAAAAATGACAAGAGGTTTCAGGTAAGGTTATGATTTTTTTTTTTTTTGGAGGGTGTTAGGGAAGGAGTAAGGGCCCTTCACAGCTTCTGGCACTTGTCTGGGATCACCCTGGAGATACATTACAAAACTGTTCCCACTGGGGCACGGACTGGCCTACTTCTCATGGTCACAACTGCTTCCTGCCTGTGGGAGGCCTTGACATGGTCCTGTCAGAGGCAGATCTTGTAGGCAAATAACTTTCCCAAGGAAAATGCAAATTGGCTTCCTCCCACAGTGGCTCCATGGCTGGGCTAAATAATGGCTGTCTTCTGCATGTGTCAGATGATTTATTTTTTTTTTGGCTGACACACTACAGAAGTATTTTGAGAGTTATATTTGTTGTATTTTCTGATAGAAAGAAATTACACTCATGACTTTAGATTCAAGGCCTAGCAAAGGCTTGATCTCTGCAGATAGTGAGGTTCCCCACCAGTTTGCAAGTGCCTCTTCCAGAATAATGAATGCCTGATGGACTGATGAGATCTTTGGTTTGTTTTATCTCAGGATCCTGGACATCTCCTTTAACGTTCTGCGACACATTGAAGGACTAGATCGGCTTACCCAGCTTAAAAAGCTCTTCCTTGTCAACAACAAAATCAGCAAAATTGAGAATCTGAGCAACTTGCAGATGCTACAGATGTTAGAGTTGGGATCAAATCGAATTCGGGTAGGCTTGCTCTACAAGATGTTAGCTGGAGAGTTTTGAGCTCTTTGGCTTGGGATTAGCATTTTCTGAAAGTGCACTTCACGGACTTTGACTTGCAATTTTGTTGGTTTTTATTCTAGTCATTCACTGTTCTTATTGCTGTGCGTGCTGGATCCTTTCCTTATGCATTAGTGCTTGGCTACTAAATCACTATTTATGGATTTCTGTCTTTATGAACTTGTGTATCCCCTGTGTGCTTCCTTTTTCAGGTCATAGTTTCCTCCTGTTAGAGAGCCAAGCCTATCAAAACTAGCATTTGTTTTCTCGTACCTTTTTAGGGACTGGTGCTGTGTTGATGAAACCTGTTGAATGCAAACTTGAGTTTGATTTGTATGTGTAGTTGACAGCCTACTGTGGCAGTCAGTCTCGCTCAGGAAATAGATTTTCTTGAGGCTTTGCTCTGAAATGCCTCAAAAACCTGGTGCTGCACTTATGATTGCTTTGGGGTTTTATTGTTCAGTTTGTGACTTTTTCAGTTTAGATGACTGAAAGTCTGTGCCACTTACAGAGAAGCAGTTATGAGTAGTCTCTCCTGTCCCTAAGGTATGAATCCTGTATTTGCCCAGTTTGTAAGAGAACTGGTTAGACAGGTGACACAAAACACTTGCAACATGCAAAGTAAACTTGTTTTTTTTTTGAAGCTTTTTTGATTACATACTCTTTAGAAAGTACTCATAACAGATGAGTGCATTTCAATCAGTGTGGCCTAAGCTGGTGCTCCCCATTTACAGTCTCTGAGAAATTACTTGTTATGCTGAAAGAACAAATTTGGACAAGATCTGTTTTTCCTCTTTATTTCAGGACTTGTGGAAGCACGTTTTGTAGAAAAGAAGGAAACTTCAGCTACTAGAAACAGCTTTTTAGGGCAGAAATGTGTGCTGCTTTTTCGAAGTGGAAGAATTTTGGTTTGCTCCTAAAGCTAAACTGGACTGATTTTTTTTCCAACCAAAGAAAATTCTGCTTTGGAAATGAAATTATTTAGGGGAATAAATCTGCCAGATCAGATGAAGGATTAGGAACCTTAGAGTTGCATAGGTTGGGGGAACAGGAGTTATAGAGAAAAGCACTTTGCTTTTTCAGAAACAGAACAGGCTAAGCATACTGATCCTTACATTTCAAAAGCTGGGTTATGTAAAACTGTACTGTATTCCATATCTAAGCATCATTATCTTCTGAAAAAAAAAAAAAAGAAATCCAGCTACATTTCTGAACTGGTACTTAGGTGGTGCACTGCCAATAATGTCAAACCAAGGAATATACTTTAAACAATGAGGTTATATATTTTATGTGTGTATTCTCAGTGTTGAGCCTGAGCGTATTAACAGAGCAACTGACCCCCCCCCCCAAATTGTTACTGTATGGGTAACAGAAGCTTCTTAAATTACTTTATTTTTAGTGGGTTTTTTTTCTGTTTTATCTGTTAATTCTATTCTGACTTCTTCGGACAACAGTGCTCTGTGCTTCTAATTGCTTTACTGGAGTGACTAACCTATGCCTAAGCTTGGCATGAAGAAATCTCATGTTATTTGAGGGCACCTAAGAACTCTTGTCCTAGTTTTCTGTTGCTAGGGTGGCTTGGCTGGATGTTTTAGGGGTGGCCATATCCTTTTTAGGGTACAAGCCTGTGGACTGTTCAGCAGTGCTCTTGGCTCTGAGGTGCCCGATTGACTCCCTTCCCTGTGCACCGAAGCTGCTGCAGTAAGGCTGTTTTGCTCTGCTGGACACTCAGACCTCTTGGTGTGCACTCACCCTGCAGTCCCTCATGATTTAGCACTTGCTGGTCTGTTCCTTTTGAAGGAATGGTGGAGAGAAGAACTTTAAGCTTGAGCTGACACGTTTAATGCTTTTTTCTCAAAGTTGGACTGAAGCAACTATAATGGAAGCACTTCTTTACTTGTTCCTTAAGGTTTTGTCCCCTCATGTCCATCTGTCCCATTCTTCTCCCTATCCTAAGTTTCAGTGTTTCCTCCTCAGGGCTAGGGGAGCTGCCAATGAGCAGCAAATCTATCATTTTTCTTGCAAGGTCATAACAGGGGTAAGTCCATAGGCTAGAAGGAGGGTGAATCCAAATTTGAGCTGCTTAGCACCTTATGTTCAGTCTTTTGGCAGTTGTGGGATGGAGGTTGAAAAGCTTCTTTCCTTTCCAGAGTGTCTCTGTAAGTTCACAGTGTGTGTGTTTGTGTCCATCTTCCTCTTCTTTCTGTTAAACACACACAGGTAAATGTGCACCCATGCACAAACACACAGTAATCCCAGTGGTGCTAGGACTCAGGGGCTTGGCTCTCCAGCACTACTGATCTGAAACTCTGCCAGGCAGGAAGAATGTGGGAAAGCTTGAGATGTCACAACCTACTTGAGCACAGAGGCACAGCTCTGGGTGTGTCTGTGTCCATATTGTTCTTCCCTGAGCTCAAGTCTGGTTTTAAAATTCTTACCTCTTTTAACAGTATCCTGGTCTTTTAATTAAGAAGTTTTCCACTGAGAAAAAAAGTGTTTTCTTTCCTTTTTTTGGGGGGGCCTTTTATAATCCCACCCTTTTCCCATTTTTTCCCGTTTTCACTTTTCTGTTGGTGCTTTCTCCCTGCCTCTGTAAATAAATAATATGACTCTCCCTGATGCCTCACAGAGATCCTCATCTTCTCCCACTGAAGGCTGAGCTCAGGAGATAAACTGGTACAGTGTATATGTTCTCCCAGTAGCATGTGTATTTAAAACATGTACACCACTCAAACTGGTATGTGTGTGCTCTGCCAGTAGCATGACTATATAGCCAAGTAGTTACATCTATTAACACCTAAACCTGTGAGACAGTTAACCTTGCTTTTGGCAGAGAAGCTGAACAACTTGCCTCTGTGTTATGCAGTCACTGATTCTCAGGACTAACTTAGCAAACTGCGTTTTCTCCTCCCAGGTTCTCTTTCCGAAGCTCACTAGTGACACATTTTTCTTGCTTCACAAATCTTCTACCCTGGATGCACCCCACGGCTATAACATGGCTATAAAATGGCAGCCACGACTACCAAGTGGAGTTTTTGCCTCACAGCAGTAACACAGTCTCCTCTGGTCATTCTGCAGGCAATTGAAAACATTGACACCTTGGCTAATCTTGACAGTCTGTTCCTCGGAAAGAATAAAATCACCAAGCTCCAGAATTTGGATGCACTGACAAACCTGACTGTGCTCAGCATACAGGTACTGGTTGTATTCTGAACAGTCTTTGTGCCTCAAAACATTTTGTGATTTATAATTAGCTCTTCTGAATCACAGAATGGTTTGGGTTGGAAGGTCACTTCCAAATCTAATTCCAGTCTCTTGCCATGGCAGGGACACCTTCCACTATCCCAGGTTGCTCCAAGCCCCATCCAACTTGGCCTTGGACACTCCCAGGGATGGGGCAGCCACAGCTTCTCTGGGCAGCCTGTGCCAGGGCCTCACCACCCTCACAGGGTAGAATTCCTTTCTAATATGTAATTAAACCTGCCCTCCTTCAGCTTAAGGCCATTCCCCCTTGTCCTATCACTACATGCCCTTGTGAAAAATCCCTCTCCAACTTTCTTGTAAGCCCCCCAGCAGCAGGTCTGCAGTGTTGGAGTCGAACTCCTGTACTGGAAGGAAGTGTGATATTCTCCTGTGTTGTCTTTTCTCATCCTTTCGTGCTACTTGAGATTGACAGCCACCAATAAAATGATAAAGCAAGTGTTTGATTTTTGTGGAAGGAAGAACGGGAAATGAATGTTATCCTGCATTTTGTTACTGAAATACTGTTTCCTAATGTGTTACAGTAACATCTGATGCGTTACCCCAGGGAAGTCCTTATAATGGCAGTGGCTCAGTGTTGCCGCCTTCTTCCTGAAGAGCCAAGAGCCTGCACTAAATGCAATCTATCCCTAATGAGCTTTTGGAAAGCTCATTAAAAAGGTGGAATAAAAGATACTCAGCTAGTTTCTTTCAGAGAGTCCCCTTCTCATCAGTATGACAATGCTGGCACATTCTAACATCTCTTGCAGCTGTTGGCAGGAAAGAC
The DNA here is from genome assembly GCA_036023395.1 of Myiotriccus ornatus. Classification (NCBI taxonomy): domain Eukaryota; kingdom Metazoa; phylum Chordata; class Aves; order Passeriformes; family Tyrannidae; genus Myiotriccus; species Myiotriccus ornatus. Next base: position 21,785,675 of record JAYRBT010000010.1, on the reverse strand, counting down.
GTGCTGGCTCCGTGTGGTAGCACCTGTCTTGCACCGTTGTTCCATAGGGGGTACAGCAGAGTGCAGTGGGATTGAGGTGGTGTAACTTCTCCACTGACCATCCTGTTAAAAAGACCTAGAAAATGAACGCTGTTCGTGCATAGGCCTGTTACTTGTAAAGACACCAAGTGGAAAGCTTTCAGGCTGCACGTTTTGATGGGAAGGTCAGAGTCTGATTCTTCTAAACTTGGAGACTATGACTCCCGTGGTACTTCCTCATGCATCAGTGGTGCAGAGATCAAACAGCTGAGCTCACGAGGTCAGTGTGGGCCCAAGCAGACTATTTCCCCTTCCCAGCCATACTTCAGAGAAATCGTTTTTCCCCAGTGAATCATATGGGTTTGAGTTTATTTGGAATGGTACTAAACAGCTGCTAACACTTCCAGAATAACCGTCTGACCAAGATTGAGGGGCTGCAGAGCTTGGTGAATTTGCGGGAGTTGTACCTCAGCCACAATGGCATCGAAGTCATCGAGGGACTGGAGAACAATGTAAGCAGGCTCTTGCTGACTGTGCAGCACAATTGTTGCCCTAAGCTGCTCCTGTTAATGGCTCTTCTGGAAGTTTTTGTTCAACTCGGGGCCTAAAAAAAAGTGGGACAGAGAAGATGAAAAGAAATCTGATCTAATATTTTTCATGTTTGCTTTGTCTAGAACAAACTCACAATGCTGGACATAGCATCCAACAGAATCAAGAAGATTGAGAATATCAGCCACCTAACAGAGCTGCAGGAGTTCTGGGTAAGCACAGGCCAGAGGCTATTTACTAAAATGTCTGTACAGCAGTGAAACCCTTCTGATGGGGGCACCATGTGGGTATGTGTGTCTTGGAGTGAACTGCTCTAGGTCTGGTGATCAGCTTTAAGATCTTGACAGTCTGCATGGATAAAATGTCTGGTGGCTTTCCCTAAGGAAAGAGAAGAGCTTAAAAAATTCTTTGCAGAGCTTTGCTGAGTGGTAGGAAGCCTCTATCTGCCTAGGAAATAGGCCCTGCCTTCACGCTCAGGGTGGTTATGAAACAGTCCCATGTGTACTATTTCTGCAGCTCATCTTTTTCTAAGTGAGCATGACAGAGTAATGGGGAAGCACAGTGCCTGTTCAGAGCAGAGCTGGTATTTTTAGGGCATTATAAATATGAAGAAAATTAAACCACCTTCTGGTTTACTTCCATTCCTATGAGGTAGATAACAGCTTAGGGTTGCTTCTGTTTCTTTCTGGCACTCTGAATCGCTAAGCCCTTTGTCATTCCTGAGTCAGCTCAGGAAACTCAGAGACACCCCCTCCTGAAGCATGAGCACCCTGCCATGTTTGGCAGCTGTGTACAAATCTGCTCGTGAAAAAATGGGGAAGCAGCAGCAAATATTCATGAGCTGGCACGTGCTTTAGCTCTTGAAGAGTTCCTGCATTCAAGGATGAGAATAAGGTTGTGTGTCACAGTGTCTGTTGTTTGGAGTTTGGTTATTTAAACTCTTGAGTAGAGGCTGAGAGAAAAGGAGTGCAAAGCAGCTTCAAATGAAACCCAGCTAGAGCCTGTAGTCTCGGCCCCTTGGGTCATCTTCCTAGTCTTGCCGTGTGGCCTAGGAGACAGCTGGTACTGTTACCTGTCCATGCCTGTTCCATAAGGAACTCTTTAAGTAACAGGAGCTGAGAAGCCTGGGACACCTTTTGGGCAGTAACAGTGAGGCAGTTCAGTGTAGCTGGTGTGGGGCCTATCCTGATCCTGTGCAATTTCCTCCAGTCTTTCTCTTTGCTGCTGCTCTGTTTACAGGAGGTGTCAGCATTGCACTGCTGGTTGTGCTTGTTGTACTGAAAGGCCAGAGCATATCTGAACCTCATTGGATTCCTTTGCAAAAACACTAGTGTGTTTTGAGTCCTTTGTCAGAACATGCCCTGGCCAAGATCCGTTAGCTGAGCCTGGAAAATGCCCTCCTGTCTTTGTTCCACTTCTATGTTAAAAAAACAGATTTGTGTGACAAGGAGCAGGGCAGAATTTTCTTCAGTGCAAGCAAGTGGTGTATCTCCCAGTTTATATTTTCACTGACTGCACAGTTACAGCCACATAAAAATGTCCTTTAACACCTTAAGGAAGCAGAATTTAAAATCCTAGACACTGTGGGAGTCTTCTAGCAGTTTTCCAATACCACATCCCCAGTGGAGGGACTGAGGCATCTCGAGATTGAGTGACTGGGCTGAGGTGACATTGTGATGAGCTGTAGCAGAATGAGAAACTCCACTGAGACTTTTTTTGTATTTTATGTGAAGGTTGCATTGCTCTGTAGCCAAAAGCAAAGGGTGCTTGTGTCTCAGGGTTGGACATGTGGCATGTGGCCACCTTGCAGCTTTGCTTCCTTGTTGGGCAGCTGAAGCACTCATCCCTTTGTGTGGGAATCCCTTTGCTGTGCCAGCAATGAGACAGGCAGAGAACCCAAATTAGAGAGCTTGGTGTTTTTTCCCTGGAGTGCAGAAGCAGTTTTTGTGGGAAGTGATGTAGAGGAGAGAGGAAAATGTTGCTTTTCTTGTCAGTTTGGATCCTTTTTTTTTAATATTTTCTGGGAAACTACGAAAGTAAAAATATATAGACGTCCCAGTGGAAATAAATATTTATATCAATAATTTCCAGTCCATAAATGCAGAGTGTATGGGGTGGGAGATGGTATAGAGACTGGTCCGGTGCCTTGCAGTGTCTTTCCCAGCGTAGTGGTTGGACTGGATGCGCTGTCTGAAGGGCAGAGCAGCCACCAGGATAGTGTGGGTGAGGAGGGAGTAGTGGCGAGGCCGGGGGTGTGAGACAGGAAAGCCCATCTCAGAGGTTCCAGGGGGAGAAGGATCTTGTAGACAGGGTCTTCTTGATGCATGTGATGCCTGTGCAGCGATGCTGCCCTGGGAGCAGCGATCCTGGGCAGCACTGGGTTCCTGTGGCCAGGCCTGGCGTGGGGGTACAGTGGGTGTGTGCCTGTGTGTGCCCTGCAGATGAACGACAATCTCGTAGAGAGCTGGAGTGACCTGGATGAGCTGAAAGGGGCCAAGAACTTGGAGACTGTATACCTGGAACGAAACCCTCTGCAGAAGGATCCCCAGTACCGACGCAAAATCATGCTGGCCCTCCCGACTGTCCGGCAGATCGATGCCACATTCGTTCGATTCTGAGCCTCCTGCTGCCCTCTCTCCCCTGCCCTCCTCTGAGAAATGTCCCAGCAGGGTTTTTTATCCACTCACCACTCCCCAGGTCTTCAGTACACTGACACTCATGGGGCAAATAATCAATTAAAAGCACTGAAACCAGATCTAGTGTACAATGCACTCATTGTTTTTGAAATGTTGTTGTTATTATTATTATTATTATTATTATTAAATCTTAACACAAGAGCCTTCAGTGTGCCTGTGTTTGTTATTTCATGGGGGAGGTTTTGCCAGAAAGTGTTTGCAACAGATTGAAGCCATGTGGAGCTGCTTGCTAACTGTGTTGACTCTGTGACAGGCCTTCATGTTAGGAATGTCCTCGCAAACACCATGTCAAGGCTCAGTGGTGATCTGTAGAAAGGTGAGAAAAGATCTGATGGAGATGCCCACCCAGGTTAGTTACCACGTGTGAGTCAGTGCTAAATATCTGCTGGTAGAACGTGGGGCTGTGGGGGGAGTAGCCTTTTTGTAGTAATTTTATTTTTTTAAGCACAGATACAAGCTCATGAGAAGGTCGGGGACAAACTGATACTAATATATTAATGGTGAGCAAGGTAAGGGTTTGTTAGGACTTTAACAGACAGTGTTTGCCATCAGAAAATATGAATTATGTCCTGCTTCCACTGAACATGGTGATGTGGCATTGCTGTCCCTCTGAACCTCTCCTTGATCCGGGCAATTGAACTGCATCCCCCCAGCAAATGGAAAACCTCCCCGGGGAGTGCTTGCTGTCTGCCTCTGTGTTGGTCCGACAGTTATGTCATCAGTCCAGGGGAATGAGTTAAAAACAGGAGCGTTGCCTGAAAATTTGCTCTCAGTGGTAGTTTGATTCATTCTGATCTGACATGGATTTGAATCTTTGGAAGAGTGGGAAGAATCCCTTCCTCAGCAGGAGACCAGAAATATTAAGCCTGGTGGAAGATTTTAGTTTCCCTTTGTGGGCTATGTGCCATTTGCTCACCTGCAGCTCTGCTGTTCTGGTTGTGGTGCAGCTGAGCAAGAGGGACCATGGCTAGTGCCTACCTCCTGTCCACTGTGCTGGCAACGTCCCTGGCACTCCCTGCATGAGTGCAAGTGGGATGGTGCCTCCCTAGAAAGAGAGCGTAGCCTCCACCACTGCCCTTGCCTCCTCCCTCGACCCACTGCTTGCTGTGGGAGTCCCGCCCCATTAAGGGTATGGCCACAGCAGAGGGCTCAAGTGTGCAAGCTGGAACTCCTCAGCCCAGGCTAAACCAGGCCCAGCATGGGCTGCCTTGGATCTCACCCCACCAGCAGAAATAATATCCACCACACTCAAGCTGTTTCAGGTTTTATTTTAGAATTTATAAAATTCCAGTGTCATCCATACTCATGAGCCTTTTTACATGTTTGCATATAGTCTCCAAATTCCAAAGTTAAGGCCAAGGGATCATTGCTATGGAAACGTACAATATGGAAGACGTCAAAGAGAGGAAATGGACACATGCCACTGTCTGCTGCAGAAAGAGGGTGGTGGGGGGGACAGTACTAGGTACAATCACTTCATGACCTTCTTTATAGTGGAGGGTCGGGTTGTGGGGCATGAGCCCATGGCAGTGGGTGCCCCAGATGTAACTCAAGCCTTGCTGTGCAACTGGTGAGGGCACGGGGGCATTAAGAGAAGGAGGGTGTAGTAGGCTTGGTGATGCAGGACAGACCTAAACTACAGGGTATTAACCATTTTTTGACAGACGCAGATGGGAAGGTATCATCCTAGACCCCTCCTGTCTCCCCTGCTGGAGGCAAGGCCACCCTGTCCTTCCAGGGCAACCAGGCATCCCGCAACGGGCCATGGTCCATTTCACTTGGTTCTCAGACTTAAGGAGAGCACTGTGAGGTTTTGATTCGACTTCTGCATAGCAGTCTCTGCCAAGAAGAGCTGGTGTGGGAGGGAAAATCATCGGCATGTTCAGCCTGCCCCATGGAGAGAAAGACAAGAAGGCTGGGCTCAGCCTGCCGGAGTTTTGCTCCCTCATCAGCACTAGAGAAGAGAGGCTAGGGACTCCTGCTTGTCCAAGAGCTGAAGCAGCTGGGATAGAGGAATGGCTCAGACTACAAGCTCTGTAGGACTGAGGCAGGGGAGTAAGGGCACACAGAAACCCCATGCTCCATGCCTCCCTCCACAAGGATGTGGTTTTCCTCTTACTGGCTGGAGGAACTTGGACACAGTCCCCTTCAAGCAAGTCGTGGCAGGGCCCAGGTACAAGCAGCCCCGAGTACAGAGCACGGATGAGCTTCTACCGCCACATGATGGAGGCCTCAGGAGGGCTTAGCCTACACTTCAGCCCCCGATGCTGTCAGAGCAGAAGCCTGACTCACACAGCCTCTGCAGCCAAGGGCTGCAGCACAGCTGTGCTTGTGGCCCTGGGGCTGAGCCCTGTGCTAGCTCAGCACACAGTCCTACAGATTCACAGCCTGCCTCAGTGTCACCTTGCTCAGCTTCCCTCTGGAGCAGCTCCCACAGCCACGCAGAGACACAAGGCTCCTCTTGCTTCTCCTCCACGCTTCTGCTCTGGCTGCCCAGGCAACAGCTGGAACAGCTGCTCACCCGTGACCGCTGAGAGGCCCCCATCATACTGACGTCTGAGGTAGAAAGAAGGCAACAGGAACGGTGTCACTGCCGCTCACGCCGAGCTGCTGCAGCCCTAGCAGGGGACTACAGCTCCTCCGGGCCGTGTGTCCCACCAGCTGCTCCTGAGCCGCGCCACCGCAGTGACCTCGGCCGACCCAAACCTGTCCCGTCCGGTCACGCTGCCACATGCTGGCTCTCCTGCCTGCTCACAGAGACCATGGGGAACTAGGAGCGGGGTCTGTCATCAAGCACTGGAAGACTGGCCACGTGTGCAGGCTGGGGCTGTGCTTGGTGTGGCGCAGGGGTGCACGCTTGCTGCACTCACAGGTGTTTTCCTGACCAGGGTAGTTGTATGTTGTTCCACCTCTGTTGCCTCTACAACCTATTGAAGGTTTTGTTCCTCAAAAAGCAAGTTTCTGACCTTTTAGATTATTTTAAGCTCTCCCCACAGTCAGCTATCAGCATTAAATGAATTTTTGGCGGTTAAAAGGAAAAAAAGTTGATTGCACTCTACGAAAGTAAGGTAAGGCCTGGGATAAACACAAAGGAAAGAGGGCAAACGTTTTGGCTTTAGAAAGTCAAGGAAATTTATTTCCTGAGGTCATGAGACAGGAAGTAGATTCCTAGCCACAGTAAAGGAGGTCTCCTAATGAAGGCGAGAATGCCTAGTCAGACATGCTCAAGAGAGCAGATTGCTCTGCTAGCGCTTGGGAAGCTGCAAATCTTAGCCACTTGGAGTCAATTATGAAGTTTCTAACAAAAACACACACATTTAGTGTTTGAATCTGAGTGGAAGCCTTGTTCCAAAGGAGGAAAGAATATCCATCAAGAGATGAGGGTGGGTCCTAGCCACGGTGATAGCTGAGGGGAGCAGGATGGGTTCTAGCACTCCAGACACCATTAGGAGACCTCTTGGGGCAATTGACTTGTGCTCCAGCCGCTGGGTCAGATTTCAGACAGGAAGTATTTGTGGCAGGTTAGTGTCAGGTCAGCGGGCTGGAGGAGTTTCTGCTTCCAGGTCATTATCGTTTGGGTCCCCAGGGAAGAGTCTTGGGGGCCACCTGAGCCCCAAAGCTGGGGAAGTCTTCAGAACTGCTCATATCAGGGGCCTAGAGCAAACAAAAAGGGAACAAGTTAAGCTCCTGCCCTGCTGTGAACCTACACGGTGAGGCCCTGAGCTAAGCAGCATCACTGATGTCCCAGGAGCAGTGACAACAGGGCAGGGACAAAAAGGATCATTGTAACATAGGACTGCCCAGGGTGGAGGGTGGAGCCATCTAGGGATGACATCAGGGAGGGTGCAGATAGGCACAAGGGCTCCAAAGGTCCCAGCTCAGTAACTAGGCCACTGGAGCAGGGTCACACCAAGCCTGCAGCAGTGCCGAGACAGCTGAGGATGAGCTGCCACATGCTCCAGCTCACAGCTGCAAACACTGAGCCAGTTCTGTGCTGAAGCAAAGGGCCCTGTCCCTACCCCTAAAACAACTTGACCTAGCAGGACACTTTCTGGTAAGGGTACCCCATTCCCCAACAGCTCCACAGTGGGGATAGCCAAAGTGGGCTTTGAGAGCTAGAGAGGAGAGCCCAGGCCTGTGCTCAGTTTGCACAGGCCGCAAAGAGCAGGAGGACGCTTCGCTGCTCTCTCTGTCACCAAGGAGGGAGAGTGCTCCATGTCCCCAGCCCAGATAGGAGGGTCCCCATGCCCTGTGGCCCCAGCCTGCAGCAGAAGCAGCACTCACTCACCTTCTCGTTGTTGACAGTGGCCCAGGGGGCATCTCTCACCACAAAGCCCTTGGATGGGGCCTTGGACTCTTCGTGTGAGGAGGGCTTCATATATACCTGCATCGCCTCGTTGTCCACCACATCTGCAAGCTGCAGTAACACAACCAGTAAGGGGGGAACTGGATAGCTCCTCGAACTGGTATAATATGCCCACCCTCTATCTCACCACGCTGCAACCTGTTCAAGCTTACCAGTTGTTCTACAGTGACAATACAGTGTTTCAGCATTAATCTGAGGGCCACAACTCCTAACTGGTGTAAGCTGCTGCAAGGCAAGCGCATGCACATGCTGGGGTGTCCCAGCATTCTCTTTCACTGTCCTCTCCTGGCCAGAGGGGGCAGTCCAGGTGGTCTGAAGGACAGACACAAAGGGGGGCTGACTGTCACCTGCACAGGGCTTAAGTTCTCCAATGCAGTGGAAGAAAATACCACTTCTTGGTATTTTCTGGGTATATGTCTGAGATATATATAGAAGTATGTATCTTCCTGGTATATGTCTGAGATACTTCAGACATCCAACTCTGTGGCAGGGAAAATTCTTGCTAAGTCCCCCCCCACCCCTCGATTTGCTGAACACTTACATATTCCTCCTCCAAGTTCAGGATGTGATCAATAGCTTCTTCTACGTTCTCAGGGAGTCCTGTCACAGTCACACAGTTGGGGTCAGGAGCTCCACTCTGGGGAAAGCGAATATCCACCTGCAACAAAAGAAACAGGACAGGACTTACACCTGCACATCTGAAATGCCACAGACTCCTCATGAGCCTCATCATTAAGATTCACAAATCACTGTCTGTTCGCAGACACAAGTCTGTTTAGGACCTCCATAGCTCAGACACCAGGGAGTAAGCCAGAATATACCTGCCCCAAAGCTTGCCCATTTTCCTGTGAAGGAAAGCAGAAGAGTCTTTCGAGCATCCCCTGCTGCTCTCACTCCCAGAGGCTCGCTGCTATCTGGGCAGCTCCTGCAGCAGAGGCAGGGGAGTGGCTGCATTTCCAGACAGTGTCCTTGCAGTGTTACAAGCATTTTTACCACCGAGCCACCAACAGCATGAAGCACAATTAGCTTTCTGCATCTGACACAGAGTAATCCTGGGCCAAGTGAACAGGACCAAACACAGCAGTCCAGAAATGGGCGGTGTAATGTGGATGATCTAGCTTCCAGGGGTTTGGTTTGTCCTAGTTCTGGGTTGTTTTCAGACTGGTGTTGGGGGAGAGCATTAAGCTGTGGGAGCCCTCTTTGCCATATTGCCTTTGCCTGGAGACCATGCAGACATGACAATTTTTGGGAAGAGGTTTTTTATTGGTTCTCAGTGGTGAATGTCCTTTTGTGGGTAGGGCACCTTCTTTATATATACTTTTTGCTATCAATACTGCTGTTTTATTGTGATTTTAGTACACTGTTATTTCAACTCAATCTCTCTTTACTGTCCCTTCATTATTGGAAGGGGCAGAGGAAAGGGAGTGGCTTATGTGGAGTTTAGTTCCCTGCTGGTTGTTAAAACCAGCACAACATCAGGGACTACACTCTCTCACAGCCTGCCTTCCAGAGGGATGCAGGAAAGCTTCACAAGACAGGACCAAACCCAAAAGTTGCTCACTGAGGAACCAAACAGCTTTTTTCAACAACTAAGTCCAGCTGAGATCCAAGTCTCCAAATCCCCATTCCTCTGTATTCACGGTTCACTGCTGCCCCTGCAGTAAAACCTGCTGCTGATGCCACATAGCTGAGGAGGTCTAGGCACAGCCTCCTCACAGAGACCCCAAGCAAGAGACCTGGCTGCCCACTTTAGTAATCAGAGTAGCTGACATAACCACCTCCTCCTCTCTCAGAAGACCAGCTGTGATCTTGTCTGCGAGAAACCCAACAAAAGGCTGCAGAGAGGGACAGAGCTCAGTGCTGCTTGCAGGGCTAATCCAGAGCAACAAGGAAGCATTCTCAGGTTCCTCTTCTGGCTGGGTTCCAGCAAAACAGAAAAGCTCCCAGCCTGGTTCTCAGAGGAATGTGAGTCAGAGCTGAGGTAGTGTGGGGATGCTTCAGCTGGTGTCTGGATATGGTGTCCAGACAGCCCAGATATGCTGGGCATACCAGGGTGCCCTGGCCCAGGGATGCTGCTTGTATGCTGGTGGAAACACAGCTGGAGGTGAGCAGAGCAGCACTGGCTTTCTTTTGTGTCTGTTGCAGCTGAAGCTGCTCAATAGGCACAGGACACAGGGACCACAAGATGTGAGCCTCAGGCTCCTGACTTCAGCACCAAGCTGGTACAAAGCTCTTCACACAGGAGCAAGTGGCCACTCAGGTCCAGCCTGACCTATGCTGCATCGGCCCACCACTCACCTTGAACTCATCCATGATTTTGCGGATGGCTTTACCACGTGCACCAATGATGCGTGCGTGAACACGATGGTCCAGGGTCACATCCTCAGAAACCATCTGCTCCAGCTCCCCAACAATCTTCATGATGGCATCCCGGGCAGCCTCCGCGTTCTTCTCATAGCCAGTGATGGTGATCTGGTCTTGGGCCTGAGGCACAGGGACATGGTTGACAGACCAGGCTCATAAGCAACCGAGCAAGCCTTCTCTCTGCTAACCCCCTTTACCATCCACCTTATCCAAAGGCAGTGGAGAGAGTTCAGAGCTCTCAAGAAGATGCTCAGAGACAAACACTAGCCATCCTTGTACTACCTCTGACATCTCACCTGGCTTTCATCATCCTTGTCAGGGAACTGGATGTTGACCTCATGCTCTGTGCGTATCTGGGTGATCACTGCTCCCTTCCGCCCAATGATTTTAGGATGATACTTGGGATCCACAGTGACTGTCAGCTTGAAGCTTCGCAAGGCCTGGAACAGGAGAAGCAGAGTGAGAGCAGGGAACACACCATGGCTGGTCCAATGACATCCAGTGAAGTCCCAGCATTTCCTTCTGACTTATGAAATGCATGGAACATAATCTGCAGCGCCATTGTTTAAGTGCACATGGTTACAGAAGAGCGCCCAAGCTATCTGCTGGGGCCTGGTGCTTTCACCAAGTTCAGTGGGAAACTACAAACAGCAACCAACCACCCAACTCATCCCTCACTTATTTATTCAGAACTGTGATAAGGATTCAGTAAGGATAGGTACAGAGAGACTCCCAGCACAGTGAGATTCCTACCCAGCAGTGTCTCAAAGGTACGTGAAGGTGAGAGAGACTCCGACAGTCCAAAGTTACATCCCCAAACTCTCCCATCAGTTTGTGTTAAATGAGTTACCTTTGGTTAACTCATTTAACACCCATGGAACAGCTAAGGGTGGTCTTAAAAGATGAGGAGTTCCAGGAGTCCGTGCCCCGAGGCTGAAGCCATGTTTGTCTGGAAGGAAGAAGGACAGGCACAGGCCTTACCCGATCCTCTTGTTCAGCTTGCAGCTCCTTCACTCTTTCCAGCAGCCCGGCCTTGGCACGGTCCAGGTTGGTAGCCAGCCCAGTGATGGTGATGATATCCGACTGCAGCTCAGGAGCAGGCACCTGGATGTTCACCTGAGTAACAAGTACATTTTGTACCACTGCTTGTTCTGTATCACTTGTGATGCCTCTCACTGCAGATTGGCATCTCACTGGTCTCCCCTGCCACCAAGGCCAGCTCCCACCCCAGCAGCCTAAAAACCACAGAATGGTTCAGGTTGGAAAAAACCTCTGGAGGTCATCAAGCTGGGCCACCCAGAGTCAGTTGGCTGGGACCATTTCTAGATGGTTTTTGAAGAGCCATTTTTCTCCAGCCATTATCAGCCTGCTTTGCTGCAGAGCTTCAGCCCCCAGCAGTCCCTGTACCAGCCCAGAGAGGCCAGGAAACAAATACATGTTCAATAGCACTGTCTGCAGCCAATATGCACCAGCCCTGAGAGTCCCTGTTGGCTCTGGGGAATTCTCCTGAATGGGCAGGCGCAGCTGTTTCCCATGGCCCGGGAGGAAAACAATTCTCACATGGGTGAGGAATCCCTGCAGACGCCAAACAAGTCATGCAATGCTCACGACATCAACACTGATCATACAGCTTCAGCACGAAACCTGCTGAGCCCTGGAGCCAGGGACCAAATCACACAGGGATCATTTTCCTACTACAGTGCCTGGGTTCCATGGTGAAGTTGTGACAGACCTGAGTATGTTGCAACTGACTGTCACCACCCTAAACACGGTCACTTACAGATTCTCCAGGATAGAGGAGATGGAAGGAAGGGGAACAACTTACTTCAAACTCATCCATCATTTTGCGGATCCCACTTCCTTTCTGGCCAATGATGTAACGGTGAAGATCAAAGGGAACTTCTACCTCGATGGTGACAGGAACCAGAGCCTACAGGAGATGGAGCATAGTTTACCAGTGAAAAGACTTCTGTCTCCCAGCTTGCTGTATACTTGCCCAAAAGAATATGTTGCTGAACTGAGGTACATTTCCTTGCAGTCAGGATACAAACTCTACAGGAAGAGAAAACAGCTGGGAACACCAAGATGACCTGTTGTGTGTTGAAGCACGTTTTCCAAACAAGCAATCAGAAACCCAACTTGGGGCACTGGCTATTTTCATATGCTTGGCATTTTCCAAGTCTAGCAGAGACTTGGAAAACATAACTATGAGAGCATGGCAAGGTCTGCTAAAGTTGGAATGATTCAGACTCAGTCAAACTCCTCCTCATTCCAGCTGTGCTCCATAAAACAAGCATGTCATATTTTTATGGCAAATAACTTGGGGCTGCCTACAAGCTCTAGCAATTGCAAGATCATGCAAGGTATACTATGATTGAAGTTGCCAGGTTAAGCCACAGAGCAAAGGGCTTTCCCTTGAGTGGTGGAGCCAGCATCACTGATCACCTGCACTGCACCCTGCACTGACCAGCTTTTACTACCACCACCAAAGCTTACATCCAGGCATCAATATCTAAACAGGGTAAGGGGCTGAGAAAGCCACACACCTGCAGTGCCTCCTTTGCTGCCTCGCACTTCTCCCTGCGGCCAGAGATGATGATGATATCACACTTCTTCGGAGAGCTGGGATCTGTGTCCTTCCCATCCTTGCCTTCCCCACCTTCCTCACCGTTCTCCTGCACAGCTGGATCTGCAACAGGAGCTGGAAACACGGAAAGTCTTGTGTTCAATGCACAGAGCCCCATCCTTGTTCATCATCCCCCCACCTTCAGATCCTCAGGCTCAGCCAAAAGTGAGAGCTCAGAGAGACCTCGGTAAGCTCGTAGAGCCTTTTTTGCTGGGGTAGGTCCTTGTACTCCCTGCACTCTGCAATGACAACATGTCCACAATGCCCAGGTCTGTGGTTTGATCTCCTAAAAGGTGTCCCCTCTTCCCAAGAGGGTTAAGGTTGATGCTAAGCCCAGATTCAAGGACACTGCAGGAACACCAGGGATCAGTTTTCCATAGATTTTAAATAGAACATGTCATTTGGTATGGAGTGCTGGCACATTACACTTATTTGATCATCCCAACTTCCACGTGAACGTGCACCCATAGGTATACCTGGGTTCTCCTCCCTGTCAGGAAATTTGATCTGGACACCATAGTCCCGGGTGATCTGCTGGATCCGGGATCCTTTGGGGCCCATAATGGAGCGGTGGAACTTCTGTGGGATGGTGCATTCGATTGTCACCTGAGCTTCCTGTGGGAAAGTAGAGTTGCTCTATTGCAATGTAGCCTCTTTCACACCAGAAAACAGGATGCTTGTGCATGATGAAATCCAAAATGGACAGAGAGGAGACAGAAAAGATAAAGTTTTCCTTGAATCATTCTCTTTTGGAGAAGTTAGCAGGGGGTTTAAAGAAGGCTATCTCCAACCCAGAATATTAAAGGCTTCCAAGAGCAAAGCTCAAGCTCTTTATTACCTTTAAGAGAAGGAAGCATTAAAAGAAAGGAAAAAAGATAAAGAACAAATGAGGGAGGGAAGGAGGGATGAGAACAGGTTTGACAGTTGGCTACTTCCAAAAGCCAATACTAACAGCACAGAAAACCCTAGAAAGCAACCACTGCCCAAGGCCAGGCATGGAGAGGCACAGGAAGGCTCCAATCTTTTAATGACTAGTCAGAGGAGGCAATTCCTTCACATGGCATTGCCATTTTGGAGCCAGCTGCCAATCCCCAGGCTGCAGACCCCATATGTTGACAGCAAAAGTTCAAATCCCAGAACTACCATGGGACTTGTTCTCATAAAGCTTGGCCACACAGCAGGTTCAAGGAAGGCACTGCTGAAGCAACAAAGTATAGAAGAAACAGTTTTTCTGCGACATACCAGGTCCTCGATGATCTCCTGGATGCGTTTCTTGGCTGCCTCCACACAATCCTTGGCTCCCTTGAGCGTGACTTTATCACTCTGGGTGCCGGAGCGTGGGAAGCTGACCATCACACCACCATATTCATCTGCAATCTCACGCAGAACTTGTCCTCTTCGGATGACAAAGTGGCGGTGGTGCTTGGGGTCAACCACCATGGAGTCCTCAACCACATTATCCTGCCAACAGATGACAGCTAGTCAGCCCTGTCTGTCCTGGTGATAAGCATGAGATGGCTGCACTCAACAGCAATCAGCTTACAACCTCATCCCAAAAAGGCTGAATGATTTTCCTGAGCTCCCATGAAGGGCAGCAAATGGTTTTAGGACAAGCAGGTTCTCCACACTGACTTGTTATATCTTGCTACAGTGAAAGGAAGGAATGTAGAAAAAGTAGATCATACCAAGTTCTTGATGAGGGCCTCCAACTCCTTCTGTGCCTCTTTGACAGCCTCCTCTGTTCCCATGATAGTGATCAGCTCCTGATCTTTGTCCTCAGAGGTGGGGAAGATGATGCGGGCCCCAGTATTGTCACGCACCTTACGGATGTTGCCACCACCCTTACCAATGAGGAACTTGTGGTACTCTGGCTTTGCACGGAGGTCCACGGTGTAACTCTTTGTTTGCTGAAAGGAGCCAGAGACCCATGGAACGTGTCAATATATAGAAAATAATCACCAGCATCAACAGTCAGCATGTGGGTATGTTACCTGCACCCACATACAGAGTGTTGCAAGAGCAAGGTACGTAGATGTAGCGTGCTGTTGAAGTAAAAAAGGTATACAATGTCTTAAATTAAAATCACTACCCCAAAGGTGTTCTCAGGGCTGAAAATCTAACTGTACACTCAGCATGACCAGTGAGAATACAAGCAGTGACTTCCCTAGAAGAAGGGTCTGACCTTCACGCAAAGCAGTAGAACCACTTGCTAACTGACTGCTGCAAGCCAGGCCACAGAGGCAACCATCCAATTCACATGGGGAACATGTTCACATGCTGACCCCAGACAGGGGCTTTTGCTATTAAAATGACCGGTCAGTCAGTCAGCCACAACTCTAAGCAATGTCTTGTAACCAGAAGTTCTCAAAACTGGACACATGTAGTGAAATGGAAGAACTGGAGTTGAAATTCAGAAATCACGAAAAAAAGTGAAGGACATCTGCAGAAGCTGTTTTGGAGAAGTGTGGATACCCAAGTGCATTCAAGCTACAAGAGCAGGGAACCATAACTCTTTGAGTGTGTTGCTAGCCTGGGCAGAGAAGCATTACAGCCATGAGGGGCAGAAGACCCTTGTCCAATCTGTACTCAAATCCCTCAAGAGAGGATTTGTCTGTCTGATGCGAGAGGCTTCCCAGCAGGCAGAGGGAATCACTTCAACCCCAAAAAGAAACAGCTGGCCAAACCAACCTGCTCCTTCCCCTATGAGACAAGGCTCACCTTCTCCTCTGCCAGATGCAGCAGCTGTTTCTTGGCTTTCTCCACATCCTGGGCTGGGCCCCTGATGGTCACGGTGTCACTCCCAGAGCCCTCGGTGGGGAAGTGGATGTGGACTCCACCACACTCCTCCATGATGGAGCGGATGAAGCGGCCTTTGGCGCCAATGAGGGAATTGTGCAGTTTGGAAGGAATGGAGACTTCCACTTCTGTGATGTTGGCCTAAGGGAGGACAGTATGGGGTGTTAGTTTAGCTGCAGCAATGTGTTTGCACCCACTCTGCTTTCCCTCTAACTCCCACATTGCCAGGAGCTTTGCAGGAGCTGTGTGTAAGAAATGCCTGACCAGAGGGAATTGAGACTGGCCCGTCCTAACACATGAGCAGCCACAAACTTCAGTTGAAGTGTCAAGACCACACTGACACCCACATTTGTCTCCTCCCTGCCCACGCCCACTACAAGCACTTCTATATTTATACCTCTTATATTTATATTTTCATCTCCCTCATCTGCCACAGGCCAGTTGTTTCACTTACCAGTTCCTTCTGGATAGCCAGAATTCTGTGGCGAGCAGCCTCACAGTTTGCTCTCTTGCCTGTGATAACAATTGTCTCCGAGTTGCTGTTCTCTGCTGGGAGATCAATTTTGGTGTTGCTTTCTTCACGGATCTGCCAGAAAAAAAAAACCCAACAAAATCATTTGATAGGTGTCCTCTGTTGGAAAAAAAAGGCCTCAGAGGTTTTATTTTGCACTACCAATGAGCAGGAGGGACCTCGCTGCAGCCAGTGACCACAACAGGCACTGGAGACAGGAAACATATGTTACCTTCTTGATGTTGGCACCTCCTTTCCCTATGATGTTCTTGTGGAATTGTTTGAAGATGGGAACAGAAATAGAAAAGCTGTTTTCAACCTAAGGGAGAAAGGAAGGGAGAATTGAAGATTACACTGCCATGGCAAGTGAGGCACCATCCCAGCAATTTGATAAACAAGCTTCTCACAATAGACCCATTAGACCCAAAGAATTCTCTGTACAAGAGACTTGCATGAATAAGCAAAGGCAGGTACCTTCTCCTATGGCCCTTATATAACAGGTATTATCCACCTGCCCCCATTCAGATAGAACAATGTCCACAGCTCCCTCATCTTGAGCTGTGTCAGCCCTAGCCAAGCTACTACAATTTGCTCTAATCCAAGGTTATCCAGACATGGGGGAGAGAACAGCAGACTGAAGTTTCCCTTACCAGGTCTGCCACCATCTTTTGCATGTACTTGGTGCACTTCTCCACCTCGTTTTTGGGACCTCTGAGTTGGACAATGTCACTTTTGTGTGCAGGGTCTGGGAAGTTGATGATAACCTGCAGGAAATGGTCATTTAGAGTCAACTCAAGCAAATGCAAGAACTGTGACAGACACACGCAAAGGTTGGGGAGATCCTGCACATCCCCTTTTCCTTTTTGTTAGCAGTCTCTGGCCAAAGGGACCATCTTCTCAAACACATTAGATGTATGAGCAGCTACCCATTTCTCATACTTACAGAGACACTAAATTTATGACTTTAGGGACAATGTGTCTACTATCCAAGCAGGAAATATCCTCTCTGGATTCCTTCCCTCCTAGAAAGCCTTACCTCTGGGAATTTCTCCCGGATTTCCCGGATCCGCTCACCCTTCTGTCCAATGATGGTCCGGTGAAATTTCTGCTCAATGATTAGGTCCTTGGTGCGTTCATTTTCCTGTGGAGAAGAGAGTTTACATGGAGTATTCAGCAGGAGAGCCACAAACTCGTAATCACCAGCTTGCTGCCTGACAGTTTACTTGCCAGCATTGTCCCTCTTTTCTCCTCCAGACATAATTCACTCTGTGTTGACAGGAAAGGGGATCCAAGGGAACAGAGGAACTTGCACTTGTCATGAGATCCAAGTGCTCAGTAGGCTAGGGGCACACACCTGCACCAGAAGGTTACTAGGGAACATAAGAGCCCAAACCCTGTGGCCTCCCAAGCATCACGTCCCACTAACCATACGGGAAGCGAGTTCCAGCAGCTCTTTCTTGGCCTGTTGAACCCCCTGTGGGTCTCCTTCAATTCTGATCAGGTTGCTCTTCTCATTGTCCGGGGGAATGCGCACTGACACCTTGTAGAGGTCCTTGATCCTGTTAACTGCAAGGCAAGGGCTGTGGTGACACACTCTGCCAGGCCAAGAATTGGAAGCAAGGCACCTTGACTGTCACTGCTTAGAGGCTGTTTAAGAAGTATATCAGCCTCTGAGGAGAAGCAAGAGGGGTGGGGTTGAACCAGTAGAAAGTGCCTCTTCACCTTGGGGTTCAGCAAGAGCAGATCCATGCCATACAAGAATCTGCACAAGTAAATAATGTGGCATCTAGTTCACCTGCCAGAGTGAGGCATCTGTTTCTTCCCCAAACAGCACCACATTTAGACCAGAAGATCCTCAGGCATTTCCAATCGCAAAGTCTTTTTTGGGGAGAAACTCATCAAGCAGATTTTGATCACCCCCAACTGACTGCTAAATGCAATTCATATAGATGAACTTGAAAGAAAAGAATTCTCCAATCTGACCCCCCCCCCCCCCGCAAAAAAAACCACCTCCCGGACATGGCAAAGTAATCTGTTCAACCTTCCAAGACACTTCACACATGCCAAGGCCTCACTGCCCATTTATCTCCTTGTCCCGACCTCACTCCAGAAGAGCAGAGGCAATGTGAGGGAGCACAGCACCCTGAATGAGCTGCAGAGCCACAATATGATCGAAATATTCAGACAGAAAGTCCGAACACAGGAAGGATTAGAAAGGCATCCCACTTACTGTTAGCTCCATTCTTGCCAATGAGGTGTCGGTGAAATTTGTGGTCTACGTTGATTTCTGCATAATCCATCCGGTTGATCTATAAAGAATTGAACAGGGCTAGGCAGGGCAGGCCCCCTCTGCTGCTGTTTGTGCCCACCATGACTGCCCACTGCCAGTGCCAGCACTGAGTCTCCAGCAGCCAGCTACAGGCATTCCTCCCTGCTATTGGGCAGAGCAGAACACAACACTCCTCTGGTTTGAGCTGAGAGCACCATGCTTATACAACGTTTTAAGGGACTTAAATGCTTCTCCAGCTGCGACTGAAAGAGAATCCTTCCTTCTCTGCATCAAAAAAGTTAAGATGTACTGCTGATTTTTTAAGAATGCTATGAACAAGCTTCATAACCAAGGGTTTTGCTCATCTGCCACACCACTAGCCTTCTGCAAGTTCTGTTAAGCTTGTCAAGATATCCCACAGATGTGATCTACACTTCATCTGTGCTCTGTTGCCCCATCTTTCCCTACTTTCTTCTTACATACTAGAACTAGTACCACCAACTTACCAGATCCTTGACCATGACTTCAATCTGTTCCTGAGCCACATTCACATCTTCTGTAGGTCCTTCCAAAGTGATTTTGTCTTCTCCTTCGGTGAATTCAATGTGAACCTTGAGACACAAGGCAAGGAAACCCATCAGAATTTTCCAAGACACAAGACAGGCCAATGCAGTCAGTCAGGCCTACACCATCATCTCTGCCACTAAGGGTAAACGCATCGTTCCCATGGTTTACAAGTAGGATACTTACAATTCTGGCCATATCACAGTGTCCAGACCATAAGGCTTTGGTGCTGTCCTGGAGACTGCATGGGCTTTGAAGAAGTTTCCTCATCTAACCTTTCCCTAGATACCACCTAACTCACCAGGGAGAAGCCTCATTAAAATCAGCATTTGCAGGTATCCTACTACATTAATTCTCCAAGTAGTACTACATAAGGCTTCCCCTGAAGGACTCAACCCTTAAGAGTAAAATAGGATGAACAGTATTTGAGGCAGCAGAAGTTTATAGCTTCTCTTAATACTATAAGACTAGTGCCATTTCCTCCCTGGTTTTATTCACGCCAGAATACATTTCTCTCTCCTACAAAGAGTGATCTGGACTAAACCATATTCTGCTTCAGTGGGTGCTAAGCTAATAGCTCATCCATACCTTTGGCATCTGCTGAGTTATTTTGGCCAGGTTTTGTCCTTTCTTTCCAATGATGAAACGATGAAGCCAAGAGGGGGCTGAGACCGAGGAGACGGTAAAACTGTTGGCCTGAGAGACAGAGAAGTTGTTTGATGGACAGACTGAAGAGGCTTTCACAAAAATTCCATTCCAATTTCCATGGTGCACCCTCAATATTGAGTTCTAAGCTGCATCTCTGACAGCCCAACTGAGACTGACTGAGACCACCCCACTAACACCTGTAAGTGCCCACAAATGTGTCTTCATGGGGCTTTCAAAAGAAGCCCATCAGTACCTTTGCATAGACTTCAGTCAGTGCTTGCCCAAGCTTTTCAGGTTCGCCTCGCAGTATCACCGTCTCTGAGCTGCTGTCAGTGGGTGGGATCTCGACAGAGACTCCAGTTTTCTCCAAGATCTCCTGCAGGGAATTCCCCTTGGGGCCGATGACATACTTGTGCTGGGACTTCTTCACCTCCACTGCAATGGTAGTAGTCTTCTTTTTCTGTAGGAGCAGAGGCACTGGGGCATCAATCACAAGGGAGCAGGGAAGGACAAGAGTGAAAGGGAGAGACACAAGATGCAGTGAAGCTCTGCACCCAGGAAAGAGCAAAGCAAAGGTGAAGAGAGGGATTCTGCAGTACCCTAGCATCTTTGGGACCCTGCCTGTAGAAAGCCCTGTTCTCAAAAATTCACAGCTGAAGTATGAAAATTCTGTGTCAGCTCCCTGGGACACTACATGGAAGAGACCACATACACACCCCAGCCCTTGCACAATGTCCAGCTGTCCCCAGGCAGTGTGGTAACGCAACACTGTGTAGGCTATTAGGCTATAAGCTGATTATCTCTATTGAAATCCAGACTGGTATAAATACAGACCTAACCATGAGGAAAAACAGATCAACAACCTACAACAAGGATATTTACAGTGAAGCTAGCTGTGGAAAATAAAATTCCCGCTTCAGCAACTTTTACTCATGTAGCAACTTTGAAACTGTCAGCTGGCCACACTGTAGCCTCCACACTTCCCTTCCTTTGTAGCACCTCTGTGAACACACGCCCAGGGAGCTCTTAGTGGTCTGCTAATTCCCATGACACAGAAAATCAGGAGATCTGTCACCTCCGAGGCAGAATCACCCCAAGGCCCACTCTGCTGGGCAAGAAAATGCTAAGACCTGGGTCCACTACTGCAAGGGCTGCTGAGCAAGAGTTGAACACAAAGACGATGCAACTGAGGGATGCACAAAAGCAGACCAAGAAGGGAAGAGGGGCTGTGAGGAGGTGGGGAGAAGATGGGAAGCTTTATGGACCATCCATACCTTTTCCTCATAGATCTTCTTAACACGAGCCACAGCCTGAGCCAGCTGTTCCTTTTCTCCTGTGAAGACTATCTCTGTCTTGTTAACACTGGGTGGAGGAATGTTGATGCGCGTCCCCGTGTCCTGCATGAGCTCACTCACCAGCTTGTTGTAAGGGCCAGCAATAAAAGGGTGGTACACTTTCTCCACATCCAGCCGCTCCACGGCACGCTTATCCTGGAAGGGTCCAGAACAAACCTTAGTGGGAACTGATATCAATATTACCATCCCTGCCACACGCAGCTAAATTCCTAATGCTGTCTTGTTTGACACTGTGGCCCCAAGCACCCTTTTCAGTTTGCAGGCTCCACGCCTTTCCACCTACAAATACTGCTGTTGCTGATTTATGATATTCACCTCTGTAATCTCCTGCCATATCTCAGCTGGCACCTACTATGTTTCACTTCAAAATATCAAACTGCTTATCTACTTCAGAGATGGACAAAAGGGAGAACCAGAAGGTACAGAACACGGCAGCAGTGTTCATACAGCCAGAGGCATTGTGTACGTCTCTGTTCAGACTAACAACCTAACAATTTTAGGCACTGGCTGTGGCTATGGTGGCTACAAGCATCCAATATACCATGGAGAAGACGAAAGGCCATTTGGCTAATGACATGAGAGATCACGGGACTGAACTACCTGCTCAGCAGAGATAAGCAGGATCTCGTGTCGGGCCTTCTCAATCCCTTCTTTAGTGCCGGTGATCTTGATCTGGTTGCTGGGGTCATCCGGGCGGGGGATCTGGATTTTGGTTGCAGTTTTGAGCTCCAGGTCCTGCAGCTTCTCGCCGTTCTTTCCAATGACAAAACGGTGGTGCTCCTTGGGGATGGCAACTGTCGCTGAAGCCTGCAACACAAGAGTCAAGTATCTATGAGAGCCCTTGCCTGCACAGGGAAAGCAAGTCATGTGCTACTTAGCGGTACCACTGAGGAGTGAACATAATGCCTTCCGGCACATCCTGTCCAAGGACTGATACTGTGTCAGAACAGTTGATCTACAGTGCCTGTATTCCAGGAGACTGAACCCCAGTATTCCCTCAAAAGCCTTCTTTTTGTACAGGAGCAGCACTCTGAATTAGCAAAGGCCTTAAGGCACAGATGAGGAGGTGCCTATGCTCCCGTGTCTCACAGTCTCTCAGTGCCAGAGAGAAACTGGGGCGATGGCTCTGGAGTAGAGTTTATCTGAACTCTGACATCTGCTGCCAAGACTACAGAGAACAAGACACAGCCTGACTCCTAGGAAACTGAAATTCAACACCAAAAACCCACTCCAGCAGCAGACAGTTCAGAGATGCTTACCACTACTGAGTGCTAAAGTGTCTTCATTGCAGCACATGCTGCTCCCAGGACTGCTTCAAGATAGTTCCGCTTGGAAAAGAGGGTCCCCAGAGCTTCCCTCAATTTACCATTAAAGGACTGGTTTGTAACAGGGATTCCTGACTTCTTCCCTTTTCACCAAGTGTTTACTGACCTGGTAGCTTAGGATTGCTATCATGCTCTTGATCCCTGGGAATATGTAACTACTAACTAATTAAGACACTTAAAATCAAGCTACAATGGAAAATAAATAAACCAAATCAAAAAAAGATCACTTGGTGTGTCTCTTCAACTCTTTGTCCACATACTGATGCCAGCCAAGCCTAGAAGAAGTTGGAATACAGACACACCTTTCAGATCCAGGGCCAGGGCAGTAGGATGGATATATGAGGATAGTGGGGTAGGGATCTGTGGCAGCACAATCTAAGCTATTATGTAGGGTTTGTCCCTTTCTCTTCCCTTTGGCAGGGTATGACACACGGGCTGAACAGCACTAAGCAGACATGGTGTTAACTATTGCATTAACTACCTTGGACACTACACTTTAAAACACACCACGACACCCGGCTGTGATACACCCTGACACGACCTACCATCTTGATTATGAACTCAAGAATCTGAAGGTAAGAAATCAAAACCCAGAGAACTGAAAGGAAAAGCAATGGCAACAAGGGGGCTGCAACTGCTTGCCAGTGTGGCTCAAGTTACACAACACAGCACCCTGATCGGAAGCTTTCAGCATTTGGCAGAACTCCCTCTTCTCTACTCTTCTTTCTCCCACCCCTCCACGTTCTCCTCTGACGGACTTCAGAGAAAGCACCGGCCCGTTCTCCTACACTGCAAGCTTTGTATGAGGGGCCTGCACTCCCGCCAGCACCAGCACCTCAGCACAAAGTCAGAGATTGCAGACTCCACCCTTCATGCAACACCATGGCCTGTAATTAGCTTTGAACCCTATTTTAAGTCTCATTTCCATTCCACATTGCCAATTGTTTGCTTTGAAAATATATGGCAAAGCTGAATTAGTCATCTAATAATACCTCTGTGGTTTATAAGCACACATGCCCAAGGGTCTCAAAGCATTTCAGATTCTTGGGGAAGAGCAAGATGAAGTGAGAAACAGTTAGCTGCCCTTACCTGAGTCTGCAGTCGAGCGACAATTTCCTTCCGAGCCTTCATGACTGCTTCCAGCTTGCCAGAGACCATGATAGAAAGGCCCTGGTCCTTTGCGAGAGACAGCTCCAGGTGAGCTCCTGTCTTCTGCATGATGTCAAGGCAGATCTTGGCCTGCTCGCCTTCTCCAAACTGATTCATGTCCTTGTATTTCCTCTCCTCCAGTGGCACATGAAACACCTGCTCAGACACAGGACAGATAAAAGGGCACAACAAACTGTCAGTATGCTTTTGCTTGACAGTGCCTCCCTGTCTCATGGCCATACAGGACTTCAGTGGCATGCTGACCTCCCAGGTTTGTGCAAGCAGTCTGTCCCACACTGGAACTCTTCCTAAAGGGGAATTAGCACTC
Organism: Myiotriccus ornatus; assembly: GCA_036023395.1. Taxonomy (NCBI): domain Eukaryota; kingdom Metazoa; phylum Chordata; class Aves; order Passeriformes; family Tyrannidae; genus Myiotriccus; species Myiotriccus ornatus. The sequence continues at coordinate 21,762,111 of JAYRBT010000010.1, read as the reverse complement.
ACTATAGGAATTCTGCAATTCTCCCTTCAGGCATTCTTCAGCTATTTGTGAAACAGGGATGCAGAGCTTTTTCTGGACAGTTTTCCAACACATCCTTCCCCTCCAGAGCAGTCCTAGCTCTCAGCTGCAGTACCAGGGTAAAGTACAGCAAACAGGCTGCCATACCAAGGATTTCATACTCCAGGGAATGCTTCACTTCACCTACTTTTGGGAGTGGGGAAAAGGAGGGAGATAAAAACATCCAATCCCACCAACCTGAGTGATGACAGAAGCCTTTATTGGTCGAATTTTGCTCCAGGGACCAGCAGGTTCCTGGGCAGCTTCCAAACATGGTGCTTTCTCAGGGAGCGGAGGGAAGGCTTCCTTGTAGGTTGGAGGATCATTCTCTTCTTCAGAGTTTAAAGCTGTAACTGGGGTAAAGCAAATAGAGTAAATGAGACGCTCTCCCCACAGAAATGCTCCTGTTCACAGGCAGTGCAATTGTAATTAGGCACCACTAACAAGGGAGAGCAAATGGCTTGTGCACTGCTATTAATCCTATTACATCTATGCCTGTGGAGCTGCCAAGTCTGGAGCACGACTGACCTCAGCATAGCACAGACTGCAGTGGATGCCACGAACAAACAGCCTTGTCTGAGCTGGCACAATGCATGCAGGGAGTGAACGTGCAAGTGAATGGTGGCAGCAAACATCACCTTATTGCCAACTTTGTCAAGAGGGGCTTAATTACGAGAGAATAGGCTGAGCAGAAAGAAGTGAAAGGACCAGAGCAAGGGTGCAGGTCAGAAGGGGATAAGACAAACATAAGCTCAGGAGGAAGGCAGAGAGAAGGGCTACAGTTAGGGTAAAGTCCAGGGAAAGCCTGTACATTATGTTCGACTCAGTTGTGCACTGGGCTGTGCCAAGTGGGCCAGCTCACAGCTGGGGATGGCTGCCAAAATCCATCATTGAGTCAGTTCATACCGTCACAGTGACTTCCCCAGCACCTGGCTGAGCAAAGGAAGGAAATGACAGCCCAGCACACTGATCCCACGAGGCTCTCATGTAGCCCAGTGCCCCACTCTTGCATGTGTCCCATTCCCAGGGCTGGCAGCACTGCCAGCCAGAGCTCTCTGAAGTGTCAAGGCTTGTCTCCTCACAGCCTTCCACTGTGCAGCACCACCACTGTGCTGCTGAGGGTGAAAAGCCAGAGTCTGGCAAAACACTAATCTAGGAACAGAGAATGCAATGTCTGCATGCTTGTGCTCACATAAGAGCGAGCCTGGGTAAGAACATGGAACGTTGCCTGTGCAGTCTGGATCTAGAGGTACATCACAGGAAGTCAGCTGTGTTTGCTCACCTTTCACTTGCTGCTGAGCCAGGCCACTGCGGTGTTCAGCGAAGCTCTCCTGGGTCAAAACTGCCACGGAGCTCATTGTCGACTTCCCACCCACACACAATCCGGGTATGCCACTGGAAGAGACAGAGGTGGCAATAATATCACTGCTCAGGATGCACGGTCATTCCAGGAAGACAAAGTATCTGCTACTGAGCACTCTTCCAGTTATCCTCTTGAAAAAAACCCACAGTGCCCCTTGGCTGCCCAGTTCCCTTGTTAAACCAGACAGGAACTCAGGGGGGATATTTCCTCCAAGCACAGTGATCACCAAAACCAGAACTCCTCATTAAGAAGGTAGAGGATGTGCAATCCAAGAAGGTCACTGGAAAGAGGGACACCGGAAGTTGTCAAAGCATAATCTAATTAATCTATCAATTATTAATGGTGGGCAATTTTTAAATGAGTATGCGAATGTCTGGATAGTCAGTCCAGTCAGTCATTGTCTATCCCTAGAGAGAAAAGAAAAAGGGCCTAGGAAGCTGCCTCTTCCTGAGAAACTTATTTAGGTACCTGAACTCCTGCTGACTTAGGGAGACACTCAGAAAGCCCCTCTGTCAAGTAAGCTCAGCAACAGCAAGATCTATGGCTCTCCCAAAATATGAACTTACCAGCTAAATGGTCAGTAGCCAGAGAGTCCGTCCTGTAAGCTGCCCGTCTGTCAGCCTGCCAGCTTTTGCTTTACAGAAAAAAAAATTAAAATCAATTAGGTGACTGCTCCAAGGCAACAGAAGACCACAACACCCCTGTTACTCTAACTTTCAAAAGAGCACTGCCTGCATGTTTCAAAGTTGCACCCTATCCAAAACACTCTACATACCCAGTTGCATCTCACCACATGACACGTCATGTTTTACTAGGGCTACAGGTAGTGCCACTATCTACTCAACCCTCACAGCAGGAAGCCTGGAGTAGCTACTCTTTCATCACACTGGCTGCAAGAGTAGCCATCTAGTATTAGACAAAAATACAGTCAATTAATAACAGATGCTCAAGACAGACACAAAATTTAAGGGTTGCAAGCAAGAGCATCAACATCAAGTCAGAAGAGACTAACAACATGAAAACCTGCCAACAACACTGCCATCAGTCACAAGTTAGGAATGTAGTTTAGTGGAGCTTGGGTGAATCAACATAGACGTCCTCACAAACTAAGGCAAACACTCAGGGCTCTCCACACTCAGCTGCTGGGCAGTCCAGCTCTGCAGTTTTTATTGAAATAAGATCATGCACCAGAAATTAAATTCTGTCTCCAGCCCTAAATCTGCAAGTCAGAAAAAGAAAATTCTGTTTTACATGGACTATTTTAAACGTGTACACAAGATGGAACTAGGAGAAAAATACACTGTTGGGATGAGCTTTAAATCTCCTGAATCTAGATGTACAGATTTACTGAAAAAGTGTTCTAGAATACAAGTAAAAATGTAAAAGCCTGTACAGTACACACTTTGCCAGATGTACAACAGCCATCCACACCCAGAGTTCCCCGTAGCCATTACATGTGCTCCTGCAGTGCCTGCACTCTCCTAAAATCCAGTGCTTTTGCCTGCTCCTGGGACAAGAGGCTCCTCTCCCACACACACCCTGCAGTGCTCTTCAGACCATCTTCTGAACAGCAAACTTACACCTTTCAGAAAAGTGAGTTGCCATCTCCAACCTTCCAGTGTGCCAGAAACGGCTCCCAGAAAGCCAGAGTTGCTGAAGGGGTGTCTCGCATCACACTAAAGCTGTGACGCAGTAAGGGAAGGCAGCAGTGGCAGAGGGAAAGGAGGAAAAAAACAAGAGCAGTGACACAATGGGGCCAGACAGGCCTGATCTGCACCTCAGCTAAGGCTGAGGTTTTCCCCTACTTCAACACACCTCTTACAAGGCAGCATGACCTGTGCTGTCAGAGCAATAGAGCTAATGTTGCAATTAATCCTGTAATGATCTGCTACTCCGACGCAAGCAGGTACTAGGCCAGCCAGTCATGCTGCTGAAGTACAGCAGCACGCAGACCTCTGCAAGGCATTTGCTGGTGTACAGAAAGGGTGGCTAGTAACCTGATCCTGGAGAAATACCTGAGTTCTCCTCACTATCCAGGGTTATGCCATGGTGTAACATGTGGTTATATGTCCCTGGCACATGCCTGCGTGGCTCAAGCTGCCACAGATCCAAGAAAAGTGCATTAGTGGCACAGCACCTGTCCCAGACCATCTCGGCAATGCCTGCAGACTCCATGGCAGCTCCTCCAGCCTGTTGGGTTGCTGGCGAGGGTGCCACCACTTCATGGCAAGCTACAAATAGGAACAAGGGCAGGAAGAAGCAGCATCCTAGACATCACAAGCAGCTGCTGAAGTCTGGCTGGAGGCTTGCTAACAGCACAAATACCCTTATAACTCTCACTTCTCCAGAAAGCACCACCTGGCTGACCTTGCACGTGCTCTGCTCCTTAGAGAAGGAGGGTAAGACAAGAAGTCAGTGAACGACACCCACTACAGTGCCTACCTGAAAGCTACAACCTCAAGGCACAGCTGCTGGTTTCATTGTGTACACACCAGCTGCAGAAATCTTCCTTGCAGCTTCCTTCCACCTCAGAGAACAGCCAGATATTCAAAGAGAAGATGAAAGCCAGGGTTTATCCATATGAATTTCTGCCTTGTGACCCATATAACAAACTAAGAACAAATGCTCCTCATCTCCAGCAACCCCAAGCATCTGGTATATTGTAGGTCTCAGGGATTCTTCTCTGGCCAAAATCGAAGGCAGCCATTAGAATGGTATTTTAAATGTAACATCAAAACCAGCAGCTCAGGCATTGCATTTGGATCCTACACCTCCTTGGTTTCCCACTTAGGTTTTGAAACTAAGGTTACAGCTACGTCATGCTAGTGTGCGGCTGACTGGGTCAACAGGTTTCAAACTGCCAGGTTGATACACCGCCTGTAGGGCTGTCCTTATGTGCCAAAAGAAGTTTCAGAAGTCTAGAGCACGCTTAAATAAAGAGAATGAAATAATCCTAAAAATAACCTCCAGCAAAGGCCAGACCTAACCACACGGGAAACATTTGTATGAAGACAAACAAAAGCAAAGTCATGAGTTAGGCTGCCAATACAATCAGTACTTGTGGATAGAAATGTCAGTTACGTGTTATTTAAAAGTATATTTAATAAAAACATTAGCACTTTGTTAATGGAGGTAGCTACAAACCAGCGCTGCAAGGACCACACACAGCAGCAGGGCTAGGCTGGTTGTGGTAGCCACTGTTCTCTGTCAGATGTTTATGCAGGGCAGGTCGGTCTTTTGGTAGATGAGTGATCACAGATGAAAATACTTGCTTTCTGAAAACTGACTGGTCTCCCAGAGATTAAAGGCCCAGGCCCCTTGGTTTTGGGGGGATCATGCTGGCAAACAGCTGCTGTGCGGCAGGATGAAGTCTCTCCCTTCGCAACACGACCGCACCTCTGGACGCCACCAGCCCTACATCTGACCCATCACCCGTGTTTACTCTTCCACTAGCGCCGGCCTCGCCGCCACGTCCTGCCCCGGACAGGAGGAGCTCTGTGCCGGCCCCGCCACTGAGGACGTGCACCCGGCTGCGTCCTGCTGGCCGGCCCGGCGGGGCAGGCCCCGGCGGTGCCTCTCAGCGGGGCTGAGGAAGGGCTTCCACGGCCGCGCTCCCGAGAGGGGCATCGGCCCTGGGGAGCCTCCCGCGCGGGGCTGTCTGCGCGCGGAGCCTGCCCGGGCCCGCACCGCCACCACGTCCCCCTGGGCAGCGGCACAGCGCTGCCCCTCCGCTCGGCCCCGCGGTGCCCGGCCGAGGGGCGGGGGAGCCGCCAGGCCCTGCGAGCCGGGCCGGGCCGGGCGGGTGGCGCTGCCGCCAGCGCCACCTCAGCACTGCCGCCACCGGGGGCGGGGCGGCGGGGCGGGGCGGCGCCCTTAAAGGGCCCGGCCGGCCCCGCTGTCACCGCGCCCCCGGCGGGGCCGAGCGCGAGGGGGCGGCGGGGGCGCGCCCAGCGCAGTGGGACTGTGCGGGAACGGGGCCGGAGCGCGGCGAGTGCCGTGGGGCAACTGCAGCTCCGACAGCCCCAGCCGGCGCGGCCCTCGGGCTGCAGGCCAGGGGCCGCCGCGTCAGGCGAGGAGGGGACAGGCGCTCCCGTGGGGCCCGGTGACAGCCCCGAGCGCGGCTCCGAGGCCGTCGGAACGCTGCCGGTGACGGCAGAGCAGGGGACACGGACAGCGCCGGACAGGGCGGTGACTCCTCCCGCCGCCGGCGGTGGCCAGGGAACAGGACCAGGGCGCTCGCCCCTCTATAGCCACGGCAGGAGTGGAGCGCTCAGCCCCGCGGCCCGGGACAGGCTGGCTGCCCGCCGCCAGCGCTCCGCGTTCTGCCCGACGCTGGACGAACGCCCGCCACTTTGGCTCGTAATGCGTTCAAACCCCACGAACGCCTGGGACGGCGCGGAGCCGCCCCGGCCTGGCCGCCCCTTCCCCGCGCATCCAAGGGGCCCGGCGTCCCCACCGGCCTGGCCCCGCACCCGGCGCTACGCGGCAGCTGCTGCCGGCCGGCACAGCCGTGTCAGCGCCGGCCGAGGCCGCGCCATGGGGTTGCACTCGCCCTGACCTCCCGCCGCCGGCTGCCCCCGCAGGACTTTGCCCGGCCCGGCCGGCGGGAACTTAGCGCGGAGTTTCCCGGCGGCGCCGACACGTCGGTGCCCTGGGGAGGACGCGAGGCCGCTCCGGGCCGGGCCGCCCCCCCCGCCCCGCCAGCCTCCACGTCGGCGCCGCGGCGGAGGAGCCGCCCCCCGTCCCCCGTGACTCACTCTGGCCGGTGCCCGCTCGCCCGCCCTGCTGGAGAACCGGAGCGCTCCTGGGAGAGCGGCGCGGCGCCCGCCCCGTCGGCTATATAGGCCGGGCTGCTGCCAATCCCCGGCCCGCACGTCAGCGAGACATGCCCCTTCGCGGCGGGGCCGGCCCGCCACGCGTGCCCCGCGCCGCCGGGGCCGGCCCGCCACCCGCCCGAGCTGTCCGGGAGCCGGAGGCTCTGCCGGCAGCCCCAACTCTCGCAGCCCGGCCCAGCCCGACCCGCGGCGGGGCGCACGGCGAGGGAGGCAAACCGCGGGTGGCTGCCGCCCGCTCTGCGCGCCCCGGGTCCCCGCTCCGGGCTGACACCCCGGGGACAGGCCCGTCCCCCTTCCCCGGAACCGCGCATTCACCCCCAGAACGCGCTTCCCACTCGCGGCCCGGCAGCAGAGAGACCTGGGGCTGCTGCAGGACCGAACCGCGCGCTGGCCCTTCCCCAGCCCCGCGGCGGCCTCGGGGAGGCAGCTCAGCGCCACATAGCTCAAGATTACCCACTTCGGCCGAGGCCGGTTTCACGCAGGTTTAGCGAGCTGGAGTGGCTCTCGAGGGCTCTGATCAGTCTGAAAACCACAGCTGGCACCGGAGAGAGCGAACACCTAGGGCTCCTGCCCGGTTCCCCGAGTGGGAAGGGACACCAGGGCTCCGGCCCCAGGCGGCCCCTCGATCCTCCTCCTCCTGCGCAGACTGTGGCAGAGCAGCAGCTACATGGTGCGAGGCTGCAGGCAGGAGAAGGGGCCAGGTAAGAGCAAGAATGAAAAAAACCCAAACAAAAAACCGCCCACCCCCCCCC
>JAYRBT010000010.1:21623754-21755004 GCA_036023395.1 Myiotriccus ornatus | reverse complement strand
TTAAGAGAAATAATCAAAAAAACCCAAACAAAAAACCGCCAACCCCCCCCCCCAAACCACAACACACATCCCTCTCCCCCATAAAAATAAATAAATTTAAAAAATTACTCTCCTTATCCCAATCTTTAATTTGGAAATTGGGAAGAGGAAAAGAGGGGGAAGGCAAGCCAGCAAGCATAATACATACCCTCCTTTCCTGCAGAGAGGGTGTTTATTAGTTTATGCAATATCAATGTTTTTAATTATTAGTTTTGCATGATCAAGTAACTGAGGAAAAAACCCTATCCCATCAGTGTAAAAAGACACAGAATTTGAACTGATTTTTGCATTAGCTCAGTCTCTGCCCATTTTCCTACACAGCATTAATTTTTCTTATCATTCATACCTTGTACTTAGTGACTGTTTTTCTCATTCCCACCTTGCTCTCTTCCCAGATCCTGCCTAGTGAAACACAAGAACCTGCTCTGTGGAGCTCTGACCACCGAAATTCAAGGTCTTTGGGACAACTGCTTTTGATTACGTGCAGTAATTTTTAGAGATTTCATGCACTGTATTTATGGAATCATGGACGGTATCTAGCCTTTAGTAAAATTATTAATACCTATTGTTATTGAACAAGAGTAGATTTCTCCATTTTTCCTCTTTTAATCTTCTGTCTGGGAGGACATCATTAAAGAACTTGAACTTTTTGACACAATTCATCTCTATAAATAAAAATACACTTGTGGGTGAAATCAGGAAGTGTGCTAAACGGCAAACAGTCATCAAGAGTTGACACCATGCCCAGGCACCTCAGCGATCTATCTCCCCCCACGGCGGCCTCTCCTCAGAAAGCCTGTTGATCTCCGTGCGGATGCAGGGATACTGCTCCAAGCCTGGGGCTGCCGCACAGAAAGGCAGCGACTGCTGCTGCCACGTCATATACGCTCCAGGAGCTGGCTCCGGCTGCTCCAACACAAACTGCCTGGGCTGCGGATGCCAGCAGCAGCACCCTGTAAGGCACGCAAGCAGGCTCGTGCCTACCGAGACAGAGGTGGCTCATGCAAAAGCAGAGCTCCGGGAACCTGGGCAAACCGGAGCACCTCCAGACTTAGGGCACTTCTGCTTCCAGACAGCAGCTGGAGTGCAAGGTGTTGTAATTTGGGACTCGGAGCCTGAGCCTCTGAACCTCACTTGAGGTGCTTTTCTGGCGCTTTTAGTCCCTTGTGTTTATCTCTCCAGTGCAAAACAGGCAGGCTCCTTGCAACGCTCTAACTTTACCGTGTCCAATTAACTCTGACATAAGTCCCATGATACCCCTGTGCCAAGGAAACAGAAGAGCATCACAATTCCCAGCCTGGAGCATCTTACCAAGACACCAACATCCTTCTCCCTCAACTCCACCTCATTATCAGTTCAGCAGGGGTCCTCTGTGGGGACGTGCCACCTTGTGCCTATGGGACAACCGCACAGCCCTCTCCTGTTATCTCTATGTAGTGCTGCTGCAGCCACTAGGGTTGCCAGGTCATTACAGATTTCTGGCTTCTATCACTGCTTCCTCTCTGGGTTTGTTTAAGAGGGAATCTTCCCCACGTGTTTCTGTAGCTCTTCTTTTATTTGCAGCTGCAAGAGGTGGGAGGGAAGCCTGCCAGTCCCAGAAGTTACTGGAAGCATCTGACTGTGTGCTACCCTCAAATAACAATTTCTGCTGAAGGAAACCTGTCACAGGCTGTTTTCCTTACAGGAAGATCTTCCACGGGGAGAGAAGGGGGGCAAAGGGGGAGGAAGAGCTCATCTTTCCTCCCACATTTAGTAAGTACAGAAGTGTCCTGTGCATAGACAAAAATACATTTAGAGGGTGCCAGGAGGCTTATTTCAACCTGCTGCTCCCACCAGCACATCAACCATCCACGTCCCACCCCAATCTTCTTCTTCAATGAGGTGATGGAGTACAGGCAGAGAGGGGCCTGCAGGGGCTCCTTGGGATCTCTTCTATCTACTTACTTGCCCACAAATTCAATCTCCCATTAAAAAATGAATAAATAAAAAATACACTCATCATGGAGATGTGTTCAAAATAGCTTCTCTATAAGTACGGCGTAGGAATTTTTGGTAGCTGAGAGAAATGGAGACAGAAGAAGGTACCCAACCTCCTGACAAACACTAAACATTCTCCATCTAGCATCCCATATCTTGGCAGCATTAAAATAGTCCCTAGTTTCGTGACTTGTGAAAAAAACTGAAAAACAAGCCTCCCAAAGAGAGCACCAAAGTGCAGCAGAAAGGGTGAAGGATTGGGCAATGTGTAGTTTCCGTGGCTTATCAAACTGGCATCTCATGTCACCAGTTGGAAGGAGGACGCAGAAATGGGACCAGCAAAAATACTAAACATGCACAGAGATAAAACTAACACTGAACAGTTTTGGGGCTTGTTTGTTTGGAGCATGTGTTCAACACCCATGTGAAAGCAAAGGCTGAGGAGTTAAGAAGCTTTCCATAATCACTCCACCCCCAGGACTCTTAGGGAAGGCAGAGGAAACTTCCAGCTCCTTAAACCAATGGAGCAACGACCACAAAACGATTGGTCTTTCCTGGCACATTCACCCTCAGCTGAGCTGGGATTTTGCAAAAGATTTCTTCTAGCCTGTTCGTATTTTCTGTTGTTATAAGAGATTCCAATTTTTCCTGCCAGAAACTGCAAGCCTTATTTGGAAAGCAACCCAAGTATGCTCCAAAGAGTGTGTGCTGTGATTTTATTTCCTGTTAAATATAACTCCAGATTTCTAAAACTGTACAAATAAGCACCCTTTTTGTACCCTGGGTGCCTATCCCACACACTGAAGTCAGACAACACAACAAAAGAACTACTCCTGAAAGCATTCATTTCAGCACTTCTCTCCCATGAAGAGAAAAGGGCTCAGGGAATACTTCGCATCACACTAGAAAAGAAGTGGAAGAGGATTCAGGATGCAGGGCACTTGTATGCCAAAGGGTACTGGGATTCTCAGCCAAAGCAAGCAAAATGCATGTCTCAACTCTAAAGCTATTGCTGTGGCTCACTCTCATCTTCCAATAAAATGTTTGCATTTCTACAGGAAAAATCTCTATCAAATTGAAGTTAAGGGTCAAATTATACAGACCTTCCTGCTAAGAGAATAAAAAAGTTTCATCACAAGAAATGACTAAATATGAGTCCACACTGCTTATGTCTCAGTGACTCTGAGACCAGTTTTTACTTATCTGCCATGAAGAAGGAAACTTCCAGCAATATGCAAATTAGACACCTATCTTTCCCACACACCAGCACAGGGAAGAAATTATTCCACAGGCTAAATTCTTCCCCTTGGCTGTACTTAACACAACCCCACCATCTTCAGAGGCCCACTGTAAATACCCAAGTAGAGAACCACAGATAGAAAGAAAAGTCTATCTGAGCACAGACACTAATCCCAAATCCAACCATTTAGTGATGTTGTGAAGAAGGGAGGGCGGGAGAATGAAGACAAGTGTTTGTCTCACATGGGACCTGGGTGGTATAAATAAAGTGTCCCAGGTGGGTGCAACGCAACTTGCCTTTCTCCTGGTAAGGTTGTTTATTGAGGTAACAGGTTGTTTATTAAGGTAACATGGTTTATGCAACCATCAGCTAGCAAAGAAGATATACACTGCCCTTCCTAGCCTATCCCAGGGTGCTCTGTAACGAGGGGCATGCAGAATAGGTAGGAAGAACAGGAGTAACTCACTAGTGTGGACAAGTGCGAACAAGGAGCTTCAGGCCTTCTGACTGCAGAGGGAGGAAAAGCTGCTGGTTTTACATAGGGACACTGAGCAAATGAGATTTAATGCAAAAAAAAAGTCAAGAGACTCAAGCTCTACTTAGATTTGCTGCTGATTTAGTCAATTGGCCAGTGAAATCCTCTCGGTTGCCCTGGCTGTGCACACGCAGCCTCTGGATTTATTCTGTGGACTCATTATTTAATTTCAGGTTGTTCAGAATGCTGTGATCCTTGGATGCCAGGTGCTATGACAAAACAAATGCCTTTTCAGAGATGAGGAAGAGAGTCAATAGACAGTTTAATAAATTCAGTCCAAAAGCAAAGCAAAAGGAAGACACAGAGGACAGGTCAGAGTCTGCCCTTCCACTTTCACTGGGAGAGAAATCTGATTTAACATAAACTCAGCTTTCAAGGAGACATTGCAAAGGAGTAGAAACAAATTTCAGGTTCTTGGCCTTGGGGAGCCAATAAACATTTTCATGAGGAATAAACATGAGGGATAAAGTATCTTCCAGTTTCACAGTAAAGCAAAACACTGTCTTGAGACCAGTGTATTCAGGGCTTTCCTCACTCAGGTCTTGAAAACCTTCAGAGCTACACAGTCTAACACCTGACTATCCTTACAGTCAAAAAAGGTTTCTTACTTGCAATTAGAGCCTTTCATTTCAATGCTGGCTCTTCATGCTGATCTGAACTTGCTTTTTAGTTTAAGTTACCACCACACTGTGTGCTTATCACACCCAGGTACTTTGAGTGGTGCTGCAGCACTGCTCTCTGTTCACAACCTACACTGCAGAAGAACAAAACTCTTCAACGAGTAACAAGCTGAGAGGCACTTCCCAAAGCCTGCTAAGTATCCCAGTTACCCAAGAAGCAAGGATTTTGGAGATACTGTAGAACAAAGCAGGCGCTATTTTCTTTCTGCTCTTCAAAAGGAAAAACCTTCACCACCTTCACTGGGTTGGAGTTCTTTTGTTTACCTTTCAGTGTCTCCTGTTCCCTCTCCAATGGCCACTGCAATTTAAATGAACACGTGGCAACTTTAAATTTTTTTTTCTTTTAAAGAGATGCTGCCGGCAGTTCTTATGCACTATACATCACCTAACTTGAAAAGGCAAGGGACTTGCAAGCCCTGAACTTACATTTTCTAAACATATGACAGTTAAAGTTGACTGTGTCCCTTAGCTTGACCCCGTCACCACACTCTCTAAGACCCTCCTCTAGGTACTCTTAGGCTCATGTTTTGCAGGGCAGAATTTAAGGACTTGCTTCCAGCAGTGTATAAAGATGACAACAACCACTTCTCTTCACGTCAATTAGGTAAATATATACAGCAAATAAAAAAAAGAAAAAGGAAGAAAAGTGGCAAACCAAATGAGACCTCCCTAATGCCATTTTTCAGAGAGGCAATGAAAAAATTGCAACTTAAGCAAAAGTGTAAACAGACATTTGGTTTTGTCTGCATTGTTTGGTTTTCAGTTCTTCATAATCTTTCTTAACTACTTTGAAACCAGGTATTGTACAGAAAAACCTAAGCAAAGTTGTTCAAGGCTCCTTGTAATATGTTAAAGATTCTTCAGTTTCTAATGTTTGTTGGATAATGAAGACTCAAGAGAATGCTGAGGCTCCATTTTTATAAACTTTCTATGCACTCTGGTATGTTTTGCTCTGAGTTCCAGTTCTCCAAGTCATGTGGCTTCATAAGACTCTCTAATTCTGTAAATTTTTCTTTATTTCTATTTTTCAGTGGCAACAAGCAGTTTGAAATTACAACCCAGAAAAGATAGCCCTATTATGACAAACAAAACCCTCAAAAGAGAAAATCCTGAAACTTGCAGAGGAGGCTAGAGCTTTGTTTGGAGAGAGAAGGAACTATTTCAAATTGAAGAAAAAACAAAATCTTCAGTTTGGCAACAATTCCTCTGAAAAGGCATTAAAGTAAATACCTGATTCCAACTGCCCTTTGGAAAAGCAATGCTGGGACCCTCACTATTTAAGCACTGCCTTCCCTTTGTCCTATTCATAGCACATGCAAAAGGGGCTCAGCACATCCACAGACAAGCACTAATTCCTAATCTCCACGAGGCCAAGCAAAAGGCTCTTCATGTGTTAGACAGAATTACATCACAGTGATCTAAACTGACAGTGAAAAAACCAGACAGTCTTCCCTTCCAAATCTCCAAGGCCACTCTAAGCCTGCTATGAAAGAAGAGAGAGAGAGATAGCGAGAACTCAGAGTAAAACTATTTCCCCTAATTGTTACAAATAATATTATTTTACGCTTAAACCTCCTTTTCATAACTGAAATGTTCCCAGTTCCACCCTGCTCATCTTTGGGCTGAATTGAAATGGTATGTGGGCCATTTTAGGTACAATTTTTTGGTTTGATACCTCATGCTGCCTACTCCTCCACTCACCTTGTTATTTTCTTTTGGATCAACAGAGTGGTGTTCTGAGCAAGAGGATTTTCAAATACAGCAGAGGGGTTTCTCAAATTTGCAAGAACTTCTAACGTTGTGTAAATATTCATGAACTGCTTGCTCTCATTCTACCCACAATTATGCAGCAAGCAACAGAGCCATGAACTCAGGATTTTAATTTCATGGAACTATAAGAGCAAGGTGTAGAACTCAACTTTTAAGTTTTCTCAAGGCTACATAGGCAGCTCTACTTTTAAACAACAGTCATATACCTACAACTTGCTATTCTCCAGACATTCCAAGGGATCTTGTAAGACCAAACACCTAAATCCCAGCAGGCTGTATCAACTGCTGAAGTATTAATTTTGAAAACAAAGGCATGTACACTAACAGGCCAACCATAATATACCCGTACTCTTACCCTGCCTGCTCTGGGAGTTGTTCTTTTCAGGTTTCCTTTCAACTGCTCCAGCACAGGTTTACATTCAGCTTTATCACTTGCAGAGAGATAACAGCAAACTTACTCCCTACTGCGCAATGGAAACAGCTGGGGCCTGGTTTGCAAAGAGCAGAGCCCTGTTCTCCTCTCTGGGAAGGGCAGGGGAGGTCAGGCAGCCCACACCACCTCCAGTGCCCACTGGAGACACATAAATGCTGCCCAATTTCCTGGGAGAGCAGCAACAAGGCCATTTCAATCGCTCCTGCCCTCCTGCCCCACTGGGGTTTTCCCTGGCCCTGCCTCTGTCCCTGCCAATGGGGAAATCTTAACTCTAACCCTTATTCTCTTCCTTTTTCCTAACTCAACCCATATACCCATCCCATGCCTGAGGTCCCTGTTCCTGCTACACAGCTTGCCCTAGTCTTTGTTTGTCACTCATCTTTGGCAATTATTCAGTTTATTTTGTGAAACGTCCAGTTTGATTCTCAGTGCCAGAAATGCAGAGATAGACAGAAACACAAGACCAGAAACAAGCAGAAGAAAACCAGCAAGGGGTGCTACTGCTCCCTAATAGAACACTTGTCATCAATGCAGTCAGCATTACTCTGAAAAAGGAGGTGGTTGACTTTTCAGACTCACTGCAAAACCTTTAAAATACCATTCAACCAAAACTAGCAGGGGTGGGGGAAGGGGACAAGCGAGCGATGCCCATGCTGCGTGCCAATACCCTAAACCAAGCCTGAAAGTTGAATGATGTAAGAAGATTATTCCACTTATCCAAACCCTGATGAAAAATATGCCAGAGGTTAGCTTTATGAAAATCAGCTCCTTTAAAACTAGAGTCCTGATACGTACCTTACCCCCTGGCCTGTGTAGAGGTCAGATGGCACTTTATGGGCTTTGCCACAGATCTCAACAAGAAACTACCACCTAATAACACAGGGAGAAAGTTGAGTCCTGCATCCTCCAAAGAGACAGTAACAGCCAAAATACAACGGGATTCCAAGTCCTTCCTCCTTAAAATCCAGTTGGTTGCTGGAATGTTGCTGAATTCAAAGCTAAAGTACCCAAGGATTGATTGTCATATCATCAGCACTCCCAGAAACTCTCATTCCCAGGTATTTCTCATGCAGGTGAAAGGTGTGCTCTGCACATGTTACATGTGTGGGTGCTTCTACCAGACACGAATGTATGCTGATGTATGTTTATAAGCAAGTCTATTGTAGAATTCTGCTTCCTGGTTTTGCTTTGTTTGCTTGTTCTGGTGTTGGCTTTTTTTTGGGGGGGGGGATAGACGGTGGGTGTGTTTCTTTTCTTCCATTAATGTTAAACAAATCTATCCATTCCATCCTCAAACTTCTCCCAAATGGTTCTCTCTCTCATCACCGAAAGATCTTCAGTAAAGACAGTAAAACTACTGCTGGAAAACAGTTCCAAATGCTGTGCTGCATAAGAGAATCTGGTACTACTTCCATTTTGCATCAACAAGTAAATCCATGTTATTTTACAATTAAATTAAATAGTGTCACTTAAGGGAGGTTGCATAAATATTACTGTGCTATTCAATCCCCTCAAAGGCAAAACTTTTCCTGTGATTCATCATTTCTTGGTGTCTTACAGCTACTGAACCAATCCCTTTCCTTCTTCCAGTGCTGTTTTTCCACTGAAGTTAAACTCATTATGATTTCCTCTAACTGAGCCTTTTGTGGTCCATCTTTTCTCTCAGGTCTCTCCCCCACTTTTTTCTGTCTGCTGCTTTGCAAGGGCCTCTTTTGTGCCTCTAGCTGGACATAGCTCCTTGCTCCAACCCCTGCTCCTCACAAAAGAGTAACATGCTTCCCTTGCTGCCTCAGCAACACAGCCAGCCCTCTGCACCCGCAGGAAGTACTTAAATTTACTTAAGTTATTTACGTGCTCGTATATCCACTAATAACTTGCAAAATATTACTAGATATGTTCAAGGCTTGAAAGATCTACCAGATACAAGATTCAACAACATTAAACCAGTCGTGAGAGATAAATGATGTCTACCAGCAGGATCAAAGAACAGTATCTGCATTACACAGCAGCTGCTAGAAAGGATCCCCGTACTTCTGTGAGATCACTGGGAAAATAACAGAGCTTGTGTAGGTAGAAACACTAAAGACCACCTAAATGAAGTAAAAATGACCCAATCCAGCTTTAATATACATTTCTTATCAAACAAAATAAACCTGGAACACTCATCACTGCCCAAGTACTTCTTCTTGTTATAATTAAAACCTTAAACACATAATACCTCTAGCAACTCAGTCTTCTATACACATAAAATATGCTAAATAAAGAAGCCTTCCCCCCCTTACTTTGGCTGGAAATTGTTCTCCTCATTTATTGACACATCTTTTTTTCAAAATGACTCTCTGATTCCCTTTCACTGAAGTCACACCATGAGAGCTAAGGGGCAACAGGAAGGAAGATGGGGAAAAAGGTCACTAGAATCATTAGGCATGCAGGACTTTTCCATTTAAGATGGGAATGCAAATCACAAGACTTTAATAGCAGATTTTTAGGACATAAACAGTCTTTCTTTTAAAGCTAAAGGACAGATAAATATAAAGGCACAGGCTGAAATTTTTCAGGTGTAATCCCACATCCAGGATAAACCTGTAACCCAGAATTATTCTTCTAAAACTAGAAAATTCTAAAATGGAAAGGACTCTTGAAACAAGCCCTAGATTCTCGCCTTAATGACCAGCCTATCACAAGCACCAGAGATCAGGGCCAGAGACCAGCTTTTGGTGTCCCCTGAGTCCTCTGCAACCCCTTCCCCAACAGGCCCTACTGACCAGGGCCCTCCCTCCCACTCCAAACACACACAGTACAGAGTCAATACCACAGCCCCCTGGCAACACAGACTCTTCTAGACCAAAGGCCTAGAAGAAACAGTAAGTAAATTTAAAAAAAAACAAACATCAGCAAAGCCCACCAAGCTATACAACAGTGTTCTACTTTCAAGGGTAGGGTAATTAGGAAGAAAGGCCTAATCCTGCATCTGGTTTTTACTTTCCTATCTCTTCTTTATCTGTTTTCATATTTTAATACTAATAACACCTACTTACTTCTAGAACAGACCCACATTGCAAAAGTTCTGTAGGCTCTGGGCCTGTCAGTTATGTGCTCTTGGACATTACCTCCTGGGTGAATATGCCTTTCTCAGCCCGTTTTAAAAATCCCCACTGCAACTTCATCAGTGGTGCACAGAATCCCAGACTGTTTTGGGTTGAAAGGGGCCTTAAACACCATCCAGATCTGTCCCCTTCCACTAGACCAGGTTGTGCCAAGCCCAATCCAACCAGGTCTTGAACACTTCCAAGGATGGGGCAGCCACAGCTACTCTGTGTATCTTCGTCAAGACTGTAACAGCATTACCATAAGGGTTCAAAACACCCATGGGGACACTTGCCAGTCTTGCCATTTCACTTTAAGGTTCATTTTATAAGCTCCACACAGGACAGGCCTGAGGATTTCCTTCTGTAGAATTCTTGAATACAAAACAAAGTTGAACCATTGTCGAGTGACTTTTTTTAAAAAGAGAAACGATATTTTCACATAAATCTGACACTCTACAGAAAGCTATGGTTCAAATTGACAAAATTCTCCCAGTCATGGTAAATGACCCATTCATTCATCAAGGGAGGTTTCGACTGGATATTGTGAAAAATTTCTTTCCTGGAAGAGTGGTCAGGCACTGGCATAGGCTGCCCATCAGTCACCATCCCTGGAAGTGTTCAAGAGATGTGTGGATGAGGCACCTGGGAACATGGGTTAGTGGTGAACACAGCGGTGCTGGGTTAATGGTTGGACTTTTCCATCCTAAACGATTCTGTGATTCTTATCACACACACTCACATTCAGTTTGAACATTCTGGTCTAGTCCCAGTGCCACTGCTGACTATTTTGACCATCTGACTGGTAGTGATTGGGTGAATTACCCAAATTTTCACTGCAGCACAATCCTAACTGCATTTGTACCAGCTTACCAAGCTTCTATATACAAAGAGAAGACTATGTTTTGGGAAAGGCTGTATCACCTGAAATATTGTAACCAGTAAACATCCCAATTTCCTTCAAAAGGGTGCAAACTGCACAGGCTGACTTGTCTGGGATGGCTCTCACTCAGATAGCAGCTATGAAAGCCAAGGTTACAGAGCTCTCTCCTAACAGACCATACTGGTTTCAGAGGCAGCTTAATGTCAATGGAAACCGACCAGTTACTTGGCTAGGAACCGCCCTCACCTACCAAAACCAAGTTACTATTGTTACCATTACGTTATGCAACATAATGACAACGCAATGAGCCAATTCCAGTTGAAGGGAAAAGTAGGGAACATAATAACCTTTAAAATCCTAAGAAGCGACGTCATATTTTTTCTCCTTTTCAGGCAAAACTGGGGGAGATCAGAGAAAGGAGACAATAAGAAATCAGCTTAACTTGCAAGAAAGGATACAGGAGCACATGTCACACCACCAGGAGCGAAAACACCAGAATGATTTATATAGGACATGGAGCAATCTTTAACAGCTTCTCAGAAGCTACTTGGAAAACTTGCTTTGGGAACGATCTGGGCTTCCTGTACTTTGCCAGTGGCAAAGCTCAGGCTGGCTGGTTATGCTGCCTCTGCAACTCCAGTTACACACTGCCAGGTACTGTTACCTCCACATCTAATGGGAGCTTTTCCTATGCCTGTCATTCTGATCCATAAAAAACTATACTGCTGTGGACTTTTATGAAAAAGGTTGGGTTTTTTTTGGTGGATGGCCCCGTCTATGATTTGGGCCATGCTGTACGAAAATCCACGTATAAACAGGAAGACTGTTTTTTTTCTAACAGTTTAAATCTAAACAGACAAAGGGTTAGAGAATAGAGAGCTTTAGCATTCACACAGCTACACATTAGGTTATTGCTTCCTTTCCTGCCTCATCTTTGATGTATATTCCTCTACCATGGGGAGGGATATCCAACCCACCTATGAAACAATACATGAAATACCACTTCCAAATCAGGTTTGGGGGGAAAAGAAAAGAAACCCAAACCACACTACTATCTGCTATCTGTCTTCTAACTGCAGACAGTTGTCTAGTATTTTGGATAGCAACAGCAGGAAAAATGGAGACTCAATCGTGAGGCAGCAGCTTCACTCGCCTTACTGAACAGAAATCATATGATAAAGCAATACAGCACATATGAGTGTGCGTATTTTTCTCTGTCATTACACAACAGCATAGGAAAATTCCTTCCAACTCCTTGGGACTGAACGTCACTAATCTTTACTTTCCAGACACAGAGTTAAGAATCTGGATTCAAATTCTAAACTTAGAACTGTGAATTCAGGGCCCTTGGCCCATCTCACCAGTTACGAAGGAACTGCTGTCTCGATTACCAACATTTCCAGCACAATCTGCTCTCTTGCTTCTCCTCTTTTAGTGGAAAGACTTACTCGTGCCAATTGGGAATCCTTCCCTACTGTCTGGGGAAGGCCAGCATGGGAAGCGTTACTTATCATGTGTCACACTGCTCCAGCTATAGCTCAAGAATCATCAACGCCCCATGCTTAACCCTCTTCAGCGCTGCTGGATTGCTGGATCATCCTGGTCTATAAATAACCCCCAATAAAACCACGCTGCAGGCCTAGAGAGCAGGTCAGCACAGGCAGAATTTCCCCTCTATCATGCACAGAGGCGGCTGGCGCTACCTGCAGTGCCACAGGTGAGGCCAAACCCTCCCGCAGCGCGGCCCACGGCGCAGCCTCAGCTTTCGGGCCCACAGGCGGCGGGCAAACAGACGACTGCACCCTGAGAGTCCACAGCAGTCCGGCACCGGGGGCAAAGGGCCGCCACCGGCCGGAGGAGCGGCGAAAGGCGACCGCCTCCTCAACCGCGTCCCCTCAGTGGCGGGGCGGGCCCGGGAAGCGGGGCAATGACTCATGGCTTTTGTCGGCTCCTGGCTGACGCCGGAGCGCTCCCCGCCGCCGAGGCGGCGCAGCGGGACCTCGGGTGGCGGAGCGGGTCCCTGGGGCGGCCCCCGCGCCCCGGCCCGGCCCGGCGCGGTGCAGGGGGTGCCGGCGGCACGTGGCCCTCGCTGCGCCAATGGGAGCGGCCGCGACCATAGAGCGGGGCCGGGCGCCCGCCAGACATCCCGCCCGCAGCCCGTCTCGCTGCTGCCGCCATCTTGCTGCAGGCGGCGGAACGCGCCCGGCCGCAGCGCCGGGCCCGCACCCTCCTCCCGCTTACCTGCGGCGCTCCCGCCCCCGCCCTCCCGCGCGGCCGGCGCCGGGCCCGGCGTTACCTCTGGTCGGCCCGCAGCGAAGCCTATGCTGGGTACAAGGCCGAGGGCCCGGCCGCCATCTTGGTGCAGCAGAGGGATGTGCGTGACCTACAACATGCGGGCGGCCCCGCCCAGTCCCCCCGTGTTGCTATGGCGATGGGGCGGGCGCGTGCGCGCCGGGACCGGCTCCGCCCCGGGGGCGGGGCCTGCGGGCGCGGGGCGGCACCGCCCCTTCGCCCTGGCCGTGCGCGCGCGGGAGCCGAGCTCGCGGTCCGCGGCGGAGGGAGGCGAGAGGTGAGGGGCGCTGAGGGGCGGCGGGCGCCGTCCTGCCCTGCCTCGCCTCGGGGAGCTCGGTGAGGGGCGGCGGGCGCCCTGCCCTGCCCTGCCTCGCCTCGGGGAGCTCGGTGAGGGGCGGCGGGCGCCGCCCTGCCTCGCTTCGGGGCAGCTCGGGGTCCCTCTGAGCGGCTGCAAAGCCTCGGGGCTGAGACGAGGGTGCCGGGAGGGGCGCTGGGAAAGAGCCTGTCCGTTACAGCCGCGCAGACGGACCCCCCGAGCTGGGGGTTCCGGGCGAGGTTGGGCGGTGCTGGTGAGGAGGGAGCGGGCCGAAGCGGCCGCGGGCGGTGCCGGGGAGGTGAGGCAGCGCCCTGCCCGCCCGCCCGGCCCGGGGCCTAGTGGTCGTGTGGGCAGCCGTGGGACCCCCGAGCGGGGGGCCCTCCCTACAGCGGGTGAGGCGGCCGCTTCTGAACACGCTCCTGTGGAAAACTCCGGCAGCGCTGTTGAAACCGGGGGGTGAGGAACATCACCGACCAGCTCCTGAGGAAAATCTGGGCTCCTCCAAGGCTGAGTCCTCTCTGTGTGGGAGTGCTTAGCCCCGAGGGGAACGCTGTGGGAAAGATCATGCATGAAAGATTTCTGAGCTTGGTCCATATGTTAAAATATAATAGCCATCTGCATAACTCCGCTTCGTTTCTTAGTAGCTGTGAGAAACTTTCCTCCTCTCTTCGCCTGGTTCTGAGAAATAGTTGGGTGACAGATAAGTCTCACAAATTAAAAGAATGTTCTTATGTGTTCCAGCAGGATCTAGTTTTGTTTGGCATTGAAAATCGCTCATGGAGGATGGTTAAGCAGGAATCAATTACATCAGTCATCAGGAAACACTCTTGGAAGGAGGAGTTGCTATCAGAGTAATGTTGCATGATGATAAAGGGCTCAAGGATAACCTCTCAAGTAGTTGAATAATTCATAGGTCATAGACCAGTATACAGATGTTGCAGATACTGGTATTTATTTTTAGTATGAACTTTTACTTGAGAAACATGTTATCCAGGTTTTATTTTGCGTGAATAACCAGGATGCCAGATTGTTGTCAGTTAAGTTCAGCTTCGTGAAAAAGGACACCAAATGTCTTCAATGTTCAACATCTGTACCCTGTCCCTCCCATTAAAAATTCCTTCTCAGAAACCACTTCTTCCTTATTGGGGTGATTGCTAAGGTGGAGTGGGACAGGAAGGAACTCGGTAACTCTTACCAGTGAAGTAGTCACCGTGAGCTAAAAATTTGCATCTTTGTAAACCTAAATGAGGTTGCAATTGTGTACATATACTTTATATAGAGTAACTTTGAGAAGCAAATGCTGGAAATCATCCCCAATTTGAAACAACTTTACCTTCTGCCTGGCACAAAAAGTTGGGCTCCTGTTCGTCTGACACTGGGCAGCTTGTTTTGACTCAAGATGACTCTTTGCTGGGAGGAACAGACTAAAGGGTGCTGTGCACTGAAGCAGTTTGGTGTCATTTCACAGGAAGCTGAACCTGCTGACAAAAATCTGCTCAGAAGATGGAAAGAATCAGGCAGTGATAATTTCAAATCTGTAGAATGAAAGTGGTAATGAGCTAGCTAGAGAAAAAGGGACTATGGGCTTAGGAAGTGGGAACAGATACCTTTTGGTTAGAGGGTGATCCAGGGGAGGGTCTAGAAGGGAGACTTGTGGTCTCAAAGATACTATTATATGCTGATGTTTTTATGTTCTCACAGTAAAAGCCTTGATCTCTTGGATTCATCCAAGTCAGTGTGTTAGGGCTGTGGATAAGCCTATTGTCAAGAGACTTTTTTGCATAGAGGTGTTGGATGAGAAATTTTTTTAAAAAAATTTTTTTAAGAAATATTTTTTGTGTCTAATTTGTATTTTACACACAGCTGCATGTGAAAATTTATATTGGCAACAGAAGGTAAAATGGCTGAGTTTACAAGCATCTAGATAAAAGAGGAGAAGGAAAAGATTCATATTGAAACTGTTAGCTCTTTAGAGAACACTCAGGCATGAATGGAAATGTTGAGGGGAAGGAGGCTTGAGAAAAAAAAACAAACATGAGTTTGGGGGTTTTTTAGCGTTGAAAAAAACTGTTTCCTGTAAAGAGCAAGATGTCTTCCAGCAGGGTGTTTGGTTTGGTTCATTTCCTGAAAGGGTGTGAACCTTTCAGGCTTCAGAATGGTTTGTCACGCATCTGGTGCCTTCAGTACCCCACGTTCATGATGCTTGAATTTATTGTCTGACCATGTTTGTAGGGACAACGGTAGCTGAAAATTCTGCCCCTCGTTACTACAGGAGAGTCAAATACTTGTACCCTGTGAAGGAATTGACACTGTTTCAGAATCTGGGTGCTGCCCCTTTTAATTTAGTGTGCAACAGGGGATATTACACTGGTTTGTTTCCTTTTTTTTTTTTTCTCGTACAATTTTTAATAAGCTGAAAAACTTTATTTTTCCAGATTTGTTCCTGTCCTTCCCTAAAAATGTCCAAGGTAAGAATAACATTTCTGTCTTCCAGTGTGACAATGTGAAACAGATAATTTGTTTTTAAAATATTAATCTTCATGGACAAAATGTTCAACTTGCGTTGTGTTTGATGTATGCTTTATTAACAGTCCATAAGAGAGAATTCACATTTAGAAGACATGATATTGAAGTATTGAGTGATGTAAAACATATATTAAATTACTTTCCTGCAAGTATAAACCTCTGCAGTTAACTAATACTCTTGGAAGGATTTAATTTTGGTCGTGGAGTTGTACACAAGCTCCCTGGTGCATTTTCATTGAAACTTCCATTATGCTACTTTGTTTTGAGGAGGAACCATCTAAGAAAATTATGTTAGATCTGATTTCTTCATTAAAAGGGTTGGTGATAACCTACAGTATTATTGGCCTGCTGGGATTCACCTAAATCTTGGCCCCCAGGATTTGGTCTGATGCATAAAACATCTCTGTTGTCTTATTGGAGTGAAATGAATGATAAAGGGTGCTTGAGTGATGTGTTTGAAGAGGTAAACTAAGAGATCTAAAGATTTCTCGGCCATATTCGTAGTAGTGGGCATCCCAAACACTATGGTGTAAATTCCCCTTCCCCCCACTTTGAGAGCTCTCTGAAGAGCACTTCCAGCAGACGACTGTCACTCCATGCGTTGCTCAGGATTTTCCTTTGTATGTTCTAAGAGTGGATTAGAAATTGTCATCTTTTTATTCAAGTCCATAAAAATTGCACTCAAACTTTTTTATGTTAACTGTGTGTGAAGACACTGTTTAAAGTATGGAATTAGTGACTGCGCTTCATACTTTGTCACACTTTGATAAATGATTGTTTAGGATTTTGTTTCTTTTTTGCTTTAGTTCTTCTGGGCTGGAGAGCTGAATAAATGAAATCTTTTTAAGATCTGGGTCAGTGTAGTTTTCTGTTCTTTGTGAAACTGTTGAATAGTAGGAACCTCTGAGTAGTTCCCTCTCTGTATGTCACGCAGCTTCAAACCATTTGAAATCAACAAGGAAGGCAGTTATACAAGCAAGTATGTCTTGAGTGATTGCTTATTGTCTTATTTTATTTCATTTTTAGCAACAGCCTGCTCAATTTACCAATCCAGAAACTCCTGGCTATGTTGGATTTGCAAACCTTCCCAATCAGGTTCACCGAAAATCTGTGAAAAAGGGGTTTGAATTTACTCTTATGGTGGTTGGTAAGGAAACATTTTATAGTTTTTCTTGAAATAATTACTTGTTCACGGGGAATTTGAAGTTAAAATGAATGTTACTTCCACTATTGTAAGGCTCCAGCTTGCATCACCTGTACTTTCTTTTATAGTTCATTAATTTCATTTTTTATAGTTTAATAATTCTTGCAGCAGTTGTTTTCTGCACTTCAAACCACGTTTGAATTCATTAATAAATTTGTGGGCAAAGAAATTCTGTTACGCAGTCCAGCAATCATTTCTGCCTTCCTTTTCTCCTGTCTTACAGTTTTCAAGCATTCCATTTGAAACGTAGTTTTAAACTGGTCTTGCATTTGAATACAGTCTTGATTCACTTCCACATTTTTATTAAGAGACTTGTATTAAGGAGAACATTCTATTTAAAATGTTGTTTATGCTTCTGTAGTTCAACATAATCTGAACTCTGGTCTTTCCACCCTTTTAAATACTCTTGTAAAAGAAGAGAGAATTGGTTTTCATGTGAGCTGTTAGTTTTTATATGGATCATGATTTTCTGTTAGCAGTTGTAATTTAAAGTGTAATTGATAATTCATTAAGAGTCTGTGTAGGTATCTGGAATGGAAAGAAAGATCTGGTGTCTGCAGAAATATCTTGATCCTTTGAGAAGTCAGTTGCTGTTCAAAGTTATGTGGACTCCCAAATCAGACTTGGGTGTCTTCTCAGTCTCTCCTGTCGGGCGCTGTAACTTCTGAGTTTTGATGTTTGAACTCTGCCATTCTCGCTTTTAAATAGGCTTTTGCAAAAAGTACCTTAATAGAATTAGGCTCTTTATTACCTGGCACCACAAGAAGTAAATCCCATTTGTGTGTTAGACTTGTCCAAGAGAGATCACAGTGGGAATGAGCAGGAGAGGTGAGATAGCATAGGATGGGAGGTGTTTAAGTTCTTAATTGTTTTGGATTCCAGTAGTTACAGGGAGAGTCTATATTCTCAAACCTTTCATTAGTTTTGCCAAATGACAGCCCTAGCACTGCTGTCATCCTGTTTCTGTCTTTTGTACTTCATTGTTGGACAGACTTGGCCCTTGTCTTTGGCTTCCTAGAATTTTATCGTAGTTGTTTACTGTATCTTTCCTTGGATTTCCTTTGAATGATACCATAAAGGATATCATATAAAATCTAAGGGTAAAGCCAAACTATAAGCAGCTGTTTCAAATTATGGTATTTGCTGTAACTCTTCAGAATTTACAGTTCACTGAGCCTAAAAACCTGAAAGTTTTGAGAAATAAAAGTTGTGCTTTCTCTGCTGCAGCTAAACTTAATTTCTAGATTTCTTTGAGACTAATTGTGAATAATGCCATGTAAAAGGGTCCTGGCAGAAAGCAGTGTAAAATTATATAGACCAATAGTTGTTTCTAGCCCCTTGTAAAATAGAAATAGAGGGGAAATGACATGGTGTAAGAATATCAGAAAGGCAATTAATCCACCCATGTCAGAGTAAAATGGAACTTTACAGTCGTTGCCTGCCAATATTTTGAGGCATAAATGAAAACTACAGGAAGAGAACTTGGAAAAATGTCATTTCGTTGAAAATTTGGAGTGGTATTTTAAGATACACTAGCAGAGGGAGGCAGCTGATGTAAGATAAAATAAACTGTGCTTTAAATTGTTGATTATTTCAATAGTTTGGAATGTGAATTCTTTCCCTTCAAATATGCACAGGGTTTAACTATGTTCCTTTATGGGCTGTGTCACAGTGCCTGTATTCAACTATCATTCTTCATTAAGTTGCCATCTTTTTTCATTTCTGAGCATGATAATACTTCTTTAAAAGCTGTCTGCACTGACAGAGTCCTAATCAATGAATTTTTTTTAAACAGTTTTTTTTTTTCTTCTGTTTACTGTGGAGTCTGAAAATATGAGCTGAATTTGCCGGCTTGGCTGCGTTGCTCCCAAAGAAATCCAAATCACTTGTATTTATTAACAATTTTGTGTTCATTCTCATTATTAAGCTATGACTTCATCTAAATAGTTATTTCACTTAAGAGTCACTAAACTACTGTAGCTAGTATAATCCTTGACAGCAACTATGAAAACTGATTTGGTTAATGTATAATATTTACCCAAACTGAAAGTATGGTGTGTGGCTCTGGATGAAATCATACTTTTTTTGGTTTTGCTGAAATGATTCCATGTGACTGGGTGTGTGTCTCCACTGGTGAAGGCTGCACTGGTACAATCTGATTTTGAGAGCTGCATTCTGTGAGGCAGTAAAAACTGGCAGCTCCTACTCCAATATTTGTTTAAAAACAATTTCCATCTTTTTTTTTCCTTTTGTTCAGGTATTTTAGTCATACTCCTATTGCGGAACAGTCTGTCTTACTTAGGGATTATGTGGCCCGCCATTTTTAACATCTAATTTTTCTAATTAATTCTATCAACACTTGAAATAAAGCTAAAATTCTACAAAAGGATCTCTTCAGTGAATTCAAGTATTGAGCACTTCAAGAGGCTGCTCTTTTATGTTGTAAACATTTGTTCTGATTAAGATCTTGATCCTTAACTAATTAGTTGGCCTTTGAACTTTTCCTTCATGGCTTGGTCAGTAGCCCTAGAACAAAAATCTGTGGTACAATTTGGTAATCCCCAAGTTCATCAGTATGAAAAAAAAATGCTCAGTGGTCCTGTCATGTTTCTCTTTCCTTGGGTTCTTGTTTGCCCTATTAGCATAAAAAGCAGAAATAAATCCCCCTTTAGGATGTCTGGGTCTGCAGACAATGCCTATTTCATTGTTTAAATTGATGATACAGCCTAGGCAGGATCTAGTTTCTCACTGGGTATGATCTTTCACATTCTGGAGTGATAAGAGAAAACCATGCTTTAAAAAATCAGGAGATATGAAATGGGAAATATTAAGTTTAAATTGATCAGACCTCCACTTGACTAGCAGATTTAATTACATATCATCAGTGAAAGCTCTGGGAAAGTGCATTGTAAAGGTGAGATGTAAAAATTGTTATTCAACCTTTTTGTGCAAACTTTTCCAATACAAAGTTATAAATTGTACATTTTTAATTTGACAGAAACATGAACAAATTTATAGTCAGGTAATACTGTCTGGATACAATTGAAATTATCTACATACGTATTTTGAATTTATCACAGGTGAATCTGGATTGGGAAAATCTACATTAATAAACAGCCTCTTCTTGACGGATCTCTACCCAGAAAGGATAATCCCAGGAGCTGCTGGTAAACACACCTTTGTTCTAGTTCCTCTGTGCTCAATGATTTTCAGACTTGAATGCTTTAATCTTTGGAATTTAGTAACAGTCAGCAGTGATTTCTACCTGTAATAGTTTGTAATGTATTTCATGACACTTGAACTGTGTCATAGAATTGGTTTCCTCTGCACCAGATATCTATGGAATGTTTATTATTTAGTCCTTGTGTGTATTCTATTAGCACTGAGAAAGCTGATCCCTTCTTTTGCTTAAAGAAAGTCATGGTGTCACATAAAGATAAACAAAAGCTTTATTTAGTTTTTAATCAATTGCAATTTTAAACATATGAATTGTTTATACCTGCTTGGATTGTGCCCTAATTTCTTTGCTTTGGGTTGGTATTTAGTGAATGTCAACTTCACCTCCTGTTCTTCAGTCCCTTGTCCTTCTTTTATTCCGTTAACCAAGGCATACAATAATCCAACAGAAGGGAATATTGTAAGAAAATAGAGGAAAATGCTATTTCCCCCCCTTTGCTAGTTGTTTAATTACTTGATTTTTAATAGTTTATCATGCTAGCTGATGATTACTTATCACATTCAGCCTGAGGAAAAAAATCCACTACATGTAATTTCATATTGTTCTCCAATTACCTACAATTTTGTCTCAGTCCCTTTTGCCTTAGTTTCTACACTAAATGTAAGAAAAGCATGAAGTCTCATATTATCCTCTAACACCATCTGAAGAATTTATGTATTGAGTCTTGCTGTTATCAGGGCCTTAGAATGTAATCCATAGAATAATATTTATATGGTTGTATCTGCCAATTAGTCTTTGGAGCTTATCTCAAAGTGACACGTTCTTACAAATCCGATTCTGAAATATCAAGTTTGTTGTCCTTCAGATAAGATTGAACGCACCGTGCAGATTGAAGCCTCGACAGTTGAGATCGAAGAGAGAGGCGTGAAACTGCGTCTGACGGTTGTAGATACACCAGGATACGGGGACGCTATCAACTGTCGAGACTGGTGTGTGCACAGAGATACACCTTGATCTGTGTGTGGAGACTGACATGCATTTCACATGTATGTCCTTGGGGGAGGGAACGCAGGGTGTGTGTGAAATGCTGAATATGAGGTGAGATTTTTGTGGGATTTTTAGAAAACCATGTTTTCTAATTTTGAGGAAGCTTTAGTGTTATGGATTAATTCAGATGCATGTAAAAAGGCATCAGTAACTTCCACACAACTTGAAATAAATTTTATGACACACATATGGGTTTTTTTTTCAGTCAACTTTCTTAAGCTTGAAAGAGCTTTAAGTGAAAAGTGACCTTGACTTAATTTGTAGTCACAAAGTAATGGAACCATTGGGACACAGGAATTTCAACAATACTCTGAGAAAGCAAATATCTAATCTTCACTGTGAATAAAAATCCACCTTTAGATCTTGCCCACATTCACTTGAGCATTCTCAGATTTTGTGCTTCATTTTTAAGTGCTTTTCATCATCTTTGGTTCTGATTGTTTGGTTTGAAGATTTTTTTTTTACAAATTTACATTGTAGTAAGTACTGAGAAATAATCTGGAGATCAGTGGCAATCAATTTCCAATGATAATCCCTTTCCCCACATCTCTCAGGCCTCTGAACCTCAAGGTAGGAACTGTGGAATCTCAGGCCCTGTAGTAACAGAGCAAGGGAGAACAGTTTGAACCTGGAAGAGAAGGGAAGAAATGTTTTACAGTGGTGATGTTGAGACACTGGCACAGGTTGCCCAGAGAAGCTATGGCTGCTCCATCCCTGGAAGTGTTCGTGGCCAGGTTGGACAGAGCTTGGAGGACCCAGACTAGTGGAAGGTGTCCCTGCCCACAGCAGGGGTTTGAAACTAGGTGATCTTTAAAGGTCCCTTCCAACCTAAACCATTCTGTGATTTCAAATCAATTTGAAACAAGAACCTTAAATTATCTGGAACACGTGTTAATGCTAATTAAAATATAAATTAATGCTAATTAAAATATAAATACTAACCCAAGAGAAATTTGTTGTGGAACTGAAGTTGTGTTATATATATATCTATATTTTATCTTACTATATATATTTAAAAAATACAGTATCTTGTTATTCTATAATTCAATTAAAATTTTAAGATGTGTGCTTCTACTTTTCCAGTCCTACCAAATCAGTACATGAACTTTTTCTATCTGAAGGTTGGTTCACCAGCAGGATGTCTTGTATTAATATTACTTTTGAAACAGCACTACAGTTACTGACCATTTGGTGATTTCTCAAATCCATATTTATTTTGCAGTTTTAAGACCATAATCGCTTACATTGATGAGCAGTTTGAGCGATACCTGCACGATGAGAGTGGTTTGAACAGAAGGCATATCATAGACAACCGGGTTCATTGCTGCTTCTATTTCATTTCACCATTTGGTCATGGGTAGGTGTTTCTCTGTAATTTTTTTTTTTTATTATTATTAATTTTTTTTTTTTTACATTTTTTTCCAGGGACTTTGTTCATGCCTGTTGACTTAAATTTCCAGAATCAGGTTGCCATTACTTAAGGAAGTGCTATAACTACTGGCATTATTGGATGTATTCTTTCTCTCTGTGTAAAGAGATATTTGTGTTGGTGTGAAAGTAAATTGGTAATTTAGAGTAAAAATAAATAGAACATTTTCCATATTTTTATTTTAGCCTTAAGCCTCTGGACGTTGAGTTTATGAAGGCCATACACAACAAAGTAAATATTGTACCAGTGATTGCAAAAGCTGATACACTTTCTCTGAAAGAGCGAGAGAGACTGAAGAAAAGGGTGAGTGTTTTTTTCTAGCTTGCAGAAGTGTGTTGTCCTTTGATTGTAGCAGTATGGTGGCTGAAGAGAGGGACGTTCTGATTAACCTTACTCTGTCCTAGCTGAGGAAAATATAATCTCCTGTATATATATATATTGTTTTTTTTTTACCCAGTCAGAATTTTGATGGTTGAAGAATGGGTTTTTCAGAGATGTTTCTGATTTTGGGGTGGTTTTCCTTCCCCCATGTCACTCTTCTTCTAAAACATTCCAGTTCTTCCAGAGGCAAGAGCTCTTAACACACTGAGTCTTGCAGGACTTGATGCCATATTTGCTGGAGGGGAGAGCAGGAGAGCAAAGGCTAGAGGAGTCAACAGACCATCATGAGTTAATAAGAGATAGGAAGTTTAGAAAGAAGGGTTAGAATTAAGTTGCCAAAAGGCATTCTTGATCCAGTCTTAGCTCTTGTATTTAAAACTTTATGTATGATTTTTTTCAATTATTTTGAAAATCCTTATAGCTATCTTACCTAATTTGTAATAAAAAGAGAGGCATATATTTTAGTAGAAATACTTATTGTGCTAGAATTCTGCAGAAATAAGGGTTGTTTTATTGTTTTATGAAGAGCAAAATTTGTGTTTATGGCAAATGGATTCCAGCTGCAGATGCCATTCTTGGCAGTCACGAAGAGAGAAAAAAGTATTTGTTGTGTCTGTAGCTCAGCTAGTTTTTTAAACACTCCCACCTCTACCACCCAAGTAGTAATTCAGAGGTAAGAACAAGGAGGTTTAGGCTCTGGCTTCTGAGTCAATGCTTTTATTATTATGAAAGAAAAAAAATAAAAAAGAAATGCAAAGGTTTAAAAAACATGGTTTCCACAAAAGACAGTGTTTGTGTGAACACTGTTTGTCTGAAAGTCTGTGGCAAGTAGCTGTTGAATGTCCTGAAGAAATATAGTGTTTAAAAACAAATCCTTGTCAAGTAACTTGGATCCGTAAGATAGATCCAGATTTCTTAAGAGGCTGTGTATTAAGTAATTTTATGTTAAGATTTAAAAAGACTGGCTCTACATTTACATCATCTCGATTTCTTACATTACAAATCTCAGATTCTGGATGAAATAGAAGAGCATGGCATCAAGATTTATCACCTGCCTGATGCTGAATCAGATGAGGATGAAGATTTTAAAGAGCAGACCAGACTCCTGAAGGTGTGACTGGCTTCATAGGTTACATATGTGAATAATATATTGTATTTCCTCAGACTGCTCAGTTGCTTTAGAACAAGACCTGAGATGAGACCTGGAGTGAGTCACCAAGTCTCTGTGCCCAGGCTTCCCTACCTGGAAGATGATGGCAGCAATTACATTCATCTTTTTACACCTTCAAATTAAAAGAATTGCCAACTTATTACCACAGTATGCAGTCCTGAGCAGAACAAGAGTTGTTCTTGGAGTTGTTTGTCCTGGTCCATTATTAGTAACTTCTGCACTTTTGGCTTTCAGGCCAGCATTCCATTTTGTGTAGTGGGATCCAACCAACTCATTGAAGCCAAAGGTAAAAAAGTTAGAGGTCGGCTCTACCCATGGGGTGTAGTTGAAGTGGAGAATCCGGAGCATAATGACTTCCTGAAGCTAAGGACCATGTTAATGTAAGTTAGAAAACTCCAATTAAATGATAGCTTAAAAAACAATCACCAAGGTGCTCGAGCACTATACTGGGAGTTTGAAGTGATTATGGAATCCTTGGAGACATTGAGAATTTGTCTGGGGAAAGCTGAGCTAGGCCCAGTTAGGGATTGAGCCACATAGGCCTGACAGGTTCTCTCCAATCTGAATTACTCAGTTATTCTGTGAAAATAATCTTTTGTCTAATTCTTTTGTCAAATGCAGTGTTGTAGCACTGTTCAAACCCCCAGGAACATAAACCAGCTTGTTTGAGGCTTTGTGCTTATTTCAGTGTGTCTATAGGCAGATACATCTGTAAAGGAACAGACTTCAAAAGTCCACTGGTTGTTTTTATCCAGGCTTTGCTGCTCTGTTTCTCCTGCCCATCTTCATCAAAGGACTCGCCCAGGAGGACGGCTTCAGCCAGGGTAGCCTCAGGGCTGAGGTGGTCCCTTTACTGCATCGATTTAACTGAAATTAACTTTTAAATTAGTGTTTTAAGAGAGTGTGCATGCTAAGCACATTAAGCCAAGGCAGTGCTGAATGTGAGAGTTGGTTAAGCAAGCTGATGTGACACAAGGATGTTTCATCCTTTAATTACTTTTCTTCCTCCAGCACTCATATGCAAGACCTTCAGGAGGTGACCCAGGACCTTCACTATGAGAACTTCCGCTCTGAAAGGCTCAAACGAGGCGGCAGGTTGTTGTCTCATGGTCACATGCTGTTTCTTCCTCTTCTGAATTTATTTTTTTGGTTTCTCAGTGTCTCACCTATTGTTTCATTGCTAGGATTTGTTAGATCAAGGGCAGCTCTGTAGCTCCAGGCAGCACCAAATTCAATCGACCAGCTTACAATGAGTGTAAGAAAAACTATTTGGTAAATCTGAAGAGACAGTTGTGGCATTGAACAGGAACAGTTAGATCTGGGCTTTGGTCTGAGACATGAACACAGCTGGACTGGAATGTTGGAGGTACATAAGTAGGACAGATGTCAATGATAAACATAGTCTAAGAAAATCTGCAAGCTAGATCAGGGCTGTTATATTTAAAAGAGTGGATTTTTTTTCAGAATTAGCAACTGGAATATTTGGACCGTGTCTTTAAAAAAAGATGCTTGAGTTCTTTTGCAGTGCTTTCTTAAACATGCCATGCATAAATCATTTCCTTACATAGCAGTCACAGTGCTGTCAGCCCTATTTTGAGCTGGGGTGGTTTGAGCACAGCTTTTCTAGTAAGAGAGAAGGGCAGAACACCCCACTTTTAACTGCAATAGCAGGATTTGTAAAGTTGTGTTGGTGAGTTCTTGTGGAAAACTGGGTGTTTCCTGGTTTAGATGTTTCAGCTGTGTCTCTTACTGCAGCCACTAGAGGGTTCCGAATTGCACATTTCAGGGGCTTTGGTGCATTTTTCAAAACTTTTGCCATCCTGCTGTTGACAGAGGTTTTGTCACATGCCTGGGCAGTTTTCAGCCAAGGGAGTTTGTCTCTGCCTGTAGAATTGGCCTACAAGTCCAATTTTGCCCTTTGGGCAAGATGAAATGCTCTTCTCTCCTGGCTTTTAGATCCTGACTTCTGAAGTTCAAGGTAACACCCCCCGAATTTCACAAGTTCTGATCCTTGTTATTCAACAGATGTGTAGAAAGGCTTTAGAAGTATTGCTACCTAAGGTCATCCAGAGTTTAAAACAATTTTTAAAATTTTTAGAGGATTTAAAGTTGTCTCTGCCAGTGACCTGTGGCAATAAGTTGCTGTTAAGTTGGGTTATGTGAAAATAAAACATGTTTTTGTATCTTGTCTAGTGAAGTGGCCCATATACCTTTGTTTTCACATTTCTGAAATGGGTGTTAGAATGCAGTCAGGTTTCCTGTAAGTGAGGGTAGTTTGCATGGGAATTTTTTTCAAGCTTGCACCTCCCCCACTAGGAGGACTTGGCAATAGGTACTTGTTGACTGTATTCATTAATAATCTCAGAGGGTTTTTGGGCACAGAGGATTTTTTGACAATCTATTTCTTCATTAAACTTTTAACAACACCAGTTTATTCACTTTGCATTTTTTATGCACTTGCTTGATTAGGTCCATTAGTAGATCTTTCCTGTTGTGACATGGAGTAGCAGAAAGCTGTTAACAAAGCAGTAGGTGGTCTTGAATAGAGCCAGGTGGGAGTCAGTCACTTCTCCCAGGTAACAAGTGACAGAACAACAGGAAACGGCCTCAAATTGCACCAGGGGAGGTTTAAATTGGGTAGTAGGAAAAATTTCTTCACTGAAAGGGTGGTCAGGCATTGGCACAGGCTGCTCAGGGCAGGGATGGAGTCAGCATCCCTGGAAGAGTTCAAAAGGCTTGTGCATGTGGCATTTGGGGATGTGGTTTAGTGGTGAACACAGTGCTGGGTTAATGGTTGAATTTCATGATCTTGGAGGGCTTTTCCAACCTTAATGGTTTCATGTTTCTAACAATACTCATCTTATTTTAGGAAAATAGAAGATGAAGAAGTAAATAAAGACCAGATTCTGCTTGAGAAGGAAGCAGAAGTAAGATGACAGAATTTTGTATTCTTGTAATGGTGGAATTTTTGTTCTTGCATCACTACTTTAAGTCAAATTATTTATATGGTCTTGGTAATTTGTAAAGGAAAAGACAGTTATATAAGTTTCACTGAGAAAACAGAATGCAAAGAGGAATAGAGGAGTCTCAGGATAGGGATTTGTTGGAACAAGTGGAATCTGTTAAAACTCCATTCCACTGTAGTGCTCAGCAATGGATGTAACACACACTGTGTGGGCAGGGAGAACCAATCTCACAAAACATGTAAAGGTTCTACAGTTAACAACTGCAGATTGGGAAAAAGTCAATTCAGCTCTGCAACAAAGGAGGGAATGATGGCAGGAATGGTCAGGAATAAAGAATGAAACAAATTCTCATTCTGCCACTATGACAAATTCATAATGGGTAAGTCTAATGCTCTTTATGTTGTATCCCTAACTCAAAAAAGGGTATATCCAAGACTAGGAGAACTGCAGTGAATAGCAAAAAGTGGACAGAAAAGGCTGAAGTGGAGACCTGAAGCAGGTCCTGTACAAGGGGAGATGAGGTTAGTGCTCTTGTTGAGAAGTAGATGCCAGAAGGGAAGGGGTCTTACATGATTATAGATGGCAGGATGAATGGGAATCTACTGTACAGGCAAGAGGTCTTGGTTAATGGGATTAACAGGTGGCTGATTTAAAAAATTTAAAGTTAAAAAAGATGCTTCTAAGATACTCTGTAAATTGTGGAACTCATTAGCATGGAATTTATGCATAAGAAGGTATTTTTGAGCAGATAAGCCCAAAGATGCTGAGAGACTGGAGACTTTGCTTTCTGCATGAATGCTCTCGCTAAATGTAAAGGTAGAATTTTTTGTTTTAGCAAGTTCCAAAGGGACAGATTCTCGAGTTTGAGAGTGTGTGTGGGTAAGTTCTGGGAGCGGGCATCTAGTGTTCAGGCTCTTCCATGTGCTTCCTAAGAGCCAGTACAGGAGAGAGGGCTGAGTTAGATGAACTCCTGGGCTTGCCCTAGCACAAGCAGCTGCTCAGCCTTCTGTTAGTGATCTTAGTGGTGACAAAAAGTCTCAAAAGATAACCAGAGTAAAGATGAAAAGGGTCGTTGTTTCAAGGAACATGAAAAAAAGAAAAGTGTAACATTCTACAGGTTTAACTCATTGTTAAGCTTAACTGTTTAGTTTGAGTTTACAGTGTAACTGCACAAAGGCACTCAAAATTTTTCCAGTGAGGCTGACTTGCCACCTCTTAGAGCTGGGTACAATAAAAGGATTTAAGTACTGTATGTGCAATATGGTTGAATTAATCTTAGTGGCTGAGTTACATAACTACCTTGTGTTTAAATATTGCAAAAACTGACCTTCAACCAAGTTTAATAATGCTTATGTCTTCTTGGATGGTTTGCCTGTAATACTTGCTTCCAACTAGTCATCACTAGCAAGGGAGTTGGGGAGTAATCCTGACAATTTTTTTTTTTGGTGGCAGATACTGGTATAGTTTGGAGGGACATAAACAAGCTGCTTTTCTTCTTGTGATAAACTTCAGTAACTGTCTTTATTCAGCACTTCAGCAGCATAATTTTTATGCATTTAACTTCAGAGACTACTATTTAGAGATGCTTAAAAGCCCCATCCCACAGTGCAATAATAAAGCATCTTTATTCCGGTCAGTAAATGCCAACCTCTTCGGGGATGAAGAGCAGTATAAGATACCATAACCCAAGGTCAGATAAAGAAAATGCGATCCCTCTTTTATATAAACAAATAATAGGTTGGTGACAGTGAAGAATTATGTTCTGAGGGGGGATTAGGCTACAGAATTCTTCTGTGCTGCTTTTCCAGCTGCGTCGCATGCAGGAGATGATTGCAAGAATGCAGGCACAGATGCAGATGCAGATGCAAAGCGGAGAAGGTGACACCAGTGCAGTTCACGGACACCATGTGTGAAGTCATGGGTAAGATGTTCAAACAGCCACTTGAAGGGCTTCTCCTTTAACTGCCCACTAGTGCGACTGGTATTAAGAAGTTCTGGAAAAATGTTTACAAGATGAGTTTCCATAGGTTTCAATTTCCATTTTAATTTTTAAGGATTAACTGGTGTTTGTGAAGTGAAATGGCTTGGAGTCATTGTTGTGGTGTTGTGTGTATGTGTATATGCAAATTTTCCAGAAACTCAATACAATATATGCTGGTAAGAAGAAGTCTTTGAAATAGTTTAAACAGGTGATTCTCAAGCTCATGATGCAGTCATTGTTTCCTTGTGACTTATAAAACATGTGCAGTTCTTTTGGGTTTCTAGTTGTGAGAAGACAGCTGATCTGAAATTGTGTTTTCCTGCCTTGTTTTTAGATGACTTTATCTCCTGACTCAAAGGAGACCTTCTGGAGTTGGATTGCAGTGGTGTTGGAGCAGAAAGGATGCCTCTTGCTCCCATGTGACTTGGAGCTGGCTGTAGAGTTTAATGTGGGAATGTTTTGTGGTAACTCTTGTGAGATGTATTTTGTATCATGTAGTCACACAATATTTTATATATTATACACATTTGACTTTGGTTTTTTTAGTCATCTTTATGTTGAGGTTGTTTTTGATTTCCCATTGTATTCGGGATACAAAATAGGCGTTGAAACTTTTCTAGC
Source organism: Myiotriccus ornatus (assembly GCA_036023395.1). Lineage (NCBI taxonomy): Eukaryota > Metazoa > Chordata > Aves > Passeriformes > Tyrannidae > Myiotriccus > Myiotriccus ornatus. The sequence goes on along the minus strand of JAYRBT010000010.1, from coordinate 21,725,249 downwards.
CTGATACAGCATTAGATAATATTTTTTTTTAATATACCTTATTAGCTCTCTGCTTTTAACTTTGTATTCCATTTAGAGAACAAATATCTGTCAGTGATATCTTCTTCAGAGCCAGGTATCAGTCACCTCACTAAGGATCTCTGCAAGGTTAATTTTATATCCATTGCAGTGTTTACACTGAATGTGTCTGGGAGACCATCAGCCCCTTCTCTGTTTCTGCTTACTGCAGGAGGATTTCCTTGGCTTCTGCAAGCATCAAATGAAAACTCAAGCATTCCTTGTGTCTTAGCAAAAGAAAGAAGAGGAAATGCCTCTGGGAGAGGCACACTGTATGTTACATGGCAGGCATTATTTCCTTCAGATTTAACCTTGACAGTTATTATTTGCCTAAAATCTCTTACTCTATAGCAGCTAATTTTGAAGAGTTTCTTGTAGGTTAGCACAAGTCAGTCCCTCTATTTTCTGGTATTATTGTATCCAAATAAACTTGAATAATGATGATATTGTTAAATGAGGTAAACCCCAAAGAGTAGTTTTCTATGCACGGGTGTTTCCTATATCCAAAAGCATAAAAAATTCTATAGTTCCTAATTAGTATTTTCATAATATTTTTAGGACATTGAAAACTGTTAAATATAGTATAAAATATATACTAGCACACTTCTGTTTTTAAAAGTAATCTGTGCCTGACAGGATCAATGCAAACTGTATTTTAAGCTCTTGCTCCAAGATGGAGTCAACAGTATAACTTTGGACATGACTCTGATTTTTTTTTTTATTATGCCAAGGTCACTTTCCTTAACACTGATAGCACAGGAGGCTGTTTTCAGCTTGACTGGACTTGTGCTGCAAGTCTGGAATCATGCCTGGAATTGTGTTTGCAGCAGGAAATCACATCTGTAGCACACAGCTGCCCAGGTGGTAGCTGACAGGGCAAGCAGTGACACACCTCAGGTCATCCACTGCTTCTGATAAAGCCAGCATTCAGACTTCTTCATCTGATCTGTTGCAAAACATCCTTTTCAAAACAGCTAATAAACAGGTAGAATTACAACTTTTTTCTTCTCTTTGAGCTCAGGTGCATCTGTGACTTTTATAATTTTTTTTTTTAATGTTTCTTTGACAAAAATAACAGGACTTCTACAGCTAATGTGTAATTCCACTGGTACAAACGTGCTAAGCAACTGAAACTTTTACCTGCCTGAAACTACTGTTTATACGCCGGTTTATGTTTGAATCTTTCTAAAAATATGAAATAAACACCTGCATCATAGCCTTTGCTGGGGAGCTTCAGCTCTCTTTAAGAAAGCAACTACTGTCAAAGTTGGACATGACTCATTTGACCTTCCCTAACCTTGACAAAAGTGAAAATGAGAACCTTTTTGTGTGCTGAGATTCACAGAAGCGTTAAGTCCTGTTTTGTCAAATACTTGCATACAAAAGTTGGGTGGAAAAAAGTGTGCCTCTAAATTCTTGGGTTGCTATTTCAGAAGAAAGTTCAGAAACAGTGTTGCAGCACTGTCACAGAACACTCCACACCACCCTATTTATTTCTGTTGCTATGAGCCTGTACTTGAAGAAAAACTGTGAAATTTAAAGTGTCTGCACAGGGGCCTCGTTGTATATGTCACTCTCCCTGTGTTTGTTGGGTTGATAGTTTTTTCCTGTAATTTTTAACATGGGAAGAAAAGTAGATTGTCCATGCATTTGGTGCTGTTTGGTCACTACCTGTGAAACTATTTCAGGCAATATGTGATTCTTTGAAATAGCACATATCTATTAAAATATTTGATGAGGATAAAGTATTTTATTTGGTTCTTAGACAAAAAAAAAATTTCATCTACAGATTCTATCAGGATAAATATTTTTGTATATTGTTTTGGGTTTTTTGAGGGGAAAATGCAAGTTTATGGCACTTGCCATTTTAACTGCAATACTTAAAGACAGGTAATTGCTGCTTCTTCCTAAGCCCTTGGGGTGATTGTTCATAGTGTGCCTGATGTCTCTGAAGGTCTATTTCCCCTACACCTTTCTTGAGATGGTCTTGAAATTTGTGGTTTCATGTTAAGACATGTAAAGTGGGACAACTTTTCTCTGAAGCTGTTTCAGACAAACACAGCTGCTGGTAGAAGAAAGACTCAAAGTATCAGAAAGACTTTGGGACAAAAGGTAGATGTTGTTTGGTGGCTTGTTGAACCAGCACAGTTCTTCTTCTGTTACAGCATTGTGACGGTTTTCATTTTAGGAGTCAGAATACTTCGGAATTTGCAGAGCTTTATAGTTGGCAGCATTTATTACTTGTTCTTGGTACAAAAGACTGTTATATTCTGTTTTATGTACTGCCGTTAGCCAAAAGGATAATAAAAAATTGCTAAAAAAGAATTTTGTTTTTATTATGATTCTTTATTATAATCAACCCTGGCAATATTAATTTGTGGTGATATGTTTGAAATATTGTCCTCATTCCTGCCAGGACAGGGTTCATTTTTGCAGCAGCCAAGAGGGGCCATGGCCAGGACCTGGAGGTTGTTCTCTGCCACCTCATGGCAGTGCCGTGGGGTGGGGGGCAGGGGAAAGGGAGTCTCTTCCAGGGAGAAGGGGCTCCTTCTCAGTGAGTAAGAGTAGTGCCGGTCCTGAGCCAAGAGGGAGCGATGTGGCTGCCTGAATCCCCCTCTCTTTTGTGTACTTTTGTTATTAACATTGTTGCTGTTACTGTTCTTTTTCTTATCTCATTACTGTTTCCAATAAATTGTTCCTATCTCAACCCGTTATCTTTATCTTCAATTCTCCTCTCCAGCTACCAGCAAGGGGTGGGGGGTGGAGTGAGTGAGCAGCAATGTGGTTTGGAGTTTCAGTGGGAACACTAAACTGGGGAGTACGCTTCCTAAACCGTGACAAACATAAAGGAGAAATGCAGTTGTGGTTGAGAGAGAACACGATGAACCTGCATCAAATGTAGTCATTAAGTATTGTGTGCTCCGAGTGTATTGGAACAGTGCATTTCCCTGTGGCTGTTCCCAGAGCTCCCAAAGTCCTACCCATGGGATCTTGCTTTTTCAGCAGCTTTCACCAAACTTGCATGACCCTTAATCATGATGTTAGCATAGAATGGAGCTGCTTTTTCTTAGGTGGGACTTTAAGGGTCATTATTTTCTCCTGCTTCTTCTCTGGCAAGAGTTAAAGACTGGTTGATCCTTTTTCTACATATTCCAAAATAATTTAAGCTTCATCTTCCCCTAAAACAACTTCAATGACCCTTGTGGCTGTTGCAGATTAAGAGCCTGGTGGCTGTGTCCTTGTTTTTGGATTCTTGAGCTAACTGATTTTACAGCAATACTTTAAATTTGGAACGTATGGCTTTTGCTCATGCCCTGCTCTGGAATGATCTCTATGTTCATGTTTTCTTTACCTGAAATACTTAGTGTGGAACTGGTATAGTAAAGGAAGATTCATCTCTAGGCTGTAGTGAGAAAAGGAAGCATCCTGAATATGTGAGACCTACTTTTTGAAAGAAAGCTTTTTATTTGTACTATTTGTGGTTTTTTTGAGAATGTCATCCTTTCAGTCAGGTGTAGAAGACTACTTTCACTGAAATCAAATCCGATTCTGGAAAGGAGTGCTGGAAAAAAATTGCACTAAGAGTTGCACAATTACTGGATTACTGAAAAACTTTGTATAATAAGATCTACCAGAGTTGTTAGTTCCATGCACACAAACAAAAAGAATTGTAATTGTGGACAGGGACTGAAATAGAGTGTCAGAACTGAACTGTAAACACCTCACAAAACCGGGTAAGTGTATTGTAAGCTTTCTGTTCAGAAGCATGTGGATTGGTGCAAGTGGTCTTCTCAAACCTTTTTATCATACACTCCTAGGTAGGAAAAAAGGGAGAAAGGTCTTGCAAAAAAAACCCCTCAATAATAAAAAGAGTATAAATATCATTAAAATCATTATAATCCCAACTAGCAACATTGAAAATGTCCTTTGTACGTTCTTTTGCTATTGACAGTGCTAGCAAGAAGGTTACACTAGTGCACTAATGCATTGTGCTCACATGCTAGAACAAGTTTTATTTTGCTTTAAATCTGCTTAATAGACACAAGTTATCCCATAACTTTGGAGGAATTGTAGGGCATCATTAGGATATGGCTATGCAGATAAACTCATATATTTGTTATATGCAAGCATACAGCTGAATCTATTTGGATGCAGATTTTTCTAGAAAGGTGTACTTGTATCTTTTAACCTTTCCTTCTAAATTAATTTCTCATGCAGTTTATGCTTGCACTTCTATGAATGTTTCTTTCCTAGGATTCTAATCATGTCTGTGCTACTCAGTAGATTTTTCTCTGCTTTCATTAGACTCTTGCCCTTTCTTCGTTCCTGCCATTCGGGATCCTTCAAGCTCCTGGCATTTTTCTCGTATTTCATCTATACTTTCGGGGTAACATTTTTGTAGGTTCCACTTGTGCTAGTTAGAGTGATGGTGGCTTGGATGCCCAAATGAAGGGAGTAGTTGGAGCTTACTCCCTGGCCACTGAGACTCTTCAGCAAGGAATGAGGGTGGAGATCCTTCAGAGCTTGTGGTGTGCCTTTTCCAGGCTGTTTTGAATATTAGGATGTCTGGGCTGGAGATCAGATTTACACTGCTTACTCTCAGACTTTCCGTTTGGGTGACACCTGGGGATGAATTAGTCATACCTCTCTCTTCATAAACACTAATAACCTCAGATCAAGTGACTGAGGAGAAAGCTGTCCCGAGGAAAAGAATGCTTGGCATTTCATTAACAAATGCTACCAAAACCGACGGTATTCAACCTTTCCTTTAATGCACTATCAGTTTACTTTCCTGGGCAGCCATGTTGAAAAGTCCAGTGTAAAAAGGAATCGAGGTTTTCACTGTTTCATCTTCTACAGAAGCTGGCAATTAGTAGGAAATCCTCCTAAGACTGAAAGAAATTCGTTTCAGACTCATGAATTGTAACTTTTATGTCAGTTGAGTCCTCTGCTCTTTCTATCTGAGTAGACAGCATGAGTGCAGAAAAGTGCCTTGTTTTCAGATAATTCTGCTCCGCACAGCCAAATATTGTCTGGCTCTTTCTGAGTGTCTGAACATGGCTAGGCACACCTCCTGTGTCCGTTTCATTGGTTATTCCTGGTGTTCTTGCCAGTTTATCTTACTTCTGTGCCCTGAAGTGGGATTTCCATCAGGATTTTCTTACCTTGTTACACAGATTTAGTGGTTTAAAAAAGAAAAATGCGGTGAACAAAATATCTACTAACTCTTGTTTCTTGACCTCTGGGTAATGAAAAATGTCATTTTTCCTGCATTTTTCTGGACACTTAGTAATAGATGCTGACGTGTTAGAGGGCAAACAAGGTTGCTAATGGCTTACAATCTGGGTAATGTGCAAGAATAAAATCCATAAAGGACTTGGGAAGAGTTGAAACTTGCTTGGGAAGACATCGCATTGCAATTCAATGCAAAGGACTCCAGAGAGTTCTATGCTCCTCCCCTATTTGCTGTTTTCTCAACATTGTGTATGGAATAGTGCACAGAGAGCTTAACACAGGGCTCCTGCTGACAGAGAGAGAGAAAGCCAGAAAGAAACGCTTGAAGAATTCCTGCAGTGGAAGAAAGCTGTGATTAAAACACTTCATAACTCAGCCTGCTCTAGAGGTTTTCCCACAGCCCACGATTCCCAAGGGCATTCCTCTCGAAAGTCAGCAGTTCTGCTAGCAGCATTTTGTCTCAGGGCACTGTTCCCACCATGTCTGCCACCTCTTCCTGGAGATGCTGAGCGTGGCTCTGGGCTGCTGTACGTCCTGTTCCTTTGGAGAGCCTGGAAGGCACATGGCTGGCAGTGCAGGCCAGTTTACCAGTGGGGCAGGTATTGTCCTTGAGCTGGAGCAGACCTTGGCTGTGTAGTTGATTCCTGACAAACCTCTTCATCACCCAAAAACCGGGAGGTGCTGTCACCCGCTTGTATGTCCTTTAGATTTGAATGGTGCTGAAACCAGTGACCAGGTGACCACGTGCAGTGAAATCACATTTGATGTCATTGTTGGTCAAGCCCAGAAACTGGGAATGGAGTTCAAAAAGAGGAAGAAGACTGTCTAAGAGGTGGTGTGGTGGCCAGCCATGCTGCCAGTGCAGCCCAGACATGACAGGATCACCTGGGCCTGGCTCACAGCCACGGCAGGGTGTGCCCGAGTTTCAGGTGCGTTGTGAAGTTTCTGCAGCATTTAGCAAGGCAAGATCTGATGTAGCTGTGTGTTTGCAAGTTTAGTTTCGGTGCTTGAAATGCAGGAGACAAATGATTTTCACTCCCACCCACATGAATGAGAGCCTGTCAGTCCAGCGAGGCAGAGGAGGTATCCATCTGCCTCTGATGGAGAACAACACGCTTTTGGGAAACTACCCGTGGCAAGAGCAGAGGCAGCCCCACAGCCAGCCTGCTTGGCTGTATGGAGCAGTCCCACAGAGCAAGCAGTGCAGCACTTTGATTGCTGTAGGAAACACTGGACTCCTAGACAGGAAAAGAATGAGGAGCTCTACTCTCTCTCCCAAGCCTAGTGCTTACCCTGATCCCTTTCAACCCGGTGCAAACAGGTTTGTAGAACTGAAGCAGCCAGTTGTTTACTCTCTGTCCCAGCCCTACTTGGCTCTTAGCTTTGCACATATCATTTGTGGTGATGTAACTGGTGTCAGGTTTGAGGCACGGCTGCGTTCCAAGACGGATCCACATTGCCAGGTGGAAATTTCTGCTCAACCATATAAGTTGCACCAAGGAAGACATGGAAAAAGTCAGGGACATCTGACCTATAATTCATGCCTTCCATTAGCAACTTGGCCATGTTGAGGCATCATGTTTAAAGTGCCTCGGGTTGGCTGTTCCTCTGGTTTTTATTGAGAAACAATTTGAAGCTGGTGGGGCAATGAAAAGGAGTTATTTTTAGAAGCAGAAGCCAAAAAATTCATGGGAAAAACCCATGTAGGAAGCAGAGGAGTTCCCAAGTGATGTGAAGGTAACTCAGCATGTTCTATAGAATAGGTAAATAAATACACCCTGAGAGCTAATGCAAAACACTCATTAAAACAGACCCTGTGCTTCTTCAACAGTGTATTTCTTAAAAAAGAGAAAGGCACTGACAGTAAAAGGCTTTGTTCAGAACATGCCCACTCCCGTGCCTCACAATTTGCAATTCCCCTGTTGTTTTAATGTTTTTGTTAAATTTTTACTTTTGAAAAGCTTTTTCACCAAGGGAGAGCCTAAACCCTTGGTCAAGCTGTTCCTATAGTGGCACTTGCTCTGAGTTCGGAGCTTCTGCCCTGCAGAGAACATGTGATTTGGCTTTCCAGGAGTATTTTACTCTCTTTGAAAGTTTGTACCCAGAGCAAGGAAACCGGTTTGAATCTTTCTTTCCTGCCCATCAAATAGTCTCGGGCTGCTTTGAAACATGGAAACACAGTGTGACAGGGATAGTTGTCCATGTGTCTGACAGCTGGGCTCACCTTGGAGTCTGGCTCTCAGCAGCAGTGGGACTGCCGTGTCTGTGTCCTGGCACAAACAGCTGGAACAATCCCTTTGGTTGGGAGCAGAGTGGGAAATGTGCCAGTTTGGTTTGCCAGGAGTCTGTGTTTGGCTGCCTAATTTCTGAAAGGACCTTAAGGCAGCACAGTCTGTGTTACTGGCAGCCTCAGCTCGGGTTTATTTGGCAGTAAAAGATTTGCCAGGCTTAGCTGTGTCTAATGTTTAGAGATTCTAACTTTATCTTTTTATTCTAAAGTGTCCTATCCATCAAACAGAACTAGGCCTTTTTCTCCTTTATTTCTTTTAAACATAAATCCTTATTAATTGAGCTTTTGTGTAGTTGTTTTGACTAAAGTTAATCGTGAAGGTGAGGTGACCTTTCTTGTCAGAATTTCAGATTTTGGGGAGTGGTGGTTTCTGTTTGGAGATGTCTTGTTCCCCACCCCTCAAACATAGAAATTTTTGATGTAGATCTTTGAGGCACAGTACAAGTTATGACTGGAGCTCCTGTGAGGTAACAAATCCCAGATTGATTTGATGGGCAAGGAAATGAGATTAACCTCAATGGGATTTAAAAATAAAAAAAGAGTGGAGCTTTCTGACATTCCCAGTTGTATGGGTTTGGTTTTTTTCAGGCCTTGCTGCTTCAGACATGCTTGGTTGTCCTCACAGTGCAGGCCTGTTACATGTAAGAGAGAAATAAAAGGCGTAGTTGTAGAAGAGACTGGTATCTGCTTAACACTTAAGCTGTTACAGTCACAGAACTAACATCTATCGAAAAAACGTAGGATTCAATTTAAAGCAAATTTTGTGGAATTCTGGGAATTTGTGGTCTTGTGCAATAGGATCAATGGGATTGTCTGTGCCTGAGCATTTACCTGTGGATGAAAAACACAGGAGACACAGTTGTCAGATTTTGCCTGCACTTTTGTTCCAGTGTCGTGGCTTAGCAGCCGTTTCTCTTTGCAGCTTGTAGCTTGTCTACGCTCTTGATTTTTGTGCTGTGACTTCAGAACTACTGCTGGCTACAGACTGAACCTTCTGGGTAGGGAGGACGTGTTTGGACAAGTTCACTAATCAGAATGAGAGAAGCTGCCGAGCGAGTGCGTCTCTGTGCGCAGGTATGAACATATGCTGTGCTTAATTGACTTGTTCTAATTGCCACTTTCACCATGAGAGCCAAGTTAAAATTCAGATTTAATTCTGAAAGTCAAAGTAGGTGATTGCAAAAAGGGATTGCAACCTTTCGGGGTTTTTTTCTGTTTTTTTTCTGTTAGCAGACATTTTTCCTGTACACAAGTGATCAGGCCTGTTCTAAAGAATTGGTTAGTATTGAGAGTTTAATCCTAGGTCATAGGCTGAGGCTGGTGGACTTTGCACTTTATAAAGGCCAATATAATTGGTAGTTGCAATGTGTGTAGAAGGGCTCCTGAAAAACGCCCCAAAGGGGAGCAATCTGAGAAGCCCAAAGACTTCCTTCTCTGAGAAGTGCTAGAGAATGATTGTTGGGGGGCAGTAGTATTTAAGATTAGAACTGGAAAATCCCCCCCCCAGAGACTACAAATATCTGTAGCATGGAAATCAGTTTCTCAAGTCGGTTTAGCAAGGTACTGTTAATACTGAGTGCCTTTGCCATTCCATCTCTGCCAGTAGAAGGAGGTGCACTCTGCCCATTTTTGAAGTTTACGCATTCATTGCTGTGGAAGAACAGTATTTCTCTTGTGCCTGCATGTCAATTTTAACAGTAAGTGAGCCTGGAGTGAGAGAGTAATTCTGGAAAGTGGTATGTACAGGTATGGCTGTGTTGTTCATTCTTTGTGCTGATCATGTGGATTATATCTCCCATTATCCAGCAATTCCTGTTCACCTTGACTTGAGTCTTTTTCCATTTGCTAATGACAGTTGGAGATTGATTAAATTCTGTGATTTCACTCTTTTCATGTTTTTCTACCATCTGGGGCACCAGTGGGCTGTGAGCACAGAACAACACCCACTATAATCACTGAAATTGCCTTGGTTTTGCTATTTGGTGCTCTTTGTCACTGTTGGTAGAGAACTTGTTAATCAGTGATGAGACAGGTTGAGGAATGATTTATTGATCCATCTAGACTGATCTCTACTGTGATGTGGAAGGCATTCCAAAAAATGGGTCGGTGAGACGAGACAACTAGTCTCTGGTTCTGCTGCACAGACTGCAAAGTACTTCACTGAACTCTTCAGGGCTGAAACACTTCCAGACCAGAATATGACCAGGGTGATAACTAATTGTCATGGCAGTCTGTCTCAGATGTGAACACCGTTGTGGAAATGCGAGTTTTTCCCTTGGTGGACCTCTGAGGTGTTCTGCAGCTGGCGGTGTGACACCAGGTCCTCAAAAGTGATGGAAGAAAGAGTGATCATCCCGTAGAGAAAGCTCATATCTCCAGGTGGTAATGGATGGGAGAACTGTCGTACAAGGCACTGGCTTGAACCAAAGTAGGACAGCGACAGTGAACTGGGACAGTCAAAGCTCTGTGAATTGCCCCAGAAGGGATTCTGGTGCTTTCAGTGACCTACCTGTAATGAAATCCATAACAATCCATCTTCCTAGACAGAAGGGGAGACATAATGTAAGCTTTTGAAACTGCTTGCCTTGCTGTTATGAGATGGGAGACCTCTGAGACACAGAGCTTTGTAGTGTGTATTTGGAAAGTATATGCTGACAAAATCAGCAATAGGTATAATTTTTCAGCCTACGGAGTTGCTCTTTGCCATGGTGAAGGATCTGAACGATCTGAAATGCTTCTGAAAGAAGCTTTTCCAAGTTTCTTGGTTGATAAGAAATCTGCTTTGAAGGACTTCCTCCATCCTCATCCAGAGGATGATTAAAGAAAGAGATGACATCATGGTGTAGTATAAGGGCAATTCTAATTGTCTCTCTCAGGCCAAGAGGAGAATATGGTATAGATTATCTGTTATACTAGTTCAGTGAGTGAGTTACAGCTTGTAATCAGTTTCTTTCTCACAGGGAGAAAGTTGTGCTTTGTTCTGACACTGCATCCTTCCAACAGCAACAGCTGGCTTTCGTGTGTGATGACATTCTTCTTCTTCTAGCTTTGTTCTCTAAACTTTTCCTCCTCCAGCTGTAAAGGCTTCAAACACTGCCTGGATGGTTGGAAAATTTGACTTCATGGGTGTTAATGGAAACTCAGAGGTCTTTGTGGGTAACAAAGTATGAACAACATACTGCTGAGTCTGGGTATAGTGGGTCAGATAACTATCCACTCTCTCTCTTAGCTTTCAAAATTACCAAATATCACATCTCAAGCATGTTTTTTATTAGAGTTGATGAGGATTTATGAAATGATTGTGTAGTACAGAGGTTCAGCCTGACAAAGCACTTCCTATTTGTATTATGTTTGGTTGGGAGCAGGAATTGCAGAGGGTAGAGCTGTCACCTTCTAGACTGGTGTAAAACTGGAGTCTTGTCACTTCTTGTCCCTTTCCCTGCCTGTGGTGGCAGGTGATGCCATATGTCTCTTTGCAGCCTGGTTCTAAGTGTGCAGGTAAAAGTATGAAAGTGGGTGGTGACTCCTCTAATATATATATATAGACACTGCATCCAGCTCTGGGTTCCCCAGCACAGGAAAGACACAGCTATGTTGGAACAAATCCAGAGGAGGCCACCAGGATGATAAGAGGGATGGAGCACCTCTGCTATAAGGAAGGACTGGGACAATTGGGATTGTTCAGCCTGGAGAAGAGAAGGTTTTGGGGAGACCTGACTGTGGCCTTTCAGTACGTGAAGGGGCTCCAAGAGATCTGGAGAGGGACTTGGTACACGGGCCTGGAGCTGGGCGTTAAGACAGAGATGCTGGGGATGTGGACACTTAAACATGCTGAACCTTTGTGCCTTTTCCTTATTGGATTGTTTCAGCACAGTAAATTACCTTGTGTTTTGGGTGAGCAATAAAAGTCTGGACTGTAGAGTGAAGCATAAAGAGGAGCACCAGGGAGCTGATGCTTCTAAAGCCTCTGCCATATCTGTAATTATTGCTTTATCTACCTTAGCATGGTCATATGTGGTTTTAAAGTGATCACATCAGATTTGTTCTCAGGCTTAGCAGCAGCTGCCTTTTTGCACAAGTAAACTTTAGTGCTCTTTTTAGATGTTAAAGCAAGTGATTGAAATGAAGATGACTCTGAAGCACTTGGAAGGATGTGAAACTGTATTAGCACTTAAGTTGCAAATAAACCTGCCTGCTCAGTTTCCATTTCCTATGGAAGAGCCAAGCAAATGGCAGGCAAATAGAACACTGAGAAAGCTGTATCAGTAATGAGAGCACTTCACTTGATTGAAATCACAATTGATGTTACGAATGGAGTAGTCTAAAATGCTGGCTATACTTTTGCAACTTTCCTTTTTTTTTTTTTTTTTTGTATCCATGAGATTCTCCAGCTCCGTTTCACTTTTTAAGGAAAACAAATCATGGGATATATTTTTTAAAACCTCGTGTCTTTTGTTCTTTTGAAGACGTGAGAATGCTGCTCGTCAGGAATAAATTTGTGAGTTGCCTTTTTCTGTGGGTGAGCGTGCTGAAGTTGCTTCAGGTTGAAAGGGCTGTTCTGCACGATTTGTGTGTTTGTTCTTACAAAGGTCACATGCTATGTTAATATGCTGATTTTCAAACTGTTGTGAAAAGCTCAAGCTCTCAGAAACAAGGTGGCTTCTCGAATTTCTCACGCTCCCGGCCACCAACCCCCTGGCCTAAGCGCCTCTGCGGTGGCTTTTGGGCGCTGCACCCCCCCCCCCCCGTGCCTTCTGCAGCGCCGAGGCTCTCCCTGTCCCCGCTTAAAACCGCGCTTGCGAGAAACTCAACCGGACACGAGGACCTAAACTATTCACTCTGAGCGGAACACGTCAAGATTCTCCGCCCGAACCGTGGAGGTTGGTTACCGGCACACGGTTGTCACCCCCCAGGGGTGGCGTTTCCGTGTGCACATGCGATGCGCGGCGGGGCGGGACGGGGGGCCAGGGCCGGGGGCGATCCATGCGCGGGGCCGGCCCCACCCACTCCAGGCTGGCCCCGCCCCTTCCCCCGCCAGCCAATGGGAGCGCGGGGCGGGGCGAGGCCGGTGCGGGCGGGCGGGCGAGCGAGCGAGCGGCGGGACAGGCCCGGCTCGGAGGTGAGGAGAGAGCGGGGATCGGGATCGAGATGGGGATAGGATCGAGCCGACCCCACAGCCCGGGGAGAGCGGGTGCGGGGCGGGAGGTGAGAGATGGGGGGGGAGGGAAGGAGCGGCGCCGCCGGCGAGCGGCGCCCCCAGGCCGGTGTGTGGGCTCGGCCCGCCCCGCCCCGTCTGCGCGTCCGCCGCTTCCGCCGCTTGCAGGCCAGCGTGTGGCTGCGGGGGGGGGGGAGAGCCGTGAGACCCTTCGCGGCCGTGTGGAGGGACGGTGGTCGGAGGGGAGTGTGGGGTCCCGGTGTCTGCTGCCGCAGCGGGCCACTCGGAGTGTTCGTGCCTCTTCACTGCCGTGGGTGGGTTCCTGGTGCGTCGGCGTAGTGGTGCTGAGGGGCGGGTGTTGCTCAGTGAGAAAGCTGAACGAAGAGAGTTTGCTTCTGGTGACTGAAGGGAACTGATCTGAGAGTACTTCCTTGCTGCTCCGTGCGTGCTCCCGCCAGGCGCAGGCAGTGGGGATCCCTTTGTATGGAAGGCAGGGATCACCCTGCTCACGTTGGGCGGCGGGGAACTGGCCTTACTTCAGACCTGCCTTTTGCACGGGGGAGGGATGGAGCATCACAGTGACCCTGTCACTGATCAAAAGGCGCTGTGCTCAGAGGAGTTCCTTTGAAAGCTCTTGGTATCATCCCTGGAAGTGTTCAAGGCCGTGTTGAATGGGGCTCAGAGCAACCTGATCTAGTGGGTGTCCCTGCCCATGGCAGGGGGTTGGAACAAGATGGGCTTTAAGGTCCCTTCTAACCCCAACCGCTCTGTTTCTATGATCTTGCATGTCCTCAGCTGTAAGCTTCCTTTCCAGATTTGCTGCTAGCTGAAAACGTTGTCTTGCTTCTGAAAAATAAGTCTATTCCATCCAAGTAGAAGATGAAGCTCATTGTGACTTACAAGCTATTTCAAAAAGATGACCAAAAAATACAAAGTACAAAAAGTAAAAAAAAAAATTATATACAGCTACCTAAATTTCATAAGTTTTGTTTTATATGCTCCTTCACTTAGGGCTGAGAGCAACAGGGAGCTGATATGGGTTTGATGCCTGGTCCCTGTTTATAGGAAATTACCAGGACAAGGATTAGGTGCAGACAAGTTCAGGGAGGGGCGATGAAGGCAGATTTTTATCTTAGAACCACTAATATTGTGGTAATGTTGCATTTTAGTTTCTCTGTGGTGAGGCTGTGCTGTGGCTTGCCCGGGGCAGGAGGCTCTCAGTGCTGTGGGACAGTCTGCTCTGCCTGTAAAACCTCTTGGTCTTCCTGGTGCTTGTAACATGTCTCAGGCTTCACTGGTCCATTTTCCTCCTCCTTTCATGTAGTTAGCCCCTTCAACTGAAGGGTTTCTCAAACCATGGCACAACAGTTCTTGTCAGGAAATGTCATACGTAGTCGGAGTACATAAAACATAATTGGTGGTGAAACTGGAAATAGTGCTTGGCTTGGTTAACATTCCTCACACATTGGGTTTTCAAGGCAGTGGGAGCAGATGAGACTATCTGGGGCTTTTGGATAGTTATGATGGCATTAGGAGGGTGCTCTGGCAGGGAATGGGATGTGGCAGGGAGACATGCTCCCAGCTGCCACAGCAGGCAGGGCACTGTTCTTCTGGGGATCAAGCTTGCGTCTGCACATTGTGTTTTCTGCCTAGTGCTTGTTAGGCCTTTAAAATCTGAATATGTGCTGGCCGGGGTAAATATTTTTAGGAACGTGTCATCAGCAAGACACAAGGCCAAGCCCTTTTGAGTTCACTTTTCCTGTTACCACCTGTGGGGAAGGACTTTGACATCTGCAGTTTCTGTTTGAAACTTTGGTCTCTCCTGGCGGGTGACCAGAGCTAGTGAGAATACCCAGGAGCTCCTCATTAGTCCGGATTTGGGTGGCCTGCCTGCCTGCCTTGCCTTCAGGAAGCGGCTGGCTCCAGCTGGAGGGGAGGCTGCTGAGGCCTCTGCCACGGGGCTGCTCTGTGTTCTGCCTCGGCTGTCGCTGCTTGCATTTTTTTCCTTTTGAGTAACTGCAGTGTCTGTCCCTTCCAGGAGCTGTTTATTCAGAAGGGGATGAATGTGCTCATGAAGCACTAACTTTAGGAGCAGGTGGCTAATAAACAGCCTCGTGAGGAGTGTGACCGATCCTGGGCAGCTCCAGTTGCTCATGGGCTCCTGAAAGGCAGCAGCAAAAACCTTACAGTGCAGTTACATGATAAGGGACACGGTGTCAAGAGGATACAGATAACACTGAGGTCTGGTTTCTCTTCAGATCAGCACTTAGAGATGTAACCTGGGCACATCTCTCTGCTGAATTTTGCTGTTAGGGTGGTTTTAAAATTTCTGAGCTAAAAGTTTTTCTCCTTGACTGTGTGGCCACACAAACCAAGAAGTTCAGCAAAAGAATACACACAAAACACTTTGAGAACGAAACTTTCTGCTTATTTGTCACCCAGAGCTGGTAAGTTGGACACTGGGCAGTGTGCGCCCACTTTTATGTTGCGATCATCCTTCATACTGGATTCAGTTTTGGACCCCTGAAGCATGTTCAGAGAAGGGAGCAGAGCTGGGGAAGGGTCTGGAGCACAGCTCTGATGAGGAGCAGCTCAGGGAGCTGCAGGGCCTCAGCCTGGAAAAAACGAGACTCAGGGGACCTTCTCACTCTACAACTCTGACAGGAGGGTGCGGCCAGATGGGTTCAGGCACTGCTCCCAGGGAACAAGGGACAGGACAAAGGGAAACGGCCTCAAGTTGTGCTGGGGGAGGTTTAGATTGAACATTAGGGAAAATTGCTTCATTGGAAGGGTGGTGAGGCGCTGGCACAGACTGCCCAGGACAGTGGTGGAGACCTCATCTCTGAAAGTGTCCAAAACGTGTGTGGATGGGGCATCTGGGGTCGTGGTTTGGTGATGGTGTTGGCAGTGCTGCGTTAATGGTTGGACTAGACGGTTTTTTCCAGCCCTTCTGTGATTCTCATGCATGTATGGTCAGCTGGGAGGCTGGAGACTCTGTGATGGTCTCAGCTGCCCTGCTCAGGCAGCGCTCGCAGAGGCCAAACAAGTCTTGTGGTGGGTGTGATCAGGTAGGAGGCATCTGTCTGCCCTCCTGGGAGAAGTTTATCTGTACAGGGGTCTGCAAGTAGAAAAATAAAATCCTCCGTAGTGTTAAAATGCACTGGTCTGTAAGCTCGAAAGACATTTGACCAGACTCTATGTGTGTAAGGAGTGAAACTTAAATCACTCCCTGCTAATTTGTAAGGACATGTAAGGCTGGCTCCATTCAAATCCTTGGAGCAGGCTGCCTACCTACTTGCAACACAGAGGGACAAAGGAATGTTTTCATGAGCTGCCTCTCTTCTTTTCAGACAAAACAATAACCTAATGCTCCCTTGGATTTTCTGTGGTGGGCTCGCCAAGTGAAGGCTGTTCCAGCTGCAGTACCCGCATAATTTGGATTGTTCAGGCACACTGTGGTATTTGGGTAATGCACCCAAAAGCACCAAGAAGCCTCAGCCTTCCTGCTGAGCGCCTTGCACCTTGCTGCCAAAAGCTCTGTGCCAGCAGTGAGCGGGGGGCGGGGCTGTGGTGCATCCTGAGCCCACGTGCCTCACCTTCCATGTAGATTCTGCTGTGATCCCTGTGCAAATATCACCACTGATCCAGTGGCGTGGGAGAGCTGGGGAGAGCCATGTGGGACTTGTTCCCCATGTCAAATTAAACATTTGCTCTGCACAACTGCCACCAAACCATGACAGCAAGACTCATGGTGTAGGAGTCGGCCTAGTTGAACTAATGTTGGTCTCTGTAATTGCGATTTTTGTCCACTGATTTAATCTGGGCAGGTTTGCTGATGAGATGAGGAACTGTTATCTGCAGCCAGTGCCTGATGAAGGCTCTGAGCTGCCAGCGGTTTAAGGTTTTGTATGAGTCATCATTTTGGGGATGGAGAAAGTTAATTGTTCCTGTTATCTTGGGGTGCGGTCGGGTACAGGTGAGAGGCACAGTTTTGCCTTACCCTTCACTGCCTGTCTGCAGTGCTCATGCTGCTGGTGGTAGGGAGCCCAATCAGCAGGAAAACTCATCAGAAGCTAAAATAGTGTGTCAGAAGGGTGGAGGGCAGAGGTTTGAGTATCCTATTTCCTAACCGTGTTTCTGAATGATTATTTTTTCTTGCTACTTTGTCTTCCTAGCGTCTGGATTTTAGTCATAATAGAATGGTTTGGGTTGGAAGGGACCCTAAAGCTCATATCATTCCACCCCATGCTGCGGGCAGGGACACCTTCCACTAGACCGGGTTGCTCCAAGCCCTGTCCAACCTGGCCTTAAACACTTCTGTCTTTGACCAGAGTTTCGTTAACCTTATTACTGGTTTTGCTAGAGGGACGAAGAGCCTTAAATAAGGATTTTGTGATAGCGCTTCAGTGGGTAGTATTTTCACACGGAATGTCTGTGGGAGATCTTTCAGGCTGTAACCATCTGTTTTCTTCCACGTTTCTTTAGACTCTGCTCACTGTTGGAAGATGGGAGAGATAGAAGGAACATACAGAGTTCTGCAGACGCCGGGCTCTCGTTTGGGTGCCCAGAAAACCGCAGGAGTGAGTACCTTGGAGCCAGGACAGAACCTCTCCTCTGCCATGGCATCGTCACCTGCCAAAGCGCACGAGCGCGACCTCCCCATCAAAATCAAGATGTTGGACAACACGGTGGAAGTACTTGACATTGAGGTAAGAGAGACTGAAAGTGATTTCGAGTACACTGAGCCTCCAGTGGTGTAAAGCTCACAAGGATGTGGCTCCGTACGGAGCTGGGATGCTTCGAGGCGATATCTGAATAAAGATTCCTGTCGGGATTTTACCTACTTAGAAGTAGTGAAATTAGTTGCATGGCTTGTTTTTTAAGGTCTTTTAAGTATAACAGATGTTTTGTGTTTTTAACAGACTTCAAACGTAAGCGCACACTGTAAAGAGAGTCTTTCACTGTTGTTTGCTTTGGGGGAACACCAACTGTCTCCTTCCAAGCTGTTCTTGCTTCCTGAGCTACATGCAGCTTTGTCAGTTTGGTAGCTGGGAGAGCAGAAGAGCTTTGCCTTAGTTACTGATTTATATTAAGTATTTTAATGGTTTTTATCCTCTTTGAGCAAACTTGCTCGTATTTGAAAGTCTTTGGTTGCTGCCACGCTTTAGGAGGAAGGCACCAAAGCAGTGTCAGTATTTCTGAAAATTTTTATTTAAAAGTGTGCTTGGGGAAATCTGTCATAAGACATACAAACCATGCTCAAATTGGGAGGATTCGGCTTTTAAAGAAGTTTTTATTCTTCCAGTTCTTGTTACATTTTCAGTGTTGACTTCCGCTTAATTCTAGCTTGCCTAAGATCTGTTGTCAGAAGATAGTTGTGTTCTAGTGAAGATACTCAGATATCAGGTATTCTGTGTTAGTATCAAATCTGTAAGCAGTAGTTTATAATTAGCACTTGTAGCCTTAGTTTGTTGCATAGACTCAAAAGAGTTTTTTCCAAATGTGAAAAATATGTCTGTGGAGTTCTGAAGAAATAGTGGCTTTTGGGAATGTCTTATACAGATTCTGTCCAGCTGTTCAACTCTCAAACAAGAAATTTGCTTTTTTTTTTTGTTTGTGAGACTGTGCCTGTATCCTCCAACCTGAGCACACACAGGGTACTGCAAACCCACCTCGTGTACTGCACAGAACTCAAAAGCCTCTTTTTTTCCCTTTAAATTATGTTAGAATATTTTTTAGGAAATCTGCTGACTTTGATTCTTTTGAAGGATGATTTTATTTGTATTTCCAAGTTGGTGTAGACATTGGTGTTTTGATTAAAAAAAAAAAAAAAATCAACCAACAAAACCCCAAGCAACACCCCAGCCCCATAATTTTGAAAATCAGTGCAAGGCCAGGCTGGATGAGGCTTTGAGCAACCTGTGTTGTTGAGAGCGGTGAGGAAAAGGGGTCAGCCTTGGGTCAGCCCCAGAGCGTGGAGCACAAAAAACTCCAGAGTCAGCAGCTGTGGCATTAGAGTCCTGCTAATACACTGCCTCCATGGCCTTTCATTTTTGTCTAAATGAGGTAGCAATGACAGCAAACAGGCATGAAGTAGTAAGCTGTGACCCTCTGCCGCCTGATTTCTTTGGTGAGCTGTTGGGATAGCAGGAACTGTTGACTACTGTTTGTAACGGAAAATGAGAATTTTTCACTTGGGAATTGAGGGCAAGTGTTAGGAGAAGGCAGCCATGTGGCTGAATAGGTGGTGTGAGCTAGCACAGTTAGTTTTTTTTAAGAAATAATAAGAGAAATTGGTGATTAAGCAGCTGTCCTAGAGGGGTGGTGGTTCTGATCGCTGTGCCACTTGTCCACTCTTTGCTTTTCCAATTTTTTTCACTGGGTGTAAAAACAGGAGGTGATGTGGGCTTTGTGTTCGATTCAAGTCAGTAAAAGTTAGTGCAGTGGGACACAGGCCTTTCCCATGGGCTGTTGGCACTGCCTGCTCAGGGAGATATAGCTGGTGGCAAAAGGTGGTTTTGGGGTTATTTTCTCCCTGATCAAATAGTTTTCTCTTTTGTGAGAACAAATGGCAAATGACTTTATGCTGGGAAAAGTGATGTGTCAGTGGAAGAGACTGACTGGGCACAGGGTCAGCTCCTGGAGGGGCCCTTCCCTGTGTAACGTGGTGAGGAAACTGGTGCAGGAGCCTTGTTTATTGCCTTGCTGCCTAAAATGAGCCACTGCAGCATTTTTAACCATATAGAATACACAGAGTAGCCACAATAACAACTTAATCCAGGCAGCTTTCCCTTGTCATCCCCTCCTTTCTCCAAGATGTGTTTAAAACACTTACTTCTCTCCCGACAGGAGTTGGTGGGTGCTGTCGTTGGTGTACCTAGAACAGTGTGTTAAAAGTTCAGTATAGCTACATTCCACCACCTTTTGTCTAAAACCCACTGTCTCGCTCCCATCTCCCCATCTGTATTGTAAGGTTTGCTTTCTAGCTGGGAATTTTATTAATCAGTAAGAGGGAATTATTCTTAAAAGTATGCTGGAGCAGAGCTGTTCTTCAAGGAATCTGATTTGAATGTTAGAGGGTGGAGAAATGCTCAATGTTTTCTAGAGTTTAAAAAACTGAAAATGGGCTATTTATGGTTTCTCTTTTCCCTCCCAAAACAGAAAAGAGAATTAAATATATCCATCCAAAGCTAGGCTGCAATATTCATTATTTTCATGGATTGTTTTTTTTTCCCATTTTACAGCCAGCTTGTTTAGTCAGCTCTAACTTTCCATTTGCCGTGTCACAGGGGGCTTGGCCTCTTCCCTCCAAACTAAGTCTGTCTGAAGGGTGGTTGTGCAGACTATGAGATGAATGATCAGAAGATTCAACTGAGTTCCGACTGTGGGCACACTTCAAAGTAATCATGGTTTTACAGTAGAAGTTCTGCCAGCTTTCCAGATTTTCTGAAGAGATTAAGCTTGGAGGCCATTGATCAGTGCAAAAATATGGCCGGCTCTTAAGTAGAAGGACCTGGTTGGGTTGAATTCACCAAAATGACATTTAATGAAATTGCTGCCATAATGTGATGTTTAATAGTTGGTCTATATGTTGTTCCTTATGTAGGAAATACGTGTTATGTAGGAAATTCTCTTACATGAATTATGCTCTATGCTATGAGGAAGTGCCTCAGAAAAAGAAGTTTAGATTTTTATGCTTCAAGTTTACCAAATTGTTTTGGGGAGGGTTTGGCACCTCTTCAATGGCATGTGCTTCCTCTTTGCCTTCTGCTTGAACATCAAGTATAATTTGTGACTGAAAAATACTTTTTCATTATATTATAGTAGATTTTTTCTCTATTTCACCTATCGGAGAATGAATTCTATAGAACTGTAATAGCCATTGTAAAATCATAGCATGGTTCTTAGCTCTCAGCAGATCCAGTCAGGTCTGCCTGCATGCTCTACTTAAGGGGAAAATTTAAACTGGAATTTTTTGCTCTAATGCTATTCTTTTTGGGTTGTTTTGAGCACAGAAGTCTTTTTTTTAAAATTTTATTTAATATAAAATGAAGTAATGATGTTCTGCATCCCTGCGGTGCTGTGTGACGTGTCCCTCTCCCTGTGACAACAGTGGATTCCTGACAGGGAGGTGTTCCACTCCACTGCTGTTCTTAAGAACAGGCTAGTTAGATACGAATACAGTTTAACGCCCTTCTTTATTGTCTTATTAAGTATTGTCCTCTCACTGTTCACATCTACTTTGGTGTAAGTGACTTACTCCATACTGAGCTGAAAATGGGGACTCGATTACTCTGATAGAGATACTGTCTTTGCTGGCCACTTATATGACTCTTGCTTGGCTTATTTAAATTTATAAATTGCATTATTATAAGTGCAAAGCTACTTTCCATCCTTAAGTTTGGAGTGGAATAGAATAATTCTGGTTTTTCTGGTTTCTGTGCAGTTTGCAGTTATCTGAAAGGTACCGTGAAAGTGGCTCCCCCTTGGATGTCTGTTGCTCCTGACCAGCCAGGCGAAGCCCTGAAATCAGAAGCTGGGCTGGGACTGCAGGAGGGTTTTGGGATGGCAGAGGAAGTGATCTGACTGCAGTCTGCTTGCCATGGCTTGGAGAGTGTATTTTCCCCTTGTGCGTGCTGCAAAGCGCTGCTCTCAGTAACTGCGTACGGTACCCTTAGTGCCCCCAAGAACTTTGGTGGGGATGATGCGAAAACCACGCAACTCAAAAAGCTGCTGTTGAGCAGTTTTAAGTAAGGAATGTGTACTGAGATCATATTGTGGGCACTGAAAAGCACTGCCTGTGTGCCGTGGTGAACCCCGAGCGCGTTGCCAGTGGGATGGGCAGCTGCCGGTGGCTCTGGGGTGTAGCCGTGCCTTGGCACTCGCTGCCCTCCCGCCTCTGCCTTGCTCTCCCTGCGCCTGCTTAGACCTTCCCTTCATGAAGCTCTTCCCCTCTGTGCTGTGAAAGTATTAACAGCTTAAATATGTGGGGAGCGGAGTGACAGGCTGCTGTTGAATCCTATTAAGTGCTGTGCTGGAGGAACTGAGGTGCTGTTGGTCAGCTCAGTGTTTTTCTTCCCTGACCAGGAAGAAATAGTCAAAATTCCAGAAAGAATCATAACCAGATGTTTGTCATTGCTTTGGTTTGACGCTCCTAAATATGGCAAATAAACTGCCTTAGAACTTATTTTTGTCTGACCTCAGAAGAGAAAGTTAGTAATTCACCATTTTAAATTTGAAGTTAATATAGGGTTTAAAAAGAAGGTAACTGAAACTTTGCAATTTGTGTACTTTTTGATTCGACTGTATATTTTTTAGACCTGTTATTTTGTGGGGGGGGCTTGACTTTTTTAATGCTATGTAGGAATGTGGTATTGGGTGGGGAAAGGTGAAACCGCAACCATTTTATTGACAGACATTTGGGGTGTGTGTTTTGTTCATTTGTGGTTGTATTTTTTTTTTAAAAGGGAAAATGTGAACTTAAATTGTGTAATAAACCCACTTTATTATTTTACAGTTCTCTTGACACTTGGTGTCCCATTATGTATAAAGAAAATTGAATTATGCTGCAGCAAAGGAGAAACAATCTGAATATTCCTATATGAAAAGTTGATTGTGTGCACATGTCATAACTTAAGACACAAACCATTTAGGAAAATGGTCAGGTGTTATCACAGTCCTATGCCATTTAGTCAGAACAACTATAAGAAATGCTGTATTCATAAATAAAAGGTAGTCCACTCGAACCCTTTTTTGGCTGTGGGTGACATTCAAAGTTGGGTCCACATGTGGGTAAATATGTAGAATATATGGAGCCTCAGAGAGAAAAAACAAAACCAAACCAAGAAACAACCTGCAGGCAGCTAAAGACAGCTACAGAAGTGCAGTGTGCTATGCAGCAGGTCAGAGGAACTTGAGGTTTGTGCCTACAGAAAAAAGGGATGTGGAGGTGAGCAGGGATGGTGTCTCGTGGTGCCGCCAGTTCAGAGCAGCACCGTCTTGGGGGTGTGCATTTAGTGAAACGGGGTTGCAGCAGCACATCTGTGTGCCAGCCATTTCTCCTTGCAACCAAAGTCACCTTGGGCAAGGGCAGTGTTGCCTACTTTGGTAAAAGGGAGACACTGAATATTTAAAAAACTCTAATGTGGTGGCACTGCCGAGCATGAGAGATTTACTTTCCAAGGCTGTGATGTTGAAGGACCCCTCTATCAGACAGAGCAGTCACTCATTAATAAAAACAAGAATTAGAAAAGAAAAGGGCGGGGGGAAAAGGCTTTGTAGAGACTGTTAGAGCTGTCTGATGTGTCTTCAAGTGAAATCATGAAGGAATATCATTGCTGTGCCGTCAGTTCTCTTCTCAGGCAAGTAGCCTGAAGCCAGGGGTGTAGGAAAGACTCCTGCTGGCAAGGGGGAAGTTAGCAAAGCTTGGGCTTGTCTAATCTGGTGTGTAGGTATTTATTAACCCATCACCAGGTTATCGAACCTCTGCTCAAAGTACAGTGGAGACTGATGTTAGGACAGCTTTTACAGTTTTGGATTTGCATAAAACAAAAGAGAGTTTGTCCTTTCCTGTAAAAATAACTCATTTGCTTAAAGAGTTTCATGACTGCTAATTTCTTCATGTTTTAAACTATTTCCTTTGGGCAGGCTTCCTCAGAGTGGTGTGTCAGCCTGGAGTAACACAACACCTGGCAGGGAAAGTACAGATCCTGGGTGCTCTAACAACTCTCCTCTGAGGGAAGGCTGATAGAGCTGGGGTTGTGCAGCCTGGAGAAGAGAAGGCCCCAGGGTGACCTTGTTGTGATCTTTGAGTACCTGAAGAGGCTCTAAGAGAGCTGGAGAGGGAGTTTGGACAAGAGCCTGCACTGATGGGACAAGGAGGAATGGCTTCAGAGGGCAGAGTTAGGTGGGATATTAGGAAGAAATTCTTCCCTGTAAAGGGTGCTGAGGCACAGGCTGCCCAGAAAATCTGTGGCTGCCCCATCCCTGGAAGTGTCCAAGGCCAGGTTGGACAGGCCTTGGAGCAACCTGGGAAGGTGGAATGTGTCCCTGCCCATGGCAGTGTGTTGGAACAGGATGGTCTTTTAGGCCCCTTCCAACCCAAACCATTCTGGAATTCTGTGAAAGCCCAGATCAAATCTGGGTGATGTGGGCATGGATGATGGTTTTGAGGCAAAAGCAAAATTAATGGAGAAAGACTTGCAATTTTAGTATGTTTTTTACATGAACAGAGGAAAACAAAATATCGTCTGTGTTTAAAGTGACTTTAAAATATAGTTTTATTTATATACATATATATACACATGAAATGATACCATGCAAGTTCCCAGAGCAGCCACAGTCTAAATGCATGAAGTGGCCAGGCCTGTCTGAGGGAGCAATTACAGAGAGGTGCAGGGGTTTGCACAAGTGTGCAGGGGCTTGTAGCAAAGTTCAAGGGGGAAGAAATTGAGATCAGTCTCCTAATGACTAGTCCCTTCACTTTGTTATGCTGGTTTACAGCTTGTGTGAACAAAGTAGATGTTTAGACTTTCTGTTACGAACCTGATTTTGGGATCAGCCACCCCAAAGCAGCTTTCGTCTGTGATATTGTTGCTACTATCGCTTGAATGTCTGATTATTAGCAAGCAGCAACTCTGGTACCAAATCATCAGGCAGTACTACTATCCTGTGAAACTCTGTCTGAGTGGTCCAGGGTTTTAATTTGCGTGACTTCGCTCTTCCCCACGTAGTCTGGAGCAAAGCATGAAGCAGAGGTATTGGGGGTTCACATCTGTGTTTATCTCTCCAGGTAATGAAAGCAACTGAGAATTTCTACTTGATGGCCAGTATTTTTGATGTGTCTCTTCTATGGGCTGTTTGTAACTAGCACTTGGGAACCGTGTGTTGAACTGAGAGCTTAACTGTGGTGCCATTTGATTT
Organism: Myiotriccus ornatus; assembly: GCA_036023395.1. Taxonomy (NCBI): domain Eukaryota; kingdom Metazoa; phylum Chordata; class Aves; order Passeriformes; family Tyrannidae; genus Myiotriccus; species Myiotriccus ornatus. Next base: position 21,700,590 of record JAYRBT010000010.1, on the reverse strand, counting down.
TTCTCTGAGCACAGTGTGTTTTATTCCAAGTATTTCAGGTATTTCGTCACGGCACCACTTTTAAAACTTGAGACCATTTCTTTTGCCTCTATATGCTATCTACCTAAGTATACATTTCCCAATCTGTTCACGTAATTCCCTCCCCTCTTGGGGATCTTTTCCCATGTCAACCAGTTGTTGTTTTCCTACTTTCAGGCGTCCAGCGAGTCTAGCCATGCTGGAAAAGCATGTTTGTTGGGTAGAACTGGTTCATTTGGCAGTGAAGTGCTTTAACACTGCTTGAACCTTTAAATGATTACAGTTTTAAAGCTAGCTTTAATTAAATGAGCCAGAGGCTTCCATTTCTAGAATAATTTGTCTGGCTGTGGGTTCTGCTTAAGAAACCCCTGACAAACCCACATCAAAAGTAACAACTGAAATCTTAGGACAAAAAAAAATTATGGAGAGGGAGTCATAGAATTATTTATTTTTAAAACAAAAAATTATGCCCAATATTGAGTGCAATAATGGAACTTCAAATAGCTTAGATATTGTTATTTGTGTTTGCAGCTTCCATTTTTGAGTATACTGGATTTCAGTGCTTTGTAGAAATACTGTAACACAGTATTTAAAAAAAGAAGCAAATTTTCAAGGTGAAAGTGCACACTGTCCCATTTTGTGATGAAGTAGTTATGGAATAATTTTCAGGGTGGGGGAGTTCAGTCCACCATGATACAAGTTATGCTGCGAGGCCCTGGCTTGGGTGGGTGTGGATGTTGGTGTTGCTTTAATAGAAGTGATTCCCAGTGTCCAGGACTGCCCTGCCAGCACAGGGACATGGGAAACCAGGGCTGGCCAAGGGTTTGGCTACCTCAGGGCAGCTGAGTGCTGGAAGATTGCTGCTGCAAGTGGGAGACCTGGCAGCTGAACTGTGCTCTCTAGGAGATGGGGGGAGAGGGGAGAAGGTTTTAAAAAAATAAATTCATACCAGTGACTAGGCTAGAAGGTTGGATGAAGTTTCACAAACCTTGTATGTCTGCTGGGTCAGCTCCGTGACCAGTTCTGGTAGAATTTGGGATTGGCAAACTCAATCAGTGGCAGGTGGGGGCTGCAGGGCATGAGGACCTTGTACCAGAGTCACATCCCCTGATGTCACTGGCAGGGCATCCTGTGTTCTGTAAGCTGTTAAATGCTCTGCAGGCTGCTCTAGGTGTGGTCTCAATAAAGTAACCTGTAGTTGAGACCTGTCAATATAGAAGAGTGAATAAAACAAATGTATTTAAAATACTGTTTTTCTTCACGAAGAGTTAAAAAAGAAATTGAAAGAATTGAAGCCTAAAGTTATTGTTAAATGCTCAGATGATCAAAATGAAATAGTACTTAAGCAGTTTGACTGAGCACATGAAACCAGAGTTTGTACAGTTGTCACCAGATACCCATTTTTGTGGGGAGGGAGGGCTTTCATTGGAGTCACTAGATCCAATCAAAATTGAAGAAATTAATAAAGTACTGAAAAGGAAGGCAGTTATTTCTTACCTTTCCAGTCTGCAGATTAAACACGAGATATGGAGCCGTAAGGTCTTCTTGTTTTAGCCACGAAAACATGAAGTTAATGAATGGTCTTCCTTGCCATCTTAGATTATTTCCTTCTTTCTAATAAACATGTAAGCGTCCACTCTGTATTCAGAAATGCAGTTTTTGTTTATGTGTGGCATTAATGATAGTTATTAACAGGGAGTTTTGAGGGTGTTTTCTCTGTCTGGCACTGCATTTGGACAGAGATCTAACAGATTACAGGAGGGTTGGAGATAAACAGGGCTATAAACTCACTGAAATGTTTGCATATTTGTGATTAAGAAAGGAAATAACAAGTCTATGTTTAGTTGCCAATTTTTTTTTTTTTTAAGTTGCAAAAATGAGAAATCACATTTTCCTTAGGAAGACCACTGAAGTCCCCCAAAGAAGAAAAAGCAATAAAAATCCATGACTGGTGAAGGGACCTTTATTTAACTCCGTTCCCTTTGCTTTGGCTGTTCTCAGGGCGCTCTGTGTTGGCTCCATGTTGGCTCTGTTGGCTGCTTGTCAGTGATGATGTCAAATCTAAACTTCTCCCTCTCATGCAGATCCACTATTTATTGGAGGACTTGGTTTCCTGACAGTTGCAGATTTCTGTAATGCAGAATCCAAGGTGTTTGCTGACATTGGGGACCGGTGGCTCCCCTGGCTCTGGCTGCACAAGTGTTTCCATTCTATACCTCTAGTTTGTAACTCTTCAGATTTTCCAAACTCTTGACTTTTGCACTGATACTTTTTTTTCTCTTTCCCTTCCAGCTTAACTGCTGCCAAAAGTGGATTTCTTTATTGGAAAGTTTGAGCAAGGGCAGTTTGTCCATTTCGGAAGATGAGAATACTACTCGTTATGAAAGTACCAGGGCTTTTTTGTTTTTAAATTAAAATATGTGAAAGCAGAAAGTTAAGGTGTTCTGGAAGACAAGTTTGGGAGTTAAAGAATTGATTTCTATAACACTGAGCTATGGTCTACTGTTTGAGCTATGGCTACGTGTTCCCAGTTTGTTTTCCTCCCCGAGCTCAAATGTTATGGCAGAGAGATCTGCCATGTGGGTAGTGATATTTGAGAAAATAGCAAATAACACTTGGGTTGATTCTCCCCCTCTGCTCTGCTCTGGTGAGACCTCACCTGTGGTGCTGCATCCAGCTCTGGGTTCATGGCACAAGACAGATGTGGAGCTGCTGCAGTGAGTCCAGAAGAGGCCGTGGGAGATGCTTCAAGGGCTGGAGCTCCTCTACTCTGGAGAAAGGCTGGGAGAGCTGGGGGTGTTCAGCCTGGAGAAGAGAAGGCTCTGGGAAGACCTTAGAGCCCCTTCCAGTGCCTGAAGGAGCTCCATGAGAGCTGGAGAGGGACTTTGGGCAAGGGCCTGGAGGGACAGGATAGGGGGGAATTGCTTCACACTGACAGAGGGCAGGGTTAGATGGGATGTTGGTGGTGAGACCCCGGCACAGAGAAGCCGTGGCTGCCCCATCCCTGGGAGTGTTCAAGGCCAGGCTGGATGGGCCTTGGAGCAATCTGGGATAATGGAAGGTGTCCCTACTCATGAAATGAGATGATACTTAAAGTTGCTTCCAACCCAAACCATCCTATGATTCTATGACACAAAAATAACTGGGTTTACGACTTTAATATTATTTGTATTTTACTCCTCTGTCGTAAAGATTGCTAACATCGAATATGTTTATTTTTCTGATAAAGCAACAAATACAGATACCTCCTTCAGGCAAGAAACTTCGGCTGAAAATGCTTGATCCTATGGATTTCTGTTCCCTGTCTTAGGCTGTTTTAGCAGTGAGCAGGGTCTGAAGGTGTTGCTTCTTTTGCCATGCAGGGCTCTCTGTGGCATCACCACCAATCAGGGTACCCTGCTTAAACTTGCACAGCTCTGAGGGATCTTTTCAAGCTTGATCTGAATATACAAATCAATTTGAAATAAATCTATTGTGCTGAACAGTCTTCTAATGAGGACTTGTTAAAGTTATCTGCAGTAATGGTTAGAACTGGATCACTGAGGAAAACTGTTGTTAGCTGCCTATTTAATTTTTTTTTACCTTTTTTCTTCTTTCTTTATATGTGAAATAATTCAGTAATATCAGTAGTCGTTGTCTTGGCAGAAAATAAAGAGTAATTGAGAAGTCTGGAATGGAAAATATGCTGTGTTGTGAATTTGTATTGAAAGCAGAACCTTTCTGAAATGCATTCATGCAGCTGCTTGCCCTGATGCCAGAATTACAGTAATTAGGGAATTACTTAAAATATTTTACTTTGTGCTGCTTTTATGCAAATAAAACAGTGACATGGAGCTGCCCACTATGTCACCTTCATTTTTGTCCACTTCAAAATGTCCAGCTTTTTGGAAAGGATGGTTATAAACATAGTAAACAATTTGAGGAACTAAATTGCTCTAAGAAGAGTTTTCCCACAGCATTTGAGGCATAGTAATAAAAAATCCTGTCTCAAGCTTCTGAAACTCACTTTAAAATAAAATTAATACTGTTCTTTCAAAATGTGGCATTTATCTTCTGAAGGATGTGAAATGCTGCTCAGCTTAGACTGAGGTTTTTCTTGACACCCAAAATTATAGTTGTTAGTTCAAGCAAAACTATTTTATGCTTTTATAATTTGATCAGTTGCCAAGTGCTTTCTTCATCTTCAGTTTCTCCTGAAGGAGTGTGGGCTTGACAGTGGAAGGAGAGGTACCAGGGATATGTGGCATAGAGGCTTTTTTTTTTTTTTTTTTTTTTTTTTTTTTTTTTTAAAGATGAAGGCAGCTGGACTGTCTTCAGGCATGGAGCTTGGTGGAGCCACAGAGATGTAACACAGTTTAAATGGGGGAAACCTGTGCATTACAATCCATTTGGACAATTTTAAAAAATTCCTGTATGTAACTAGCCATGGACAGGATACAGATTACTTAATCAGTGTAGTGCACAATTTGGCTCTAAAACTTGTCTGATTGTTAGCAGGCACCTTTCACAAGTTAATCCAAGTGTATCAGTTCTAACAGAAGGTGGCTGGAACCAGAATTGCTGCTTGTTTCACAAATGAGATTCGGGTTGCAGGACATCCCCTGGTCAGGGGCTTCTAGAGGTCAGTAGATCTGTCCATGAAAAGGCAAGTGGCATGTCCCATCTTCTGCACATGGAAGAATATGATGATGGTCAGGGTATTGCTGCATCCTCACAAATATTGCTGGCTGAAAAGTATTCCTTTCTTGTATCCGTGGGGCCTGGGAGCAGGAGTCATATGTGTGTGTCTATCAGTACCTTAAAAAAAGAGTCCTACTATATTTAAAGATATTTCTGTTACTATTTGAAGCTTTATTCACAAGTGCATAGCAAGAAATGTATTTAATTTGGAAGTTAAAAATTTAACTTTCAGAATGCATTTCTCCAGGCACTTGCCCCTCTGGCAGAGTCTGTAAACTGCCTGGGAAACGTGTCTGGAGACAGCAGAGCAACAATGTAATTTACTGGACATGTGGCTTGCCATTATTTCTATCATTTTTTGTTTCATTGTCACCATTTAAAAAGCAAAACCCATAACCCTCAGAGCCCTCTGTAAGCGCAGATTTTGGCTAAAAAAAAATTTAACCGTGTTCTTACAAAGAAAATGCCGTTTTAGACTTGTTCAGAAAAAGAGGAGAGCGCTCCTGCCCACGTACTGTCATCACTCAGCCAGGCATCTCTGTGCCCTCTGCAGTCACCAAGAACTGGATCACTTCTCCTGACTTGCAGTTTTATTTGGGGGTTTCAGCCTCAGTGGCCTGAGCCAGTGTGATATCAAGAACCTTTTTGAATGACTCTTGTTTGTGCCAGATGAATTCACCCGACCAAAGCTTCCCACCGGTGATTGCCCTTGTAGGTAATGTGAGTGGTAGAAGGAGGGATGAGTGAGAGGGATGAGCCAATCTCGTGTTGTTCTGTCCTGTTTCTGCGCTTTTCTCTGAGGTTACAGCGTTGGATTCTGTCAGCTCCACTCACCAGTTCAAATACCAAAACTATGTCAGATATGCAGCACTGCACAGCTGTCAAACTTTTTCTCACTGAAGTTTTGGGGGTTTTTTTTAAGTGTTACAGAGACATTTAGCTGAATTGCATAGTTTTAAAAATTACGGTTAATCTTTTTCCTGTAAGAAGTGTTTGCTTTTGAATTTTTTGTGCACCCCAGTAATGTGAAACAATTGCCCCAGCTTTCACCATGTTTTATACTTTTTAAACCTAAAGTGGCCCGTTTTTTCTCTCAGATATTTTCATTTACATTTCATTAAGTTATTCTAATTCTAGCACTAGTTTGGCTTTAAAATGAATAAGGGTAGATTTAGATTAAATGTCAGAAAGAAATTCTTCCCTGTGAGGGTGGTGAGGCCCTGGCACAGGTTGCCCAGAGACACCATTGCCGCTCCATCCCTGGAAGTGTTCTCGGCCAGGTTGGAAGGGGCTTGGAGCAACCTATAGTGGATAGGGATAGTGGAAGATGTCTCTGGAACTGGATGAGCTTTAAGGTCCCTTCCAACCCAAACCATTCTGTGATTCTGTGATAACTTATTAGACTGTCTAATACTTTTAAAAAGAGACACTGTTCTGAGTTTAAAGAGTCAGTTACAGAACTCTGTGCCTCCTTTGATGGGAAAGTTGTGGAGTCTTCCATCAGTCCGCCTCTTCCACATGAACAAACCTCTGTGGCATCAGTGCTGCCAGCGTGTTCTGTCAGATACCCAGCTGACCAGAATGATGCCAGACCCTGTCACTGCAGTTGTGGGATTGCTTCCATGGTCCCAGGTGTAGCTTTGTGGCTGTGCAACCTTTCTCTGCACCCTGCTAGGTTTTGTGTGTTGCCAGAATGGGTACCTAGAGGTGTGATAGCCCTTTGGATCCTTCTCTGAGTGATCTGGATGGATTGATGTGTGGGTTCATAAATGCTCTTTTTCTTGTGGTGGCTGCTACAGTCATGCTGAGAGCATGCTGGGATGATTGAACAAGCAGCCCCAAGGGGAGCTGGTTTTCATGTGCTGTGGAAGTTTCCTGTTTTCTCCCATGTTGCCGTAGCTGCTTTCTGACAATGTTTGGTTTGTGGGTTTGCCTCTAACTTGACTGTCAAAAAGGGTTGGTGAGTGGCTTTCTTGAGGGATTCATCGAAAGGACTCCACAGCAAGTGTGGTGTAAGAGGAGGGTTGGTTGGGTTCCTGCTGGTCTGCATGGGGCCCTGGAGTCCCTGGTGTTGGAAGGAGCGAGGGGTCTGCATGGAGCAGGGATTTGGCAGTCCCTGCTCCGTGTGCTGCTGGGGCAGACCACACCATCCAGCTACACAAACAAACGTGTGGGTTTACTGAAGGAGCTGCAAATAGCCTGCAGCTGGTCTCCTCGGGTCTCGTGGCTGACCCTGCTGTGAGAAGGAGGCTGGACGCAGGTGACCTCCAGTGGCCCCTTCCAGCTTCAGTTCCTCTGGTTCTGTGAAGGTTTTTTATGTGGAGCCGTGCCTGTGTTTGTGTGTTACAGTGACAAGAATAATGTGAAAAATCTTTGTGATATTTTTCAACAGTTTTCAAAGATGCCATAATTTTTTTTAAATTTGCTGTAAACTTATGCATATTAATCTCACTGTAACTTTTTTTATTACTTCCTTAGTCGAAATGTTACGGCCAGACATTACTGACAGAAGTTTACAAGCATCTGAATTTGATTGAATCAGACTACTTTGGAATTGAGTTCCAGAACATCCAGTCATATTGGGTGCGTACTCTGAAAATTCAGATTTAATAAAAAGCTTGGGTGAAGGCAGTTACTTGAGTGTCAAAAGTTTCCACGTCTGCTGGAGTGTCCTGTAGGATCATCTCTTGGATTCTTGTAGATCTGCTTTGCTCACCAGATGATGACAACTACTAAAGCAGAGGGGAGGAATCAGATTCTGCTGCTTCTAAAATCTCAGAAAATGTATAAAGCTGTTAAATAGCTGCTGATATTCCCCCTTTCAGGGACAGAAATAAAATCCTCCTTTCCTCTGGAAAGGGAAACATCAAGTCAAAGTGTGCTCTGTGGAGCACCTATAAAATCATATTACAGTGTGTAACTTTTGTAGCATTCATATTTATCCTCATTTAATTCTGTCTTCAATTAAAGCCCTTGAAGAGCCATCACAAACCTCTTTCCAACACAAACCTCAGCAGGCATACAGGCCTGCAAGCTTTTTAAATCATTGATCTAGATCAATGCTGACACCTTTAAGCCTCCTAGCCACTTATCCAGTACCTTGCAAAGAGGACAATGTGGCTTCTAAACCAGAAAATGTTCCCCAAACCCTCTTTTCATTTTTTTCTTTCCCTTTTATTTTTTCTAGTTTTATGGCATGCAGAAAATGAGACTGAGAACATAGGGAATGCTAATGGCACTAATCCACGCTGCTCTTGAGCCGAGGAAATACAGTAAAACTTGTTTGGTTTCCAGTTCTTCTTCATGGTTTCCAAACTGTTACTGCAGCTAATAATGTTCTTAAAATCCTCATCTGTCTCTCAGACAGAGCAGTAACTAGTAAGGACCAAACATAATTGTCTTGTAACAGTTTCCTCTTTGGAGGGGTGGGGAAAATAAAAAGTGGAGCATCCAGACTATTTTGCATTACTTTCATGGATGCTCCTGTTACAAGAACAGCAATAGTCTTTCTTTTAAAATGTGCTTGTCAAAAGAGAAAAAATGGTGGGAAATTAATAATGAGTAAAAACCCTTAGGTAGGTAAGAGTGCCAGAAAAAGCATGGAAAGGGAAAAAAAAATTGGACCTTTTCTTGTTCTCCAGACTTTCTGTAATTCTGCATCCTGGCTCCTGTCAGGCCATGGGTTTTGGCATGACTCTTGCCTTCTTGGCAGTGGGGCTGTGCTTTTGCTGAGTGGGCTCTTTTTCTGTCCAGAGGAGCTTTAAGCACAGATCAGTGATTTTTCTACTGATGCATGAGAAATGTCAATTCAAATAGATAAGTTTGCTTTACACTCTTTGTAAAGCAAAGGAATTACTGCACTGTGGAAGAAATGCTACTCATAAATTACTGCTGGATTTAAATTTACTTTTGATGTTTTCATATTATATTCAAATAAGAATGTCAGTTTGTATTTTTTTTTCTCTGCAATTTCAGATTTGGCTGGAACCTATGAAACCTGTTATTAAGCAAGTACGGAGTAAGTAGTTTTAAAAAAGGAAGTTTTCCTTAATTTGCATCTGCTTTATGTGGGTTGCTTTCACAATTACTACTTGATTTACTGGTTATGCTTCCCTGCAAATTACATATGGTAGGGGTGATAGTGGTTCCTGCTGGGACATGCCAACCTGACGGTTTTAATAGGTAGTTTGTGGTGGGTGGAATGGAAACTTACTGCAGGTAGGATTCTTTCTCTGATAAATATCTAGATAGATTGGGTCAGCTGGTGTTATGGTGAAGTGAAATACAACACTTGCTGTTTGTAAGCTTTTGGAAGTTGTGTTGTCATACCGTGGGAAGAAAAAGGAATATCTTGGCTGATTCCCATGTGAGCTCTTTCCATGTGCTCAGGAGCAGCTTTGCTGGGAGAGTAGAGGTAGGGATCTCCCTCCTGGGTGGTGGCTGCAGCTTCAGAGCTTCTGCTTTGGCTGTAAAATGTGATTCTGCTCCCTGGCCAGGAGGATGCTGCAATAGCGAGGCTGTCTTGCCTTTATCCCACTCTAAAAAGTAATGTGAGAGGCACTCTAAAGGTGAAAAATAATTAAAGAATGCAGCATGCAGTTTGGTTCTTCAGATGTTGAAAGATTAGATCCAGCTTTTTTTTTTTTTTCCTTTAGAAAAGAGTTAAGCTGTTTGTTTTCTGGTTCTGAGTGCAGACACTTTGTGGAAGAACAAGATCAGGAGGGTGTGGTGGATTCCTACTCCTTTCCAAATTTTGATTGAAATATGTTGAAAATTACTACTGGGAAGTAGTTTTTAGATATTCTTCTGCCTAAAATTGATTGCCAGAAAATATGAAATCACCAATTCTAGCTAATTTTTTAACACTTAAGTCAGGATTTTGGCTTTTGCCAACATTGTTTTTTAAGCAGAAGAGCCAAACCAGCTATAAAAGAAGGCTCCCTTCAGCGGGTATACAATACTTTCACTCTCTGTTTTCCCCACCAAAAAAAATGTTGGAGTGCCAACTTTTTATATATTCCTGGCTGAAAGGAATTATATCCTTGTTAAAAGATCTGGTGGACCACAGCTCTGCAGTGCTGCTTGGTTACTCCTTCTGTGTTCTCTTCTATACCATATAAACTGGGGAATCTTGACCTTAGATCAGAGATGTCCCTGATGGGACAAATACTGCTCTAAAATGGTCTAAAATCATGAGGACTTGCTAAAATTTGTGGCTGCTTTTTGGTCTACTACCCACGTTATGTTACCAGTGAAAAGGAAAGATTTATTTTAAAATTTCTAAAATTTTAATCTGCAAGAGGTACCAGTCACTTGTCTGGCAGATGTTTATGTTCTGAAATCAGTTTTAAATAGATTGAAATTTCTTGTTTTCTATATGTTGGGCTTTTTGTTTGTCTGAGGTGTTTTTTTAGAATTTAATGATTTTGAAGTTAACCTTTAAACTTCTAGTCCAGCAGCAGGGGAATGTTGTCATTGGCTTTAAGGTGTTCCAGCTCAAACCTGTTGGTTGATGTTGCTGGTGATTGCTGTGTAGCTGCAGATATGCACTCCTGAGTCTTTGACATCCTCTCTAGACACAAAAGTTGATTTACTTTAAATTACTCTTGGCTAGTGACCTGTTCTGAGATGCATTTAGCTTTGTGTTGTGTGGTAAGAATTTTATTTTGATTATTTCCAAGTGAATGCAGTCAGTTTTACTACCAAACCACTCCAGAAGGCGAGGGGTTTGGATTCAGATTTTCAGCTCCCTAACAGGGACAGAATATCAGGTTGACCTTTGGGTACCTTCTATGAGGTGCTGCCAGTTTATGTAGCATTGTGTTCACCATCCCTGCCCAAGTAATTTTTCCTCACATCTCTTTTATTGTTGTCCTTGTTTTTGCTCAGATTTGGCTTCTTAAAATAAATTCTGCATCTCAGTTAACACTGGTCAAGTGTTTCTTCTCCTGATTTGAATGGGTCTAATCTATAGAGGAAAGGCAAGGTTGACTAAACAAAAAGAGGAGGGTTTGTGCTACAGAGGCAAATATGCAGTATTATGTTTTTCATTTTTTATATTTATTGTCATTTGATGTAAGTGGTGCTCGAAACACTTCCAAAAGTGCTCCCACATTAATACTTTCCAGTTGATTGGCATCACTAATATGTGGTATTGTTGTTGACCTCGTGAAGATCTTCCGAAGGCTCAGAGTATTTTCAGAAATTTGATGTGAAGTTTTGGGGGTTTTTACTGGAATCATTAAAACTACTCATTTTTCTCACTTGCTGCATCTCAAGAACTATAAAATCCTTACTCTCTGCCAAATGTGAGCTTTCTGTGTCATTATACAGTGTTATTTCCAGCCTTCTTTTATTTCTAGATGTTACAGTGTAATTGGGATGTGGATTTTAGGTTTTTTTGTTCACCAAAGCTTTAGTGATTCTGGGGTTGGAGGCAGGGAGCTGCTCTTGTGACAACTGTGATAATCTCTGAGTCAGTTCTCCTAGTCAAAAGGCCAAGTCTGAAATTCCCTCATTAGCAAACAAGAGAGTGAGTGGAGAAATATTCAGCATATGAGAACTGGATATTCCAGACAGAAGAAATCAGTGCGCTTTGGGGCTGATGGGGTTAAATTTGACTTTGTCAAGCTTTAAGAGATCTTGGGGCTTAAAATAAATTAAAGCAGGCTGTCTTGTGCTTACCAGCATGCTCCAACAAATTTGATTTTTTTTTTTTAATTTATTTTTAATTTGACTAAGCTTGCTTTGAAACTGCAGTGGCACATGGAGTCCTGGCTCTTGCCCAGAGGGTGTCTGCAGATGTCAGGTGGATGCTCAGCAGACCCCTGTAAGGACAGGCTGGCCAGTTCTCTGCCTGCCTGTGAAATACTTGGCCTCGTCTGTTTTAAGGCAGGAAAAACAGCTGGAAAACGGTGGTGCCCAGTCCTGGCATGGAGAGTGACTGTGGTACCCCGTGGTAATTCCTTCAAACATCCGGGTGAAGGGGCGATTGTGGTTCAGCTTGATGAGTCGTGATGCTGGAACGGTTAACACGGACCAGTCATGGTTGTGTTTTGTTGTAAAGTGCTACTCAGAGCGTTACAGACCGTTCCCAACAGCGACTGAGAACTCTGTTTAGTTTTGAACATTGAATTAGTTTTCTGCCTGTTGTTGAGACGGACAAGAAAGTGTTGAAAATGGGAGGAAATGGGTATTACCAGGCATGCCGGGAGCAGGCTGCAAACACCCTTTATCTCTGCAGGGAGCCAGCTGGGTCCAGCCAGGCTTGTGGGTTCAGTTCTGATCATGTGGTTGGTGCTGGGAGCCTGTGGAATGTGTCTCCCCTCTCCTCCCCTTCTGGGACCCTCTCACTGGGTCACCTGCAATGCTGTTGTGTGCAGCCAAGTAGTTGCTTTGGGGTATTTCAGATTTCATGTTGAATGGAGCTCTTTTTATGGCGCTGAGCCTGCAGACTCACCTTGGCATTGGTATCCAAGTTCCTCTGGAAACCAACTGTTGTATCTCCATTGACATGGGCAATCTGTACCCCAGAGCATGCTGTGGTTAGCTGGGAGTTGGAATCTGGCTAGACTTCATGTGTGTTGTGTTTCTCTGCTTGTTGGCAAATAGAATATGCAGGTACTTATGAAGAATGCCTGGTTTTTTGGTTTGTTGGTTTTTTTTCTTTTTTTTTGTGAAATGACCAACTTTTCTTCTAGGACCAAAGACTACAATGCTTCGTCTAGCTGTGAAGTTCTTCCCTCCAGACCCGGGTCAGTTGCAAGAGGAATATACTAGGTAAAGTAGTTATAAAACTATTAGATTTGCATTACCTACTGAATTAATGGAGAGGTAAGAGTAGGAGGGCAGCGCAGCTGCTTCCTAACAGAACTCAGATGGAAGATGAGTCAAAGAGCACTTGGAGTGAGTGTCACAGTTTCAGCAGACATGTGTTGTCAGATGAACGGTATCAGAAAAAATACTTTTCAAAACAGAGAACAGCACAGATTAGGGCTTTAATAAGTTAGTTAGGGTTTAAACTTCGGAAGCCCACAGTTTGCAGCTAAAAATGACAGCTGCAGTTACTGCACAAATGAACCCTGCTTAAAACGTGGTTTTCTTTCTACTTCCTTGTTCTTCTGAGTCTGTTGTGCTGGATCAGTCCTGTGTTGATAAATTGCACTGGACAAGTCACAGGTTATTTTGTTTGATTTGAGTGTCCTTGATAGCCAGGCTGCTATGTTACCTTGGGTTTAGAGAGAGGAAGAATTAGGAGCTGCTGGTATTATAACCCCTTGCTCAGTTGTTCTGTGGTCCTTTCATCTGTCAGGATGGTCCTTGTAACTCCAGCCCTTGTACCTCTCCCTCAGGTACCTGTTTGCGCTGCAAATCAAGAGAGACCTGGCAGAGGAGCGACTGACCTGCAGCGACAACACGGCAGCTCTGCTGGTCTCCCACCTTTTGCAGTGTGAGTATCCCAGCTTGGGCTGACATCGGTGCTGGTGCTGGCCCAGGTTAAATAGCCCACAGAAGCTTTTGGTAACTAAAAGCCATCTCTGCCTCGTGGTATTTCCTTCCCTACACACGGTAAAACATGCTGATTTTCAGCCCTGGAATGGTCATCCAGGCTGGCTGTAGGGAGGAACAGCTGGTGCTTACGTATGAGATAACTTCGACTTTGTGGAGGCTGTAGGAAACCAAACCCCTTCCATGTTGTCTGTTGTCCCTGGCTCTGCAGGCTATATCACCAGCCCTCCACATCTTCCAGACAGATGTTCCCATCTGCCTCTGTGCTCCCTTGACTTGGCTTCTTACTTTCCCTGTGCCTAGGGGAAGATGGGTGTATAGGAACTTGCCTGAAACGCAGCTAGAACTGTGCCAGAACAAGTTCCACAGTGGGGCAGTCAGCAGCAGCTTTCCTCCTCACTAGGAGGGAAAATAAAAATGGGAAGCAATTGACTTGGAAGCCCTCCATGCTGCTGCTGACTTGGTCTGTCTGTGCCTAAAGACTTAAAAACGTGGCCTTTGAGACAAGGAGGCTGGAAACCTTGATTGGGTTTGGACACCAAATTGCTGGAGCAGCAGCTGGAGTGTTCATAGATCTGCAACCCGAGCTGCAAACAGGGCCTTTGGAGGCTCTTTGATGGCTGGAAGCAAAAGCTGTTCAATGATGTTCTTCACACGTGCACTGCTAAATAATTAGTGGTTATCTAATTCTGCATTGCCATATAATAATGCAGTTATAATAGTTAGGGTGATTTCATTTTATTTATCTTGTGTGTGCCATTAAAAACCTGCTCATGATTTCCCAGCAGTGGGGAACTGATGAGCAAATCTCACCATCGGGCCTTCCATAGCTTGATTCTGCTCTTCTGGAAAATTGGATGTGAGAAAGAATAGTTTTATTTTGAACGGAAATTATTTTACAGAAATCCTTTAAATATTTTTTACTTGTTTCATGTGCTGGCTTGATTCTAAACAGGATTTGCTGTGCTCTTTTTAAGAACAAGTCCACTCCTTTGTCTGACAGTAGCTGATGGCAGATGCTATGGGGAAGCCCTCAGATACAGAGCAGGCATATTGCAAATCTTCCTTTGCTGCATCCATCCCATAATCTCGACATGTGGCCTTTCTAAGTCACAGATTACCTGCATCTCTGTTTTTAGTTGCCCTTGTGTTTGTCTGATTTTTGATTTTGCTTATATTTTTGGCATCCTTTCAGGGAAATGAGCCTCACAGCTTAGTTTTTTGGGGGGGTGTTAGGATAACATGTGTACTTTTGTCCTTTAAAAACTTTAGTGCTTTAATTTAGCATTGTAACTTCGTATTTTACTATCAGAAAAAGTTAAATTACTTCTTAAAATGTGTTTACTCAACTTGTAATTTTTATATACATCTGCCATGTGTTCTGCCTGCCCTGTGCTTTTCTTTCCCAAGCTGAAGACTTCCAATCACTTCATACGGTATCAGATGGAAGCCATTCTGCACTTTCTAATCATGCTTTTTCCTCCTGTAAATCTCTTCCTAAATCCACTGTGTTGTATCTGAAAGACATGAGTGTGTGAAGGGGAGACCAAAACTCCAGCTGTAATTTGCCATCTTCCCAAGCAGCCTTGTCCATTACTACTTTACATATGTTTAGGAAAAGATGCAGTGAAACATGGTGGTTGGTATGAGGTATCTGTAAGTAACAAATGTTCACACAACCTTGCAGGTCTTCTACACGTCTTGGACCCTTAAGAAGTCTAAATTTTCCAAATTATGTTTAAATACCGCTCTAATCCCCAGGAAGTCTGCTTGGGATAAATGTGAGAGTTTGGTAAAATGAAGCTGGATAGAAAGCGTGATGCACAAATTTGAAGCACTTAAAGGCTCTTGGAGTCTCTGTAATTCCTTACTAAGTATTTTCGGTCATGGTTCCTTTTCCATTGTTTCTTTTTACTCTAACACTGCTTTGTTTTTTTCTTATTCTAAAATTGTTTTATTTTCTGTTGTAGCTGAAATAGGGGATTTCGATGAATCGGAGGATCGAGAACACCTTAAAACAAACCAGTATTTGCCAAACCAGGAAAGAATTGAAGGAAAGATCCTGGAGTTCCACAAGAAGCATGTGTAAGTGAGGATTAATGTAAACCCCTGGGGGGCATGCAGGCATGCAGTGCTTGGGGGAGGTCAAGCATGCTGTATGATAGCATGATGTTAAGAGAGTGTGAATTAAACACCATTTACATTGAGCAAGGAAAGTTGGGTGTAGCAATAGTTACATAGTTAGGACGGAGTTGTTGGGCAGTAGTTTTTTCTCAAGCGATTTTTGCAGCGTACCTTTAATAACAAGACAGAAAGCCATCATATAATAATGGGTTTAGGCAAAATATTCTTCAGAATTTCCAGTCTACGAAGTTCAGACTCAGCTTGCCAGCAAATGCATAGGTCTTGCTTTTGTCTAAATAATTAGAAATTAATTGCATCATATTCATTCTGTACTCATTAAGCACAAGAGAGATGGAGAAGGATAGAGGCACTGGGGGAGAAATTACTTTCATCAGAATTCATGCAACACTTTATCTTACAGCTGGGGTATTTTTGAAATAATGGGAGATTATTGGTGACAAAGAAACTCTTCGCCACAAATATAAAACTGGTTCCAAGACGCAGTCAGGAACTGCAGGAACTTATTCTGTAATTTTTGAGACCTTGCATATTAGGATTTAGCAATTTGAAGTGCTTTTATTAACTGTGAATATCTAAATGCCTGCTTTATTGTGCCTGGCTGTGTGTTTTAATCCAAATGCTATATTAGAAAGTTAATGTTCCTTTTGCTTTATGTGGATAAAATCATGGATCATTGCTGACTGACTTCCTTTTAAGACAGAACAAGGAGATTTTTCAGAGCAGCATCTGTGTTTAAGGCCAAGACACATCCTGTAGTATTAGAAAATGCAGCCATACTATTAAAATGATTGTAAATCTTATTTCAAGTGGTGTTTTAGAAGTGCACATGCAAGTCATGTTAAGATTAACAGCTGAGGCATGTAGTTAGAAAAGGTTGCCATTGAGCGTTAGCAATAAACTTGAAGGCATATTTTGAATCTCCCCACGCCTGTGGAAAAAATTTTGTTGGAGAGATGTCATTTTGCAAGCGCTGCAATCCTAAAAATAGCTGTGACTTCCGTGGTTTAACCCCAGCTCAGCCCCACACAGCTGCTTGGTTCCCCTCAGTGGGTTTGGGGGAGAGAATTGGAAGGGTAAAAGTGGGAAGACTCAGGGGCTGAGATACAGACAGTTTAATAGGTGAAGCAAAAGCCACCCAAGCATGCAAAGCAAACCCAGGAATTCATTCCTTACTTCCCATGGGTGGGCAGGTGTTCAGCCATCCTCAGGAAAGAGGTTTCCGTCACACATAGTGATGACTGGGGAAAACAAACACCATCACTCTGAATGTCCTTCTCTTCCTCCTCCTTCCCCTGGCTCTGCAGGCTGAGCATGATGCCATATGGGGTGGAATATCCCTGAGGTCAGCTGGGGTCAGCTGTCCTGGCTGTGGCCCCTTCCAACTTGTGCTCTCCCAGTCCCTCGCCAGTGGAGTGTGTGTAGAGCAGAGGAGGCCTTGGCTCTGTGTGAGCTTTGCTCAGCAATAAGGAAAACACCTCTGGGTTATCAACACTGTTTTCAGCGCAAATCCAAAACACAGCCCCATACCAGCCACTGTGAAGAAACTTAACCCCAGCCCAAACTAGGACAACATCTCTTCTCTCTTCCCTTACTCAGGGAGTATTGGCCACCATTTCTTACCTTTAGCAGCTGAGGAGGTCCCGTGTTTTCTCAGTGCAGACACATTTCTCCTCACTTCTGTTCCAAGGAACAAGCAGGAACAGGGACCTGGGGCATTTGGCTCCTTCCTTGCAGTGCAAAGTGCAGTTGGACAGACATGAATATTTCCCTCTCATGTTATCCTGGTGTGTCATATTTTTGTTTTTGTGGTTTATTTTCATTTTTTAAATTTCCTTTAATTGACCTTGTTATTCCTCCACTTACCTTGAGCAGACTGGTATTTTCAAGGCCAGGTTGGATGGGGCTTGGAGCAATCTGGTCTAGTGGAATGTGTCCCTGCCCATGGCAAGGGGAGTTGCAACCTGATGATGTTTAAGGTCCCTTCCAACCTAAACCATGCTGTGATTCTGTGATTCTTTACTGATGAGTGCTTCTGACAGAGACTTCTGTACTAACTGAGCATCCAGGAAGAGAAACCCATTTTTGGCAGGATAGCTCATCTCCAGACCGCTGCTGCAGCACCTTCTTTCTGCCTTGGTTTTCCTTTTTTTTTTTTTTTTTTTAATTGCTTCACTGTAGCTATTAGAAGTGGTAGAGCATCATCAACCTGAATAATGCAGAACCTGTGTATCCAATCCATTCTGTATATTGAGAATGTTGTAACCAGAAAGATGACAATTGAAAGCTTATTTTCTATTAAATTTTTTTTTCTTTCACTTCGACAGATACTTTCTTTTACTTCCACAAGTATACTATAATTTGCAAATGTAGTAATGATAAACAGAGTGGGTTATATTTTTGGTGTTGCACATTACTTAGCCGCTTCAGCAAGACCTTGAGTTAACTTTACTTATTTCTGTAGTTTATTAAAAAAAAAAAAGGTTTTTTATTTTGTAGATGGTGTATTGGTGGTGGTGCAGTTAAATCCTGACACCCAGACACTCAAAACACTGTTTTTGCTGTAGTGTAGTGTATTCTACTATTCAGAGTAGTGGAAGACCTTCTGTGAGGTGAGTGCAATCCAGGATTCAACATGTGTTCACATGGCTGCGGTTTCTTTGTCAGGAAAGAAGTAGAAGATTTTATAGATTTATATTTATGTTTACTGTTGTCCCTTATGTCCTTTCACAACTTGTTAGGCTAGTTGTCCATGATTTAAATTCTTTCAATTGTGTGTAAATAAGAAAAATTCTAACTTTACACTTCACCTTTGAAGTTCTGTATTGATCCCTGGGTTTAAATGCTCTGTAAATCACCTAATACTTGACAGCATTTATCCTGAATCCATTGCCACGAGAATATTGTAACACACAACCAGTATTGTATAGATAAGTGGAGGTAAGGAACCTTTATGTTAAAACCTATTGCACTGACAGTGGTTTTTGCTGGAAATACTGGTAATAGATAATCTGTTGTCCATTGACCTGGGGAAGATTAAGTAGATTTATCTGCTTAATGGCTGAACAAAATTAGAGCAGATTGTTTTGGGGCTGGGCTGTGCAGCTAAGCCTGCAGCCATCATCTGAGGGCAGTTACTGAAACTGCTCTCTTTGTACCTGTTTGTGGTACAGCTGGAGCTGCCCGGCTTCGCTCCCGGCTTCCCCACACCGGGTTCTGCCTTCTTTGGTAGGTACAGGCAGGTGGTGTGCAAGGGAACACTCTTAACATTGGCTGCTGCCTTATTTTTTAATTTTTTTTCTGAGATGTGCTGTGCTTTGAGTCATATCTAACGGTACGTGAAATAACTGTCAGTGATTCTGCATCAGTTACACCAGACTGTTCCTGAGGAATTTTTAGTACTGTGTAGCTCCAATTTTCTAGTTGCCATTTTGTTTTTGTCTCCCTTGCCTTCCAACCCTCCTTGCCAACCTCAGCACCCTCTTTAAAAGACAAAGCCCCACTTTCATTCCTAATGTCGTTGTGTTCAAAAGAATTATAGCAGGAATTAGTGTGGGTGGGAGTTACACACAGTGCTCTCAGAGTGTAATTCAGGAAGCTGTAGCCAAAAGTAGGATTTATGGTCTACCTCTTTTGTCTTGTATGTGTTTAATAAACAGGAGCCATGGTGCTCCTGCTTTTATGACGCAGTTAAGGAATCTGTGGTAGAAATGGAAACAACACTTAAAGCTGGTATTAAAAGCACTTACTCATTTCAGTGAGGGGAAGAGAAATCTGCTTTACCAGTTGAAGCTCTTGGTACATAACCAGTACATGTAAGAGTAACAGTGGTAGAAATGCAGCTACAAGACTCTCTCTGTAGTTTGGCATTTCTTTTTCCATTTGAAATCAGGTTTTTGTTCCTCTGTGTGTGTTCTTTGCAATCCCTTTATACATACATGGTCACAAATATTGACGTTTGGGATAAGGGTGGATTATGGACTGAACTTGTAAACTTAGGAATGTAACTGAATCCCTGCCTTCTGCAGTTGGCAAATAAATGTGGGATTTCCCGTTGCAGTGTTTTAGATTCTTGTTTTCCCCCTTGTGAATGAATAAGGCAACAGAACACTGCTGAAATCCTGTTGTCGAATGTGTGTGCATTCAGTCTTACTTTCTCAGGGCTTTTTGTGTGTGTGTGTGCTTTACTCTAAGGAACATTTTACTGAGCATCAAAGAAGCATTGTTTTTTCTAACAACTTCCATTTTAAAAATCCTAGCATACTAAATAAGTTTCATAATTGAACTCTGAATTGTAGAGACAGTTCCTACATGGGGTTAATATATATTGCCATCATCCCTGGTTCTGATAAATTCAAATGTAAAAATCATTCACTTCAATATTCTCTATATTTTAAAAAAATCTACATGGAGCTAAACTGTTGTTTAACCTAACACATGACTCTAGGTAAATAGAAGGAGGTATTTTTAAGGAGCATGACTAGAAAGGCAAGTTAGGAGCAGCAGGAAAGTTTATTTAGTACCAATGTTGTGGTTGGCACTCCGTAGTACACAAAAATAGGTAATGCTAAAAGTAGTTTATCATCTGTTTTAATGAAATGAAAGGAAGATTTATGGAAGGAAGGCCGTTTCTTGGAAAACAGGGGGTTTAAAAATTTGGATTAGTCTGCGTGTACAGGAACCTAATCTGATTTCAGCACTACTTGGTTGTAAATAGAATAATAATAAATTTTTATCACCTATGTCTTCCTTCTATCGTTACTTTTATCCTAGTGAACTTGCACATGGCTCATGCAGCACTTGCTTGGAAGTAATTTGGTATTTATTATTTCTAATCATTGTCAGTAATGATTATCAGTCACTTTATCCAGCTGTGGCTGAAATAGCCTCACCCACAGCCTGTCTCCATAGCAGAGAGGCTTCAACCCTTGGAGCATCTCCTTGGCCTCCTCTGGCCTTGCTCCAGCAGCTCCACGTTCTCCTGATGTTGGGGGCCCCAGAAGTGGACGCAGCATTGCGGGTGGGGTTTCCATGGGGTTGGCACAGGAGAAGGGTCTCCTGCTTTACCTGGTTCTCCTGGACTGTATTTATGCCTAAAACTGGACCGTAGTTTCGTCTTGCAAGATGCTTAGTTCAGAGACTTCCTCAGGCAACAGGCTTGTGTTTGTGATAAGGACTTTTTTGCTTTGTGGTGTAACTGGGGTACCATCAGTAGCAACAGTTAGACTTGATCATCTTCGAGGTCTTTTCCAGGCGTAATGATTTTGTGATTCTATGATTCTAAGAACTCCCTTCATTTCCATGGCAGCATGTGTTCATGGAGGATCCTAAACCCCTTGTCAGGACCCCTGAACTGATAGAGAGTGGCTTGACTTATTGAAAAAGTCTTGTACCAGCTGAAAAATATAATACAATATAATACAGTATAATACTATAATACAATACACTCCCTGTCATGGAGAAAAACTGAGGGGGTGAGAAAAAAAAAAAACATGACTGTTTTCGTGCAGGAGAACAAAATGTCAGTGACATCAGCTAACTTGGGGAGCAGTGAGAGCTGAATCTTTGGTGGGTGTGTGCCACAGTCTTGAACAGTCTCCGTGTTGCTGTACTGGATGTTGTGCGCCCTCATAGAGCAGTTGCTCTCTTCTGTGTACAGCCTCCTCCTGTTTTCAGTGTAATTTTGACAGCAGATGAGGTTTCATTTTAAAGATCCTTTTCTGGATTCCTTGGCATGGAGGTAATTATCCAGCTGAAGACTGGGGGAATCTACTGTACCTGCTAGTATTAGAGTAATAATTTTGTAGTCCCAAAACCAGACCTGAATTGGGTCATTCTGTTGCAATATTTACTTTGTTTCTGTTGTGCTGGCTGCGCAGCTCTGCCAGCTCTCACTTCTTATCTGGTTAATGCTGATGTGTACACAAGCAAGTGGAGAAAAGAGCACAGTGGATTGAATTTGGATTTGTTCAACTTCATAATTTTGAAAATGAGCTAGTTAACATCTGTTTTAGCATCTGTCTTGGCATGCATTTGCGATTGGTCATCGGCTGTGTCATACAGAACTCATCTTGAAGAACTTTCAGTGTAATACTTAACTTGGAGTGAAACTGCCCAAATAGATGAGACAGAAAATTCTCATTTAGTGCCAGAGTTCAGACTTAAGTTCATTAGCCGTGTTGGTAGTATTATAGAATCAGATTGCTCTTAAAACTTTTCCTTCCTCTTTATAGGGGTCAAACTCCTGCTGAATCTGACTTTCAAGTGCTTGAAATTGCCCGGAAACTGGAGATGTATGGCATCAGATTCCACCTTGCCTCTGACCGTGAGGGCACCAAAATCAACCTGGCAGTTTCACACATGGGTGTGCTGGTGTTCCAGGTACAGTGGGGAGGGTGGAGTGTGTCTGTCTGTCCATTAGCACGTCTTGGAGTAAGTCTCTCATTTTAATATGAGATGTCTCTCATGACTCTGATGCCACCGACAGTGGCAGTGAATTGGAGGGGCTTTGTGTGAGAGTTAGATGTGTGATCAGGGAATATTATCAGTTCATTTGGTGCAGCCCAGGGACAGGTTTGTCATCCCAGAATTTTAGTTCAGTTTCCCTTCTTTCAATGTTGCAGTGTATTTTTACTAGGATACCATTGCTCTTAGTGTGTAGAAGTGCTGATTGATTGAAGTGATTGGAGCAATTAGTGTTACTGTGTTTGTTGTATTTAATAAGACACTCAGTGCGCAGAGTCCTGTTTATGAATGCAGATGTTGCTTTCCTCTCGCCAAAACACAGATCTACTAGGCAGCTGATCTACTAAAATACTTCCACTTGGGCACTCATTTTCTATTTATTTTTAGTTTTACCTGTTCTTTGGTGACTATGGTGCATCAGCCACTGCAGTCCTGCAATTCCTTACAGACTCCTCAGTGGCCTCTTTCTTGCTTAAGGGAATATTGTCACCAGAACTAAAAATACAGCAGAATGTGTTGGGGTGGGAAAGGTGTCCACATGCACATGTCTGTATAACTGCAACAGAATTTTGTTTGTTACTCTGCTCTTCTGAAACTTTTGCCAGCTTTTAACTGTTCTCATTTTAATTCAGGGTAACACGAAAATCAATACCTTCAACTGGTCCAAAGTCCGTAAACTGAGCTTCAAGAGGAAAAGATTCCTTATTAAGCTCCACCCAGAGGTCTGTGCAAGTTTTACTGTAATATAGACTGCTCAGTTGAAAAAAATACCTATGCTCCATTTTATTATGAGCATTTCTAGAGTTTGTGATTTTATAAAACAGCCTCAGCAGGGCAGACTTGGCTTCATCATTCAAGTATAAATCTTTCCTTTCTCTCCCCACAATTGTCACCTTGGATCTTTAGGTTTTGTGTTTCAGCCTCAGCTTACCGTTGACATAGGCATACACGTGTATAAATGTAAGACAGAAAAAAAATTACTAAACCCAAGTATTTGGTGTATCCTGTCTCTGTATTTCTACTCTGAAAATGTTGCATCCAGTTTCTTGATTCAAATGAGAATAATCTGTTAGGCCTCAGGAAGGAATATGTGGCTGAGATTGTATTGTTGGAGCTTAATTTTAAGGGAAGCATGATTACTCTATGCATTTTTCTATGCATCTGTGTAGGAGAAGTGTTATTTTTCATGCTTCGCTGATTTACAACGAATGTTTTTAATTGCAGATGTCATCAAAGTTGTTGCTTCCACACTGGATGACTAGATTAATTTATATTAATTTATATTAATTTATATTAAAAAAGGGGCAAACCCCACTTTTGGACATAATATAATTACATGTATCAAGGACACCTGAAACAGGACACACTGTCTGCCTGTGTAGTAATGTGTCTCACATAGAGAGCCTCAGAAATTTCATGTGATAACTGTACTATGACATATGCAGTGTTTTCTAATCTTGTCTAAATATCAATAAGTGAGAGAAGCATCAGAACTCCTAAAAAAGGAGAAATATTTTAAAATTGCTACTATTTCACTTACGTCTTTTAATTTCTTTGAAATTTCTAAAGGTGGGTTATATTGAGCATGTTTCTAAAACCAAGTGCATTTTAAACACTTTCACAGTTTCAAGGTAAGCAAATATTTTTGAAAGCCATTAAATGATTTTTGACTGCCTTCAGAATCACTCCTATTCTTTAAGGCTTATGAGAAGTGACTTAGCAAAATTCTGCATCTCACTGAAGTTCAGCCTTTTTTGTTTGCACCCACTTGTTCTTTCCTTTACTCCTCACTGTCACTTTATGTGCTACTTAACTTCTGTGTTTTTTCCCCAGGGCCCATATCAAGATACGTTGGAGTTTCTTTTGGGAAGTAGGGATGAGTGTAAAAACTTCTGGAAAATCTGTGTTGAGTATCACACGTTCTTTAGGCTGTTTGATCAGCCAAAGCCAAAGGCTAAAGCAGTGTTCTTCACCAGAGGGTCATCGTTCAGATACAGGTAGGGAGAAACAGAACAGAGTCATTAAAGCTGAACTCATGTCTTAGAAAAATGAGATCAA
Organism: Myiotriccus ornatus; assembly: GCA_036023395.1. Classification (NCBI taxonomy): domain Eukaryota; kingdom Metazoa; phylum Chordata; class Aves; order Passeriformes; family Tyrannidae; genus Myiotriccus; species Myiotriccus ornatus. The sequence continues at coordinate 21,676,719 of JAYRBT010000010.1, read as the reverse complement.
AAGGAATAAGTATTCTAAAGTCATTCCATCTCTAATGCTCATCCCCTGTGTTTGATAACGTTTGTACTTTTGTGGGTTCACAGTGGACGGACACAGAAGCAACTAGTGGATTATATTAAGGACAGTGGGATGAAGAGAACCCCATATGAAAGGTAAGATCAAAGAGCTTTGTAAGGTGAAATGTAGCTGGGACTTTCACAGTGCCCTTATTGGCTAAATTTCAGTGTTTTAAATGAGAGGAAATGGCCTCAAGTTGTGCCAGGAGAGGTTTAGGTTCGATATAAGGGAAAATTTCTTCACTGAACGGGTGGTCAGGCACTGGCACGGGCTGTCCAGGGCAGTGGTGCAGTCACCATCCCTGGAAATGTTCAGAAAATGTGGAGATGTGACGCTTGGGGACACGGCTTAGTGCTGGGCTTGACAGTCCTGGGGGAGCAGTTGAACTCGATGGTCTCAGAGGTCTTTTCCAACCTGAATGATTCTGTGATTCTATGAATGATCTGGGTATTGCTTTATTCTATTGTTTGTGTGTTTCTGACTCCTTCATCATTTAATTTATAGCTCCTTTGACCTTTTATATCTCAAACTATTTTTTAACAAAACTTTGTAAAATAGAGCTTGAGACGTGCGTGTTGGCTTAGGGGTGGCGATGGGTGACTGGGGAAGGGAGGAGGCTGGTTCATGTCTTGGATGCTCACAGGCTGCTCTGTCCCACAGGAGGCACAGCAAGGTCAGAGCGTCCACGCGCACCTCCAACACAGATGTGCCAAAACAGGTCAGTTATGCAGTGCTCTTGGTGTTGTGGTCAGGGGCATTGACAAACAGCTTTCTGAGGTGATAGTGAAGGAGTCAACCCTCCAGAATTGCTTTCACTGGTTATTCTTCGTCCCTGCTTCACAGTTCTTTTTGTGCATGTTACTGGTTTGATAGTTGTAGGCAGTGGAGTGTAAAGTGAGTAGTATTTTGCTTTTCAAAGTTCAGGTGAACTGAAAAGGGAATGTCAGACTTTTTAGTATGTTATCATTTCAGAGGATTAGTTTGTCTCCAGGTACTCTCTGGCAGTCTCGAGTTCATTGTATTGATGCCTTCTGCAGACCACAGCAAGAAACAAGCATTTCACTGAATGCACTTGTGTTACATGGGAGAGGTTAAGGAAGCATCACAGAATTTCACTGTCATTTTTTAATTTTTCCTTATGGATGCTTGTTTAGCAGAGGCTATAAAATACATGGATTTAATTTTCCAACCAGTTATCAGAATTAAAGAAAAAAGACCTTGTCTCTTACGGGAGCTGCTGGATCAGCTTCTGTGCAGTGTTTTGTTTGCTGTAAAGTGAGCTCCTCTGAAGCAAATATTCCTTCTGCATCTGTATGTAACTGGGTGCTGCATTTGCTTTTTATGTATTACAAAAGCCTTTTTATCTGTTGTGTTTCTGCTTTTTTTCTCCTCTTAGAGTGTCCCATTCACTGAGGGCTTGAGAACCCCAGGGTCTCCTGCCTCGACAGCTGCCCCCTTTTACTCGGTTCACTCCTCGGCCAGTCCTGCTCCTGTCCTGCCCACGTTTGCTGAGCCCAGCCCTTCCTCCTTGGACTCCCGAGCGCCATACACAAGGATTCCAGACAAAACCACTGCAGCACCAGCAGAAGAAGCAGGGAGGAATCTGATGCAGCAACCTGGATCTCCCATGCTCCAAGGTGTTGGGTTTGGTAGTGTTGAAGGAAACTGTAACCTGTCTTGTCCTGTTGTTGAGAGTGATTGTGGTGTAGATGTAGACATAGAGAGGAGTAGTAAGGAGAGCAGGGTTGCTGGTTGTAAAAATGACAATGATGAGGATGACTTTACCACTGGTGTATTCAATGCTGAAAAAGAGCAGCAGCACAGCAGCCGGGGTGCCCCTCTTTTCACACTGACAAATGCACAGTTACAGGTGTCAGAGGAGTTTATTGATGATGACCCAGCAGAAATGTCCTTTTTTGCTGGGGGCTCTGAGGCATTTTCCTACGTGTACAGTGGGTTAGAGTTAAAGGGTTCTGAGTTTTCCAAGTGTATGTCCGAGTCACCTCGTTTAACTGCAGATGCCCTCCAGCAAAACACAGTCTCTGCTCAGTCGAGCCCCGACAGGTACTCAACCGAAGCTGTGGATATGAATATGGAAGAGGAGTTTGAATTTGAAGAAGGGAGTGATTTCAACGGCAACGAGAGGCCGTCGGACACCTCGGAGCTGTTTGAGGTGAAAGCCCAAGCAAGCAGAATGCAAAGCCTCCTGAGCCCCTCTGAAACGAGTTCCCTCATCAACAACCGCTCTGAGAGCAGCTCCCTCAATAACCTTCCGCTGAATGGTACGTCCTCCCTGCATGCCTATGGCTCTGCCAACCATTCGGAGGCCAGCTCCATGGTGAACTTCCCTGCCTACTCAGTGCGCTCCGAGTCCAGCTCAGCCTTCCAGTTCACGGACTTTATTGACCAACTGGAGCAGCTGAGCTATCCACCCACCACCACAGAAGACTCCAGCAGCACGGACACGGACTCCTGGGACTCTGAAACTGCTGCGCCTCTGGATGTAAACCTTTTCTTTAGTAACCCTTTTGCTCAAACCACTGGGGATAACTGTGGTTTTGACTTTCAGAACAATTTAAAAAATCTCACGCAAGAGGACTGGACAGAGAAGTCACATGTCAATCATGAGTCTTGATTTTTGTGATTGATCCCTCTATGATGTTCAGGCTTGGAAGTCAAAAGGGTGTCATGTCAGTTGCTTTAGGAAATAAACCCCCAATCCAGTGGCTGGATTTTGAATCACATAACGTAGTTAATTTTTATTTTTTTTTTGTTAATTCATATACCTCTTCAGTTTCCCTCAAAGCATCCAGGCTTTGGTGCTGCGTTTCTTTAACCCAAGAATGGGTTATAATAGGCTACAACATTGGAAAATACTGCATTTAGGAAAACCCACTGATTTCTGAAAAGTTAAGTATCAACTGTCTCATGCAGACATCACAACTTACAGTATACTGAAGGATTTCTTTGGCTGTAAACGTGTCTGTAAGAGTCTGATATATGCTGTTCCTGCAACACCTGCATAAAACAGTCACTTTTGCACATGCTTATTAACCAACAGCTGCTTCCACTAAATTGCCTGTTTTCCAGTGCTGTAGCAAGATCCTCATTTTGATTTTGTTTCCGCAATCAAAAAAACCGAACACTCTTCAAATAATCTCTGAAGGACAGTTTTAAAATATCAACCTATGCAACATCTCTGTGGTATTCTTTGAAGAATAAATAGCCTGTGTGGTGGTTTAGAAGAGGGAATGTGTACACAGCCAAGCAGTCACCAAACTTCTTGTGAAGACAATCATATTTGCTGACTTCCAGGTGCCTTCAGCAGTCCAGCAGCAAACATTTTGCAGCAGTTTGGAGATATACAGAGACTATAAAAGCACTTAATCCCCATCATGTTTTGTCTCACCTTCTTTCTTGTTATTTAGTCACTCTGCATAAAAATACTTATAGGACACTTTTCTGAATTAATTTGTATCTGTGGAGGAGAACTAGTGGTAACCCCGGTGATAGCTTTAACTTTTTCTTTAAAATATGGGCTGTATTTAGAAAAATATCATAAAATTTTCTGAGAAATTGAGTTGTTAGGAGTGGTCAGTACTGGAGACAACAGCTAGAGCTTCAGGGCTTTTAAAAATTCTTTTAGGCGGATGACTTTGATGTGAGACTTGACCTATAAGTTTGAAAGTGTAATTGAAGAGACAGTTACTGAACTGGCCACGTCTAATTTAGCAACATTTATTGAGGCGAAACAGCAAAAGTTGTGAAATGTCCTTCCTAACTGCCATGGATTGGGGTGGTTGAAATACAGAATCACAGAATCAATTAGGTTGGAAAAGACCTCTGAGATCACAGAGTCCAACCTGAGCTTCAGCTCGTAATAGCAGTTTTTACAGTATTTTGCTTTTGTACAAGCAAAAATGTGAAATCCATTACACCTGACCCAAATCTTGTGCATCATCTCCTTCAACCATTTGTTTTTGGGGTCCCATTCTGCCCGGTTTTCAGTCCTTTGCAGAGAGTGCAGTACTGATGCAGTCAATGCCTCCAAAATAAGCAACTTAGTTACAATCATAACTTTATGCTCGGTATTACTGATATCAGTTAAAGACCTTAATTGTTTACTCAAACATTTTAAAAGTATTATTATTTCTCAAAATTCTGATAGCTAGAAATTTATAGGAATTTTTCTCAGTATGTGGCAGAACAGGAGGAGGTAAAACCTCCTTTAGTCACCTATTTCTTCCAACTTAATTTTACCAAGGTGTGGTTATTCTGCACAGCGCTTGCTTTTGTCTCACTTAACTTACTGTGTTTGAGTGAAATCTCTGTTGTCCCACTAGAAACCTGTCTGCTTTGACAGTGGCACAGAAAGCCAAAGCAGTTTTAGAACAAAGTATTAGCTCAGACCTCTGGGAATGTACAACAGTTTGCTCCTTTTTATTGGTTTATAAGTGCTATATGTTACCTGTATTTCTCTCCTATTGAATGTGTGTTCTGGCTCTTTGTGTGACTTTATTCAGGAGATGATGTCCTGGGTGTGTGGTGTGACATTTCAAAATAGGACTTGGAGGAGGTCTGTAGTGGTGTCCAAAGCTGGTGCCTTTAAGTATGTTTTTAGGTGCTTTATCTGATTTCCTCTCACAACGAACTAGTAAGGAAGAAAAAGAAACCAGAAAAAAGATGGATTTCTGTCTGCAAACTCTATAACAGGTGGTAGCATCAGGGACAAAAATGCAGACATAGAGAAAGGCTGTTAGTTTCTTGAATCTTCTAAAAAAAGAATCAGGATTCAGCTATTACATAAAACTGTGTCTGCCTCTGTTTCATGTCCTGTGCCCCAATCACAAGCATTCCCTCTAAATGTGTTAGAATTGCTTAATATGGGAATAAATCCAACTACATTCTCTTGGTTTTCAAAAGACCTTAGGAAAAAGCTGCCTGTGTTTTCAATGGACAGGCTTCCCAATTTTCCTTTCTTGCATCACAGTTAGTTTTAAAAGGCATCTTCAGTGTTTTTCTTCTTGTATTTTGCAATGGTGCAGATCTTTTATTGGCCGTTTAAAATCTCAGGGATTTTTTTTTAAGGAAGTAATAAGTCTTGGTGTAGCATCCCTTTTGTTTTCTGAAGGAATGGGAGTGACTAGAATCTCAGTCCATTAGTTTAGGACAGGCTATGTGGATCCACAGGTGAGGACAGAGCAGGGGAGCTTTGACCCTGGTACAGATATTTTTAGATGGAGGTTTTAGTTAGAGTTCAGAGCTGCTGCTGTGCCCCTGCTAGTTCTGTATGTGCTCTGGTTGACTGATAGCACAGAGCTGTCGTGGTTTCCTTCTGTGCTTCTCTTGATTTCGAAAGCCATATGGCTTCTGAGGTTATCTTTGCATACTGAGCTGTGTTGTTTTGTTCATGGTTTCCTAGACAGACACAAAAGAGTAGAAAATTTAGTTTGTGAGTAGAGTTTTTATTATAGCAAGAAAGCTGTGAGCAAAGGTTCTTCATCATTTCCTTCAGAGGGGTAAGTTCAGAGTCACTTTCCAGTAGAGATGGAGAGAAAAAACAGCTGCCCTCAAGGGAATGGGATGGTTCCGACCTTAGCAGGGAGCTTGAATACCATTTGTGGGTTATTTCAATGCAGTGGAGCCATTCCAGGCATTCTCCACTGACTGTCTTCTGAGGTGGCAGGAGAAGGTGAGAGAAGGAATGGCTTTCCCTGCTCTGTCCCCTTCATTTGTCTTTGAGTAGTGTGAGGGAATTGGTGAACTGCAGGGCAGTGTGGTGTGTTCCGAGTCCTGCTGATGCTGCTGAGTTTTCAGCATTATTCCCTGTGGTTTTTTTTCTTTTTACAGTGTTGATACTAAAAATTTAGTTCCTGGTACTGATTTCTGTTTATTTCCTGAACACACCGGTTTTCTTTTCACAAGTAGTGAGCTGGCAGGTGTGGCGTTGGTGCCAACCACCTCACCAAGAGCCAGGAGCCTTGCAGACCCCTGAGCAGCGACTGCTGCTACAGGAACCACGTGCATGGAAAACATGGGAGATGACTTATTAAAAATGAGAAGATCTTTGTTGAGTATCCCATGCAAGAAGAAAGCATTTGAGGAGCTGTGGTAGAGCAGATAAAGCCTAGGTGTAAACTTCGTGAGTCCATGGCCAGCGAGTGGTTGTCCCCTCTGCCCCCAGCACCCACCTCTGCAGGTACGTTCTTTCTCATTTGCTTTCCATGCCCCCCTCTGCAGGAGGCTGGGGGCACATACAGGTACGTACATTTCTAGTCAACGCACAGGTTTTGATGCTGTGTTTTTCTAGCAGGAGAACCGCAGGGGTTTCCAGGTTTGTTCCCCGGCTCCGCGCAGTGCACCCAGCAGCTGTTGCAGTGCTGGCTCGGCAAAAGGAGGGTGCCGGAGCCATTGCTCCTACTCCACAGGGAGTTTTCATGTGGAAGCAGGGCTGTTTTCCATCCTTCCTTGTCCCTCTTCTGTTTTAGCGAACATGCAGCCATAGGAAGCATGTCAATACCAGTGGCTTTTCCCAGTGAGTTAGGCTGCTGTACTTAGCTCTGCAGTACTCCACTGCACAGTGTGCAGTGTGACTAAAAGGCACCAAAATGCGTGTCTTGAGTAATTTAATCTGCATCTGTACTCCTCTCTGTGTATACCTACAACCTTTCTATGCTTAAATACGTTTATTAAATGTAAAGCACTACATCAGAGCATTTTTGATTGTCATCTATGCAGTTAGTGAAACTTAACTTGCACAAAAACATGGGTCGTGGAATATTCTCTGACCTATCCATCATCTGGTTAAGCTTTGGTAAAATTACTAACCTGTGTTATCTATTGTGTGTAGACTTTGTAATTTTAAAGTACTCATTCATTAGTAAAGTAATACATGCTGTATATTCCCAGGACTTGCCAGATTTTATCTTAGGATGGAATAGGGCCATATATTGATCTACTCTCAACTTTCACTTGAATTTCAGAGTTGCTGGATAATCTGGATAATACCAAGTATTGATCTCCTTTTTCCTGTGTTTATTTGTATTGTGGTCATAGGTGATTTTGTTTAAAGGATTTCCATTTTATTTTGTTGGTGGCTTGGTTATGGTTTGGCATTGGATGTTTTTCTTTGGGGTTTTTTTTGGTGGTGGTAGTTTTTGTTTAGTTGCAAGTCTTGGTAAAGGTAAGATTTTACGAAGACACTAATAAAATTATTATAATTTTATGCTTTTTGGTGCAAACCTGTCGATAAGTCATTCCCATTATTGTCATTTTGCAAATGTTCTAAGCCATAGTTACTCAGTACTGATGGAATGAATAAGATCACAGTTCTCAGTGTAGTCCTTTAGCTGTCATTGCCTGTCATTTTTAGGAGCTTTTACACCTCACTGCTCACACATGCAGTGTGTATATGTATGGCTGTACATATACACTGTATATGCTGTATGAAGATGGGGAGAATTTACAGTTCCAAACGCATCATAAAATCCACTTAATTTATTACCTGCTCGTGGGCTCTCATAGGACTAGTCCAGCAGGTGAGCTGGAGCTTTGGAGGTTCAAATTTGGAGCGTGGTTAATTGAACCTGGTCTGTGGGAAGGTGTTGCTGTATGTTTTCCAAAGTCAAAATATTCCGCTGTTGCTCAAAACACAAAATTCCCATTTATCGATGCATACAGGGGTACATGTGCCTTGGTTAGAGGGACTCCCCCTTTCCATAGGTGCTACTCTTGCCAGGAAAGGATTACATTAAAACAAAGAGAGCTGGAATTTCTTAATTGATCTCTGAAACTTTTATCTTTTATATGCTAAATGTTTATTGAATTATATGTTGGGGTTTTGAGTATCTTTGTGTCTGTTCAGATTGCCAATTATGAAATTACTACAGATTTGTACTAATACATAATTTTAATTGTTTATGCAATAAAACAAGGAAAACTTTGATATAAATGACAACATGGGCTTTTTAGCTTTATTTTCGTTACCCTTGTCTTTGAAATAGAATAAATATTTGTTCTCCTAGCCAAGGCATCTTAGAGTTCTCTTCCCAGCTTTCTCCAGACAGTTTTCTCCCCGTACCCCTTCACTGAAAGTAGAGCACAGCTGGGGCAAACACTGGTGTGTGGGTTTCAAATTCCTGGTGTGTGCAGACCTTTTGCTTGGCATACATATGGGACTGGAAGTTCAGATTTCTTTGTAGGAATTACATTTATTGCGGAGACCTTTTCTTTTGAACTGGGTATGTCCCTCGAACTCTCTCCTGTATATCTGGTTTTATTGGAAGTTTGTCCTTTATTGCAAACATAGCATGTGGAGGCAATTGCATGTTTTCTAGGTGGAAAGTTCTCCTGCAGGAGTCCGTGACCAATGTTTAGGTAAATTCTCTTTTCCTGCAAACAGCATGGCCCTTACAAAGTGGGGGGGAAGGTGGCAAAAGAAGGGCGGTTGTTTCAGGTGCTGGGTGTAACCATAAAACTGGTAGCAGCCTTTGGACTCTCCAGCAGTACCAGGTGTAGATGTGGCTTCACAGGTACACACAGTTGCACTGGGGCACGTGCCATGTGCTATGAACCTGCTGTAATGTTTAATGTGATCTGTGCCTGTTTGAGGATAAGAAAGAGATCTTTGAATTTAAAGACTCTTACATAGTTTTTAGGCTCTTAGATAATTTTCAAGATTCTCCCTCTCTCCCAACTATCCCTCATCTTTTTAAAGGAAAGATTTTCAGGGGGAAAAATCTATTAGTTGTGGTATTTTGAAATAAGGAAGGTAGGGTGTTTTCCAGGATTTCACTTGTAGTATGTTGGCTTGCTAATGACTTCACTCTGGAAATAATCCTTTGGTCTGTGCGTGAAATGGGTTCAGCAGGGCATTGAGCAGAAGAGGGGCTCTGAGTGGGCTCCCATCTTCTTCTAGTCAGCCCCTGCTGGGTGTTAAGCCTAAAAACAATCTCATCTGTTTGAAGTAGTAGTAATAAAAATGATATAATAATAAAGTTATTTTTCTGTGAAATGCAAGAGGCACTCCATTTGATAAGGAGTCATTGGTGACGTTGAACCCTCACATAGCTTTTTTCCATCCCATAATGCTCTGTATTAGTGGGATACTATTTTAGTTGTCTGTCTTTGAATTATTTTAAGCATCCAGGCATAAAGCATATAGAACCTATAGTTACATTTTGTTTTGGCCTACCTGTGCATTGAAATCTGGCTTTCTGTGTAGGAATTGAATTTAGATTGAGGAATGGAAATACCCTCTGAAAAAATAACTGGGAAGTGATGCCAAAAGCTTATTATCATTCTACTTGTTACCTCAGGGGAAAGCAAATGGAGCCTGCTTCCAAATAACCAGTATTACCGAGTAGCTGTGGTGGATAAGGCCAGCATCCTCACCCAAGTCTGTAGCTGTGCTCATGCAAACTACGGTGCTTTTGCCATGCTTTAATGATGATTTTTTATTTCAATTACATGAATGTTGGTCTGTTTATGACACTGGGTTTGTTTGCTTAAGGATACATGTTTCTAACTACATAGTGAAAGAAGTATTAGTAGTCTTAAAGATCTTTGAGTATGAATATTACACCGAGCTGATGTGTTTTTGGATGTTGCCTTAAGTGCATTTGTATGTGATGTGGAAGCAGAAGTTTGCTGTGTGCAGAATGCAGCTGTGTCTGAGGGTCTGGGCTGCAGCGCTGAATCCCCATGTCATTGCAGGAAAGCCCTGGCTCCTGCTTACAGCACTTAACAACACCAGTTTGGGGTGTTTATGTGACTTACTTGTAGAGAACAATTTTCTACTTCATGCAGAACATTGAAACATGGAAACATTCCTCTGAGAGAATAATCCCCTTTCATATATCTGGAGGGTGCTGCCTGCGGGGAAGGGAGGACCTCGGAGCACTAGGGTTTGATGTCAGAGGGAATCATTCACGAGTTTTGATCTTTGCATCAATATTTCTACCTAATTAGGAGTTTTCACATTGAACAGCTGTTGAAACGGCTTCTCCCTTTACCATCCTTCCCCTGGAGAATAAGGAATTGCTGTACATCCTACCTGCTTGCCTGAAGTCCCCCTGTGTTGCCCTGGTGAAGAAGACTTGGATTATGAGAATGAAAATTTCAGTCCTCACCTGTAATGTCATCTGCCAAGATACATCATCATACTGGGCATTTATCAAACATTTCATTAAACAAATGTTAGTCAAAAAGCTAACCCAAGCTGCTCTGTGACATTTTTATAGTCTTTTCTAGAAAAGGCAAATTTTGGAAGTGACAGGACAAGGGGGGATGCCCTTAAGCCGAAGGAGAGTAGTTTCAGATGGGGTTCTGGGAATAAATTCTTCCCCATGAGGGTGGTGAGGCCCTGGCACAGGTTACCCAGAGAAACTGTGGCTGCCTCATCCCTGGAAGTGTCCAAGGCGAGGTTGAATGGGGCTTGGAGCAACCTGGAATAGTGGAAGGTGTCCCTGCCCATGGCAGGGGGTGGAATGAGATGAACTTTAAGGTCTGTCCAACCCAAACCATTCTGGGATTCTGTGAATATGTCTTTCATTTCCATCAGTCACTCTGGCTTTGGGCAGTGGGGTTCTTGCTTTTGGATGCATTATTTGAAATTAATTTACCAGCTAGTTTACCAACCTGACTGAAATAGGCAAGCAGTGGAGTTTAGAGCAAGTTACATCCCATTTGCTCCTCCTGTATCTGAGCTTTTGGGCTGTCCGGAAACAATGCAAGTTACTGCTTCATGTTAAATTCCAAGAACTTAAAGAAGCTCCTCTCCTCTGCAAGCTCATTTGTTTGGAAACTCTTGTTTCAAAATTCCTGGCATATAAAAGCAAACTTTGAATAAACCACTGTTTCTGGATAGGTAAAACAAATGCCAGACAGTGTTGCTTTCCAGGGGTGATATTAAAAACAGTGGGAATGGAGACAATGCTCAGGCAGAAGCAAAAATCTGCTCCAGAACTGGTGCTGGACTAGTGTATGAATAGTTAACTCCTCAGCCTGGATGATCTGAATCTCTTCCAGGTGACCGAGTGCAGCACTGTTTAGCTTCCTGCGTTTGTCCATGTGGAATTACAGGCTGGGGCTGCCTCGCCCTGGGTGTGCTTCCCGAGCCTGAGCAGCTGGAAATCGAAAGCTCTCAACTCCTTCTCCAGCACCCGAGCCTCGTGACTGTGTCAGGAAATACTGTATATCTGTGGAGACTGATTTTTTTTTTTTTTAAAGCCTTGATTTCTAAGTAATCTGGGAAATGATGGGTTGGCAGTTTAGGGTTGGCTCTTGATTTCCTTTGTTTGCCTTTGGGCAGGTGGTTTAGCACTTGTGACTTGACAAATCCTGCTGGGGAGTCCTGGGAGTGTGGCTGGGTGTTTGAGCAGGACATATTGGAGTGATGGTATCTTTTTAGTTGCCTCATCTGAGGAAACTCATCTGTTTTATCACAGGGAAGATCAGAAAAAGTAGTATATGAGGTTAGGAGGAATTCTGTGTGTGTAGTGTAATTGGAGTGTCTGTCACCTTTCTTTGGTCCCAAAAAGCTGATCTTGAATGGTCATTTTCCCTGTGAACCCCCAAGGGGGGGTCCACGTGCTGAAAAGAGGAGGCTTAAATTCACTGTGATGGTGCCTTATGTGTCAGAAATCTCTAAAGGGTTCACAAATTAAATAATAATAATATTTTTTAAAAAGACAATAATCTAAAGCAAAGCAGTACCTGTTGCTCCTGCTTGTAACAGGTTTAGCTGTGGATTGTGTCCATCCAGTTAATACTCAGTGCTGCAAAATTGGTTTCCTTGAGATTATTCTATTTGTATATTAGAAGAGCCAGGAATGAACTCTCTTGCATGCTCCCTCTCTGTATAGCAAGAGGTTTTCCTCTCCCACTCGACCAATTTTGGAGATTCCCTGATTTCTGAATGTATTTTTAACATACTTTGTCATCTGGAGTGGTGAGTTGTGGAATGATTTGTCCTAGCTTTTCCCTGGGTGAAAAGTAGCTCTTGTATTGAGAAGGAAAAATGAAAGCTGTGTTCTTGTCCCTGCAGTATAACCCTATGTTGTGAACTGTGTTGCTGCTCAACAGCACTTTTTCCTTGACACTAAGCAGTTTATCCTTAACTGCAGATGTAGCAGTGTCCATCCTTACTGCACTGCCACGTAACCCGTGGGATCAGGGAACACTCCCTTTGCTTTGAGATATACGCTGAAGTCTTTGGATCTATATGCCTTTTTGCTCTTTTTCTTTTGCCTTCTTAAAAATAATATGAGACTGCAATTCTGGTTTGCTGTAACAGTGAGTAATCACCTTAGTTGCGCTATCTTTGAAATAATTGTCTCTCCTTTTCCTCTCTATTTTCTTGTTCTCTTCTCACCCAGGTGTCCCCGTGGACCATCCCCAGCTCTCCTCCCTTGTGCTGAAGAGTCCCCTGGGCTTGGCCCCGGCCTTTCAGGTGAACTTGAATGCAGCTGCCCAGGGCTCATCCCCTCTGCTGAGTCCTGTCCTCAGCGACGCTGGCGGGGCCAGGATAGAAGAGGATGATGAAATGAAACGGAAGGTAAGATCGTGATGTAGCTGGGAAGTGAGGGTATCAGGTGAGGAGCTGTGCTGGGCACTGATGGTGTCAGTAGAGGAGGGCACTGAATGCTGATTGTGTTTTATGTTGGGATTGAACAGATGGGTTTGGTGACTGTGTTAAAAACTCCACTGCTGAAGGTTTGGTTGGGTGTGTCTCACAGTTGTGGCAGGAGTCCCCACTACCCTCCTGGCATCTTCTTGTGTCTTCTTGGCATCACCACTGGGACCTTCTGTCCCTCTTGTGGCAGGGAACTGTGCTCAAAATCTGCCTTTTTTACCCCAGAATGGAAACGAGTTCACTTGCACATTAGGAAAAGGTTCTTCACCCAGAGGGTGGTTGGTCCCTGGAACAGGTTGCCCAGGGAAGTAGTCACGGCACCAAGCCTGCCTGAAATCAGAGAGCATCTGGATGATGCTCTGAGTTGTATGGTTTATTTTCAGGTGGACCTTCAAGGAGCAGGGAGTTGGACACGATGATCCTTATAGAACCTTATTTGTTAATGTGTAAGGTGTGTCCTTCCTGGGTTCCTTCCTTCCCGTGCAGTCTTGTCATTGTCTCATTGGTCCATCTCACCACATATTGGTCCTCCAGGCTGTACTTCCTGATCATAACAGAGCCTTTAGAGGCATCCTGAGGTGTGCCTCTCGAGCTGTGAAGGACCTGAGCTCAGCCTCAGCTTTCACAACAAGCGGGTGTCACGGTGAATTCTCGCACACCCAGTCCGCCATGGGCTTGGTCAGCAGGGCTGGCTGTGTTGTTGAAGCTCTCCTCTCCGTGGCTGACCCTTCTGTCCAGAAAGAGGTGGACAGTGCTCTGGCCTTGTGGAAGTTCTTGGCTTGCTTTCTGGAAAGGAGGCAAAAGTGCCCCTGCCTTTTGCAGGTGCAGTGAGTCTCAAAGCAGGAACAACGCTGGGTCTTCAGGATGGGCTTATGCTCTATGCCTGGGCTGCTTTCCTCTCTGCCCACCTGTAAGCACTGGTTGCTGTAACTAGGGACTCCCCCACATGATGTGGGGTTTTCCTCACCCCCATGTAGAGCTCAGGATTTGCTGCATTTCTTCCAGCAGGATAGAGAAGTCTGCCTAACAGTAGAGTTCCATGACCGTTTTTCTGGAAGCCTCTTTGCTCCCCTTGCCTTGCTGGCTAGCAGGGAGGTTTGTTGACTCTTTTGTACTTGAGAAGGATCCAGGACCTTCCATTACAGTGCAAGGAAGGCACTGTCCAGACTCAGGGGCCACACTGAGTTTTCCATGCAGCCTCAAAGAAGAAACCACCTCGTGTGCTCTTTGCTCCTGCTCTTCTGCTTCCCCATCCAGTGTCCTGGTTGTCCTACTTCTGTCAGGAGCAGGATCCTCGGGCAAGAAGGTCACGGGCCCCTACTCTATGGTGTCCTCACCATGTCCTTGGGCACTTCCAGGCACTTCTCTCCTGGAAACCCCAGATAACCCACTCAGGTTTGTGATGCTGTTGAGAAACACCCATGGTGTGGATGTGGTGTGGAGTCTTCCCCAGAGAGAGGAAGGTTTAACTGGGAGCTGGACTGGAGACAACTCACCCAGCTGACAGCTTCCCTGTCTCATTTAGACTTTTTGAGGTGGAGTTTACAGCTTTGGCAGATTGTTCTACCTTTAGTTTCCATAGTTATTTTAAAAGTACTTCCTCTCATTTATCCTTCTAGCCTGGAAATATTGAGCAGTGAACGCATTAACTGCTTTAAGGGCTGAACCCAACCCTTTCTGCCTCTTTTTGCAAAGTCTGGTATTTTGGTAGCTGGTGTTCTCATTCAGGCTGAAACGAATTTATGAAAGTGAGACTCCTAGAAGGGAACTTTTTTTTATTGTATTGACCTTAAGCTTGATCAGCTCCTGGGCCTTCCAAGGCTTCGATGTCCATTCAGAGACATTATTTTAAGTGAAACAGACCCAGGTGGAAACAAATTGTTTAAATTTAACTAAGTTAAGTTCCACAGGAGTTTTAGAGCTTTACTGTACAAGAAAAATGTAATCTTGCAATATCTCTCTGAATAGAGCTCTGATTTGAAGGAGATGCTGCTGTAATTCCACCTAGTTAATCAGGGCATGTTCTGCAAACTCTCCAGCTCTTGCAGAGTGTGCTCTCTGCTCTGTGCTGCCATGATGCTGCTGATGGTGTACTGAAACACTGAGAAAGATGAGGTGTTTTCTTACATTTTAAATCACTGTGGTTTTCCTTTCATCTTACTGGTAGATTTGTTCACATTCCTTTTGTAATGGAGGTGGATTGTAACAACCCACTTGAAAAGGACATGGAAACTGGGATTTTTTGGGGAGTTCCCTCCGCCTGGAGTTTTTTTTAACACTACTGAAGCCTGGTCTTTGAAGTGAAAAGTTAAACATTTTTGTGAGCATGGAATTATTATTTATTTATTTCTTTATTTCCAGACTTGATCGTTTTGTGACATTGTCATCTAGGTACCAGGCAGGCAGGAAAGGCTTCCTTAGTCTCTTAATCCTTTAATTTTGACCTTTTTAAGTTCCGAGCAGAGCTCTTTACTCCCCACAAGCTCTTAACTCCCCACTCCTTGCTGCATCTCATGAGTCTCTGAAGGTTTCCAGGTTGGACTGTGTGTCCATGGTATGGTGAAACACTGGTTTTTCCAAGTGGGGATATTTGCCTTGATGCCTGCTATGATTGTAGAAACATTTTCTTTGGACTCTGGAAGGAGACTGCCTTCTCAGAGAGTTTTTGTACTTGGTTTTCTGAGGCATGAATTGATTTCTTTCCTCTTGCAATGCCTGACCAGTACTGAAGGTGTTTGGCAGGGCCCACGTGCACTGTGACAGCTGTTCCACTTCTCAGTGCTTCTGGTGCAGGTTCTGCCCAGCAGCTGCTGCCAGCACTCAGCACAGGGGAGGCACTTAGGACTGGTGCAAGACAGAAAAAAAAACAAATTAAGGGCACTACATTTCATCAGGGAGCAATTTGGAAAGAGCAGGAACTTCTGAGAGTAAATGATGATGCGTTGGGATGAGAGAGAAAGGAAGAGAAGAAGCCTTCATGCTCCGTAAGATTTCAAGGAAGTGCTATAGAGGATCCTGTACAGAGTCCAGGAGGAGGTGTACACAGAGCTGTGTTACACAAAAACATACCTGATAGCAAGTAACTCTCCTGTCATGTAAGACACTGCTGAAGCTGGTAAGTGAGATGAAAAAGCTGTGTCGTCTCGAGCTCCAGGGAGCCCATAAAAATGATGTTGTTTCTTTTGAGAAGGGGCTGTTTGAGAGGGATGCCCACTGAGCTTCAACAGCGTTTGACACTTCAGTCAGGTAAATAGCCCAAGGAAAAAAAAAAGGCAATACCTGAAGCCAAGATTAGGTAGAACTTTGTCTGACACTGTGAAGTATGTTGAAATATGTCCTCTGGTTCCTCCAGGGTGGGGCCTGATGTGTGGGACTATAGTAACTAGCATAAAATAACCTGAAAAGAGGCTAGACAGTGTCTCAAAATTAATTATTTGGGGACACACACCTCCAGGAATTCTGTGTGGTTAAGGCTGACTCAATAGAGAGGTTATCAGGAGCATGCCTCCTCCATGGGCAACATTGAGCTGGAGGATTGGGAAGCTCAGTAGCTGTGCTGACAGCACTGGAGGCATCTCAAAGCAACTCTAAAAAGAGAATTTTTAATCAACTTGGTAAATACAAGGAAACAGAAGAAACAATTTTCAAAGCTGTGTTGCTCTCAGTAGGGGCAGAGGTGGAAGAGACCAAATTTTGACATAACTCAATGGGTTTGCTGTCACTGATTTTGACCAGGCATAGATTTGGCACAAAACTGTGCCACAGGATAGTGAGCTAAGGAGACAAAACAGTATCTTAGCTTGAAATGTGATTAGGTCCTTAATATTATGTGATTTTTAGTAATACATGTTTTCAAGTTAACTGTGATTTCAGGTCATTGCAGCTGCAGAATGTCCAGTATCACCATTTCGTTCCTTTATGCTTCCATGTCCATTCTGTCTTCTCTGTAAATAGCAGCCCTGGAGCAATCATACAGTCAGCAACTGCTGCACTTTGATTTTGGTGTTTTCTTAGCTAATTAATACCATCTTGAAAGGACTTGAGTAAAAGCTGCAAGTGGACATAGAATAGTTTTGGAAAAGGACTGTGTTGCAAATCTGCTGTGCTGTGTTTGGTTAGAGAAGTGTTTAAAACCTAGGAACCTTGGAATAACTGTTTCCATATTTTTGTAAAGTGCTCCCTTGATTAGAAATGGAAGTTCATGTAATGGAAATGTTCAAGGCCGGGTTGGATGGGGCTTGGAGCAACTGGTCTGGTGGAAGATGTCTCTGCCCATGGCAGGGGGTGGAATGAAATGGGTTTTAAGGTCCCTTCCAACCCAAACCATCCTGCAATTCTATGACAATCGACATATAACTGACATTGGTTTTTAATAATCTTGAAATATAAAAAATACTGTGAAATCATTGCTTGGGAATTGATACTGAACACAGAGATGCCCTGTTAGTAACGAGCTGCTCCATCTTCACACAGCTAGGGGAAATGGATGTAAGGTTTGAGCTGATGCTCAGTAATAGCTAGAGCATTTGTGTTTTACTATTTATTGATGGCTGTGTATCCTTTCAGCGCTACCCCACCGACAAGGCGTACTTCATAGCAAAGGAGATTCTCGCCACGGAACGGACCTATTTAAAAGACCTGGAAGTTATCACAGTGGTAAGGGGGGGTTGACTTTCTTTAATTTTTTTTTTTTTTTGCTTTTCTTGACACATTTGTGCTCAATTGTTAGTTTGGAAAAACTTGGAATTTCTTCCTAACATATACCATAATCCATTAGCCAAGTAGCTGTCCCCTCCCTTGTTCCATGGCTCTTCCCATGGGAGAGCAGATACCTTCTCTGGACTTCTGTCATCAGCTCCAGCAGCAACATCCTGTTCCATCCTGATAATTTAGTCAAACTTTTGCTCTGAAAGCTGCGAACAAAGACAGCCTAAAGGTGTTTTGCATTCAGTTTCAGTGATAGCTGCCAGCTCTGCTTATAACCTGACCATCACCTCAGCAGTTTTCCTTGGGAAGATTTTATCCTTGTGCCTTTGGATCTGAGAACAGATGGGAGTTGCAAAGGGCATCAAGGGTCCATGGGGGTTTGAGGAGTTTTGTCTTGTTTTCTGGTTTCTTTTTCTTCCACTTCCTTTTACCCAGACTAGACAAGTGAGTCCTGGTTTGGAGGACAGTGTGAGTTTCCAGCTTTGTTTCTGAAAGAGCTTTTTGTTCGTGAGCCCCGTGTTTGAGCACCGTGACTGTTGCATTTCTATAAGCTGTTGTTTTAATTTCATCAAAGAAAAGCTGGAGTCCCTTAATGCCCTGCATCTTCAGTTGAGGTGTTCTCTGCATCTTCAGCGTGCACCATCTCACTCCAATTCCTCCTACAGGCTTCCCAGCACTTCTCCTAAGAGATGGGGGAACACCTGGCACCTCGGAGGATTTTTGTAATATCCCCGTCCCTGCCAGAAAGTGGGGAACTGAAAGCGTAAAGTGCAGAGTGTGACCTGCAACGAGATGTCTCCAACTGCTGAGTAACTTGCACAGGGCTCCAAGGTGTATGAGAGCACTTGTGTCTGCATGGAAGTGACAGCAGTGGTGTGACAGCAACTGGGGCAGCCACTGGGTAACTGACCGTCACTCAGCTGTCACCAACCATCCCATCATTGCATTCCGAAACACGCTCATGCCCAGAGCCAGCCACGTCTCATCTTCCTAATGTTTGGCAAGGGAAAAAAAAAATCCCATATTTTCATTTTTCACAAATTACGTCTTCCCTAAATACTCCTCCTTCCTTCCTGCTGTTTCCCTGTGCATACCTTCTCCTCCCCCATCGGTGCAGGAGCGGGAATCTCTGTTCTAACGATGAACTTCCGAATTAGAGAAATTGATCGGAATTTCTGATTTTCTGCCAGTGGTTCCGCAGCGCGGTCATCAAGGAGAATGCCATGCCAGAGGGCCTGATGACACTGCTCTTCTCCAACATAGACCCCATCTATGAGTTCCATCGAGGCTTTCTGAAAGAGATTGAACAAAGGCTGTCGCTCTGGTAAGCGAACAGGGGGACCTTTTTCTACATCCTCATGTGAAAACCAGACTTAATCTCTCTTTGAACTGGTATTTCTGCATCAGTAGAATTAAGAAGTCTTTTACTAAATTATAGTTACAAAAAAAGTACTAAATGCATTGTGCAAAGCCCATTTTTCAAGCTCTACCTTGTGTATAATACCCTGTAGTCGTGTGAGTTGTGCATCAGACCAAGGGTTTTGTGATCACAGAACCATTAAGGTTGGAAAATACCCTTAAGATTGTCAAGTCCAATCGCTAATATAACCTGGTAATGTCTCTCAAGCCTTAGAAAAGAGAAGGAACACAAGGTCAAAAAGATAATCTGTGTGTTATTTCCACACCTTCCAGTTAATGAAACTCCAGCTGAAAATCTAGTAAACATGTTTTGTAGTTAAGGTGAGAGTTCAGTTCTTGCAACACCATTTATTTCACAGAGCATGTTTTTAATCTCTTAGCCTTTGCATTGCTTTTTCCTGACCTGACATGTTACATATTATAATATAATTACCATTCTAAAAGAGTATGAACAAAAATAAATTCAGGTGTGATCATGTTACGACATTTATTCAGAGGTCTGAGAGTTCAGGTCCTGAATAGACTTTCACACAAATTCATTTCTAGTCCTTTTTCAGCTTTCTAAGCATAGCTTTGTGTTTGTTATTTCATACAGCTACCATATTTAATGTAACAGGTTTTCAATCCGAACAGTGAAATGGGAATCTCAAGTGGCTAAAGATTGTCTTGAATTACAGAGGAAGATGGAGGGAGGGAATAGAAATTTCTTGATCCCCTGTTTCAGTTACCTTCTTATTTCCTCCTTGTGTGTGTTCCAGGGAAGGCAGAACCAATGCTCACGTGAAAGGAGATTACCAGCGCATTGGAGATGTCATGCTCAGGAATATGCGCATCCTAAAGGTAAATACAGGATTTAAGAAATGAAATTTTGGGATTATTGGGTCTTTTTTCTTTTCGTTTTCCCAAGGATCAGAGTTCAGGGTTTAGTATTTCCACTAATCACAGAATAACGGGAGGGTTTGGTTTGGAACAGACCTTAAAGCTCATCCAGTCCCACCCCCTGCCCACCGTCCACTATCCCAGGTTGCTTCATACCCAGCCTGGCTATGAACAATTCCAGGGATGGGACAGCCACAGCTTCTCTGGGCAACCTGTGCCAGGGCCTCACTTCCCTCACAGGGAAGAAATTCTTCCCTAAATCCAATGTAACCCTGCTCTATTTCAGTCAGTCTTGAAGTAATTTGCAAACAATTATTGTTGATAACAATTTAAAAAGAAAACGTAATAAAATAATTGCATGAAGGCTTAGGATCACTGATTTTTTATGTAGCCACTTATGTTTACCTTGAGAAAAGGTGTTTATTTGTTGCTTATTCAGCAGAAAAGAAAGAAAAATTGTTTCTTTAGCTCCCCTATTGAGACCCTCGTTCGTAAGGTTATTTAATTCGAAAATATACGTATTTTTTAAAGACAGAGCTTTTGAAATGAAGTCACCTTTGTTTGGTGCAGAGTGCCTCTGTGGAATAGTTACACTTATGCTGTAGCAGTGGAGTAATTATTCCATTAAAACCAGTGGCTTGAATGGGAGTGCAGGCATGTGGGACGGCTATTTCGACTACCAGCATTTGGTATATTCCCAGCAGGCACGGGCACAGTGCCATACAGACCTATTTTGACCCTGACTGGGAGCTGTCTGCCACTTTCTTGAATTAGGAAAGACTGTTGCCCTTTGATCCAAGTAATCCTTTGTCCGATTCCACAGGAGTTCACCAGTTACCTGCAGAAGCACGACGAGGTCCTGACAGAACTGGAGAAAGCAACCAAGCGCCTCAAGAAGCTGGAGATGGTTTATAAGGAGTTTGAGCTGCAGAAGGTTTGCTACCTGCCCCTCAACACCTTTCTGCTCAAACCCATCCAGAGACTGATGCACTACAAGCTGATTCTGGGTAGGCTGTGCAAGCACTACACGGTGGAGCACCGGGACTTTGCCGACTGCCGGAGTGAGTGAGCTGTGTGCCTGCTGGCAGACACCCCTTCCACGCACATCCAAAATTTTGCCTGTACCCTGGGGAGACAAGAATTGTAGAACCATAGAATCATGGAATGGTTTGGGTTGGAAGGGACATTAAAGCTGACCTCGTTGCACTCTGCTGCCGTGGGCGGGGACACCTTCCACTAGACCAGGGTGCTCACAGCGCCCTCTCCAACCTGGTCTGGAACACTTTCGTTTAATTATGTCCACAAATTCAATGTAAATGCTTTTTGTCTGACCTTCTGGGAAGGGGTTTTCTTATGGTAATCTCAATGGCTCCCAAGGTTTCAACCAAAGCTGAAAATTAGTCCTTTTCTTGTCTCCCTTTTTAGCAGGGAAAAAAGTAGGTTTTTAGAAGTAAAAATGTGACAAAAAAATGCTTGTTTTGTAGTATCAAAACCAAACATATTAAATTCCATTCATGACAAAATAATCTTTGGCAGAAATAGTTGTCTTTAATTTTTTACTTTACTTTTGGCTGCATGGTAAATACTTTTTTTATGAGCAATATTTGAGATATACAGTGAATTTCAGAAGCATAGGAAGTGCTATGAAGTTGCTTGTTAGTCCCTACTTACCTGCTGGGTAGCTCTAAAACACTCTTTAAGGAGTTGGCAGTTGGACTGGGTGATCATTGCAGGTCCTTTCCAGCTAAACTGTTCTGTTTCAAAGCTGGCTATAAATTTCAGATAAAAATTTCAGATTCAGTTTTCCAGGGGTGGGTGAAATGCATGGCCTGGGTTGCTCTGCTCTGCTCTAATCCCCTCGGTGCTGTTTTCCATACAGATGCGCTGAAGGAAGTCACAGAGATGACATCGCAGCTGCAGCACAGCCTCATCCGCCTGGAAAACTTCCAGAAGCTGACAGAGCTGCAGCATGACCTGATTGGGATAGACAATCTCACAGCACCTGGCAGGGTAGGTGCCTCTGCTTCATTTTTAGAGCCTTTATTGGTTTTATTGCCAAGGAAGTGCCTTTGAACCATGGATTTGCTATTGCTGCCCCTCTGGTTTATGGGATGACTGTAAAGTCTCTGTGTAACTGTCTCATAGTAAATCCCATGGATGATGGGACCATCACCTTGGTGATGTCCTGAGGAACAGATCAAAAATGCTTCTGCTGAGACTCTGGCTGCAGTTCTGTGTTTCCAGGACAGCTACTGGGTACACTGGTGCTCTGTGTTTGAGTGGGAACTGCATAGGAAATCCACTCCCAGCACAGCAATGGGCTAAACTGGTGTCTCTGTTTTACAGGAATTCGTGTAGCTCCTGCCTGGTTTTTTGTTTCTTTGTTTTTGATAGATGTATTGGGCATAAGTACAGGAGCATCGCATGTGCTTTGGGGATGCTGTGGCAGTCACTGCGGTGGGATGTAAGTGTGATAGGAGAACTGCTGGTGTCCGACAGGAATTCTGCTTCTTTCCTTTCTCTTCCTTCACTGATTTAAATGTTGGCTGCAGCAAGGAGCTGATTCATGTCACAAACCAGGAGGAGAAGTGTCATCTGACCTTGAACAAATCTGTTAGTGATCATTGCTGGGCACCAATCAACATCTGTGTACTCTGGGATGAAAACGAAATTCTCTAGTTGGGAAGGATCAAGCTTTGTCTAACTTTCTCTTTTCTGCTGCAGGAGTTTATTCGTGAAGGTTGCTTGTACAAGCTCACTAAGAAGGGCTTACAGCAGCGGATGTTCTTCCTGGTGGGTGTTGCTTCTGGCTTTCATAAACCCAAAGTCTTCAACATAAAGTTGTTGGGAAAGTGTGTTTTCATGTGCTTGTGTCAAAAATCAGCACTTGAGACTGAAAGCTCACTCTGAGGGATGTTTAGAAAGCATGACTGTGGCGCTACTTCTGGTCAACTTGGTTCCTTAATGGCACAGTTTTAGCAGAATTTAAAAGTTTAATTGCCTCTCTTGTAAATAAACATGAGTGGGTTTAAGGAAAGTCTGCCAAACTGAGTGAGAAATGGCATTTTTCATGCATCTACAGTGGCCTTTAAACAACAGATTTTTAAGGATATGTCAAAAAATCCTTGTCCCTGCCTGCTACTTTCAGAACACTGATTGTCCTCTTTCTGCCTTTCCAGTTCTCAGATATGTTACTGTACACAAGCAAAGGGGTCACAGGGACAAATCAGTTCAAAATCCATGGACACCTCTCTCTGCATGGCATGTTGGTAAGTGGTTCCAAGTTGCATCACAGGGTTAAGGAAATGGCTTTGCCTAGGGCAGGTTGAGGAATTCCTTCAGGGCAGAAGGACCAAAGCTACAAACTGCTCCTGGACCGGTCTCAGCAGCCTTGTCTGCAGGTGATGAACCTTTTCCTTCCACATTAGCGAAACAACTGGAGCACACCCTCTTGTCCATTCATTTTCACACTGCTGTGAGAGGCTGATTTGGAAATAGGGATTTATTTATCCTGGTGTTTTCCCCCCCTGCACGCATCTAGGCATATAACCATCCCTCCTGCCTCCCCATTCCCTGTTCTGATGGGATTGTTCTTTCTGTCTTTGGTTTGCAGCTGATAGTGCTCGACCCTCCGGTAAGTAATGAGTCAAATCTACTCTGACCACTTTCCTTGCCCTGTTGGATGTGGTGTTGTGCTCCTGCAGTAGAACCACACAATAGATTGTGATATAGAGCCAAAATAAACTTGGAAGTAGGTGGTTTTCCTCAAAAAGTAGCTGTTCCGCACTTCCTGCAACCGGGTTTGACTCCAATCCCAGCTAGCAAAGGAAGACAGTTTTAGTGTTTATTGATTACTGAGCAGTGATGAGAAAAATGTTTTCTTTTTCTGCAGGTGGAGGAGAGTGAGAATGAATGGGCCGTCCCACACTGCTTCACCATCTATTCTGCACAGAAAACCATAGTGGTGGCAGCCAGGTAACCCTGGTTTTCCTCAATTGCCTGTGGCTTTGAGGGATTCCCTATCCAGAAAGTTACTGCTTGACTGGTGCAGGGCTAGGGGGTGTTTCATGCACCCGCTGGATTTCAGAATAAGCCCAGGACTCTCCACAACTCCTTTTTCAGTGTTGAGTTTTGGGAAGGAGTAGTTTATCCTGATCCCCACAGCATGGGCAACAGGTGAGGAGGGGATTCTTCCCCTCTGCCCTCGCTCAGGTGAGATTTCCCCCTGAAGCTCCAGCTGTGGGGTCCCCAGCACAGGAAGGA
The DNA here is from genome assembly GCA_036023395.1 of Myiotriccus ornatus. Taxonomy (NCBI): domain Eukaryota; kingdom Metazoa; phylum Chordata; class Aves; order Passeriformes; family Tyrannidae; genus Myiotriccus; species Myiotriccus ornatus. Next base: position 21,652,760 of record JAYRBT010000010.1, on the reverse strand, counting down.
CATGGAGCTGCTGGAGCGAGTCCAGAGGAGGCAGCAAGATGATCAGAGGGATGGAGGAGAGGCTGAGAGAGTTGGGATTGTTCAGCCTGGAGAAGAGAAGACTTTGGGGTGACCTAATTGTGGGCTTCAAGTACCTGAAGGGAGCCAACAAGGAATAAGGAGAAAGACTGTTTACAAGAGACTGGAGTGACAGGACTAGGGGGAATGGCTTCCCACTGACAGAGAGCAGGGTTAGATTGGACATGGGGGTGGTGAGGCCCTGGCACAGGTTGCCCAGAGAAGCTGTGGCTGTCCCATCCCTGGAAGTGTTCAAGGCCAGGTTGGACAGGGCTTGGAGCAACCTGGGCTAGTGGAAGGTGTCCCTCTGCCCATGGCAGGGGGTGGAATGAGGTGAGCTTTAAAGTGTGATTCACCCAAAACACAAACAGCAGCAATAACATTGCCATTGTGTTGGTTTACTTATGAGTTGCCAGTGTCATCCTTCAAACCACTGCAGGAGACAAAATGAAATCCAAACATACAAATATTTTAGAGACCCAAAAGAATTAAACTCCAGAACATGCAAATTCCTGTAAGGAGGGGAGAGTTCCTGCAAGATCTGATGGAGGAAGCTGGAAAGGGAGAGGAAAACTTGAAGCCTGACTTGGAGATAAAAACAATCCCTTTTCAGTCTAACTTATCCTTGGGCAGTGAATTTGGTGCCTTTTTGTTGCTTTCTACCTGAGTTGTACTTAGGGTGTCTCCTATACCTGGTGTCTCAGGATCAGCTTTAGGAGGGTTTGTCCTTCTGCAGGTCTGCTGAAAAGGCAGATGGAGTTGGGAATGCTAAGGATGCAGGGTGGGAGCACTAAATCTCAACCTTAGATCATAGGGTTTTTCACTGCTTGATGACCTGTTCTTGAAAAATAACCACTACAGAATATCCACACATCAGGTGTTTAGTGGCACAGGAACCAATACGTTTGGTATGCAGATGTTGTTTTTTTTTAATTCCAGCCTAACAACTGAAAATGTCTTTTTTTTTAAGATCAACTATTTCTCAGCAGCTGCGAATCATAAGGTGCTTGAAAGATTCTTAGATTTGGAAAAATAAATAAAATTTTTACGTTGTCATAACTTTGAAATAGCTCAGAATACCTGTAAGAAATAAAGATTGCTGCTGGGCTTAGACCATGTGCGAAATCTTTAGTCCAAATTAAAAACTTTCAGAAAAAAAGAGATGGTTACCAAAAAAAAAAAGGAATTGTGGCCTTGTCTAAAGGCAAACCTTCCTCTGTTGCATACCCATGGATACAGAGACACGCTGAGGAGCTGTGAATCTCCCATCCTGTAATGGAACCTGTGAGGGGTGAAGGAAGCCTCCTCTTCCTGCACTCTGGGTTTTATTCAAGTGAGATGTCAGATCCCTTTAGAAGATGGGATGTCTTCCAGGTTGCCTTTTATCCTTCAAAAAAATAATTGTTCATACCCCTCCATCTCCAAAATGTTTGATTCCTTTTCTGAGCCCAAAAGCTCCAGAGGGGATGCTCTGTGCCCCCCCACCCCAGCTGTTTGTTCATTCTCTCTGCTGTAAAGTCCAAGTGTTTGATGGTTATTTTTGTCTTATTTCAAGGCTTGAGTATAGAGATGAAGACTGGGTGACATCTGTTTCCTCTCTGGAAAGCTCCTGCTTTGGAGGAATTTGATTTATCTAATGGAAAGGGACTGGCCCTTGTTTTGGGTGGTGACCTGTGCCTCCTTCCAGCACACGGGCACTCAGTCACAGCTCTGGGCTGGTGGATCCCCATTCCCACTGCTTCTCTTGCAGTACCCGCTTGGAGATGGGGAAGTGGATGGAAGACCTAAACGTGGCAATTGAAATGGCCAAGAAATCTACTGAGAAATCCGAGATGCTTCTGGAGAACTCTGTGTGCAACCGCTCCAACAGTAAGTGGTGTTTCCTGCCTCCTTGAAAAGCAGCAGTCGTCCTTTTCACCTTTCCTATTGTGAATTTGATGACATAAATGAAGTATTTTTATAATTCATATAGTAATGGAGAGTTAATGGAGCTTTGGTTTTAATCAAGAGGAATATGCTTGTCTTCCTAGACTGATGTTCAAGGTAGCTTTAAATGCAGCAGAGATCCTCCCATTGCAGAACTGTTAATTTTATAAGGTACTTATTCATCTCTTGCATAGATTTTTCTCAATTTAACCATGTAGTGATTTTTTCTGTCCAAACTGTGGTATCTTTGGAGGTCAGCTTTTACATTCCTGTGCCTGTCTGGTGGTGTTATGGCTGTGCTGAAACATGCAGTATGCCTTCTAGGAGCACTCTGTGCTGTTCCTCCCAACTCAAGAGGAAGTTGTGGTCATTTTTGTTTGTTTGACACAGCACTGAATCAAACCATTCTGTGATTTTATTTGAGTGGATGGTGTCCCTGCCCACAGCAGGGGGTTGGAACGAGATGAGCTTTAAGGTGCCTTCCAACTCAAACCATCCTGTGATCCTATGAACCAGCTGCCCCAGGCAGAGCTGAGTAGCAAAAATCAGATCAATCTGCTCAGTGTGTGCACACAGGAGCTGTGTAACCAGTTCGACTTGACCATGGCAAGAGAAAACAGCCTTTCTCAGGAATCCCGGCTTCTCTTGCTCTTTGTACTGCACAGTTTTCTTAAACCACTGCCCAATTCTCCTCCCCCAGGATCCTCTGATGAGGTCTCTCTAGAACAGGAGTCTGAAGATGACATACACTCCTCTCGTAGCTCCTTGGACAGGCAGAGTCACCACCGTGCCAACACAACCATGCACGTGTGCTGGTACCGCAACACCAGCGTCTCCATGACTGACCACAGTGTGGCCGTCGAGGTACCGCGGGGGCAGCGCTCGTCTCACTCTGTCCCTCCTGCCCCGGCCTCCGTCTCCCGTTCCTCCTCGGCAGCATTTCTGTGTCCAGGGAGAGCACGGGCCATCAAACACCACCGCATGCTTGTCCCCTCTCTGCATGTCTGTGTGTCTGTACTCACGCTCTGCTCTCCGTGCAGCAGGGCTTTGCTTCGGCAACGGCACCAAAGCAGGGGAAGCTGAAAGGAAACCCAGGATATCCTAGGACTGAGTTGTTCCTTTGGGTTTCATCCTCCTTGCTGGAGGACTGACCGTCCCCCTGCACTGGGCACTGGTGAGATGCCTCAACTCCTGGGTTCAGTTTTGAGCCCCTCATGACAAGGAAGACATTGAGGGGCTGGAGTGTGTCCAGAGAAGGGCAGCAGAGCTGGGGAAGCGTCTGGAGCACAGGTCTGATGAGATGCAGTTCAGGGAGCTGGGCAGGCTCAGCCTGGAGAAAAGGAGGCTTGGGGGGACTTTTTCAATCTCTGCAACTCCCTGACAAGAGAAGAGAGCTGTGGGGGGGTCAGGCTCTGCTCCCAAGGAATAAGGGACAGAACAAGAAGAAACAGCCTCCAGTTGTGCCAGGGGAGGGTCAGGTTGGATATCAAGGAAAATTTCTTCACTGAAAGAGTGGTTAAGCATGGGAGCAGGCTGCCCAAGCAGTGGTGGACTCACGATCCCTGGAAGTGTTCAGAAAATGTGTGGATGTGGCACTTCACTATATGGTTTAGTGGGATTTGTTCAGAGGTTGGACTTGATGATCTTGGAGGTCTTTTCCAACCTTACTGGTTCTGATTCTATGAGTTACCTATCCATGATATTTCCCTTCAGAGATTGACTCTGCTGTACTGAGCTCTGGTTAGGTGCTGTACTGCACCCAGAATTAAGAAGAGGGAGTTCCGTTCAGTGGGAATACACCTTCTCTGCCCTTCCCTTGCTGGCAGGACTGAACCAGCCAAGTGCCTTTTCATGGCAGCATCACGTTATGCTGAGCAGAGTTGTTTATTATGTCCTTGCTGAGGTGTTCAAGAGCAGGCTGGATGGAGCTCTGAGCAACCTGGTTTAGGGGAATGTGTCCCTGCCCTCGGCAGAGGGGTGGAATAAGATGAGCTTTAAGGTCCCTTCCAACCCAAACCATTCTGGGATCCTCCGACTCTGTGAGCTGCTGGTACCTCGGATCTTGCCATTTGGTGCGGCGCAATGTGGCACTGGTGGCACGTTTGGGTACTGAATCCTGAGGATTTCTAGACAGATCAGTTCAGCACTCCTTACACTGCTTGCTGTGTAAACCTCTGTGGTTTCACTTTAGGCAGCAGTTTGGCAGGTAGGACACCTTCCTGGAGGCTGGCATGCTTGGAAGCCTTCCAGAAGTGGGAAGGACCCTAAGTACTGTGGAGAGAAAAAGGAGGTCACTAACTAGACAACAGCAGTGGGGCAGCGTGCTGTGGCGCTGCTGCCTGTCCCTGCCTGCCTGCCCTGCCCTGCTCCTGAGGAACTTGTTTAACAGAAGGAGTTAAAAGTTTGGCCACTGGAACTCCTGGGTTTTCCTGATACAGAGTGCATGTGGGTCTGCTGGGTAAGAGAAATGCTATAGCTGTGACCTGGGCTTGGGATCCAGAAGTTGGGCACTTGAGCTGGTTTCTGTTGTGATTTCTGTTGGAGAGGACAGGCCTGCCTTTCCCTGCTGACACCTTTGGAAAAGGCACCAATCTCACAGTTCTATGCCTGGATAATGAGCCCACGTTCTGGTATTGAACGTGTGAGTTCTTGCACTCCCTCTTGCTCTGATCTGTTCCATGTTCTAACACCATCATTTTTTTCACAATCCTTTTTCCTTTAACAGCCGCCTTTCTTGCATCACTTCTCTCACCCTAACGTTCTGTTTTTCTATTTCTCTCCCCCTTTCTCTGCTCAGTTTTCTGCTCTCTTGCTGTTTCTCCAGAGCTTCCTCCTCGCTATTTGCTGGGCCAGGCCCAACGGCCCAACACAATCACCCATGTTTGTTGGTACCGGAACCAGAGCCTATCCCTGTCTGATTACCTGTGCATGATCCAGGTAAAGATGCCTCTCACTTTCTGCACTGGTGGGGAGGAGCCATGGGATGCCCAGAAAAATGTCCTGCCTCTTAACTGCTGACTTGCTGGCGTGAGGATGCTCGTCCTCAGCGGCAGAATTGTACTATTGCCTTGCAGAGACAGGATTTCCTTCTGTTTATGCCTCACAAAATGGTTCTCTGTGTAAATCTGCCACATATCCTGTCTGTTTCTCAAATCCCAAAATCGCTGCGCTGTCATTCCATGGTGTAGGTTTCCTTATCCCCCTGACTGATGCCAAGGCAGTGGTGTTTCCTGCAGCCCCCTTCCACGCTGGCTTGGCTTTGCGTAGCTGCCACGTGTCACTTGTCCCCACCTCTGCCACCCTCTGTTTCGTCTCCTGCTTTACTTCCCTTCTCACACAGAGTGTTCCACGTGGGTTTTCTGCACATAGAAAGGGTGGCTGAAGGGATGGACCCTGGTGGTGTCATCTGACCTGGGAGGCCTTTTACACTGGGGAGCAAGTGCAGGAGCAGTTGATGCAGGCAGCCTGGGGCTGTTTACCTGCAGCAGGATGGTAACCTGTGGTCTCACAGCAGTTCTCTTTTCCTTCTGTGCTAGAACCAGCTCTCTGGATATTTGCTGAGGAAGTTCAAGAACAGCAATGGCTGGCAGAAACTGTGGGTTGTCTTCACCAACTTCTGTTTGTTTTTCTACAAAACGCACCAGGTGAGCAGGGGTAGTTGAGGGGATGGTGTTTAGGGTGTTGGGGGTGCCTGGAGGTCCTTGCCTTTCAGCTCCAGGGGCAGCTCACTGCTGTTTGAGGCAGAGTAACAAGTTCATAATAAAGCCGGTCTCTGAAAAGCTGTGGGCCCTCCTTGTGGACAGGATTTCCAGTTCTGGTGGTACTGACCTTCTGTGGGTCCCCCCATGCAGTGATTAATGGAGGTGATGGACCTGGCAGCCTTTGGGCAGTATTGGCCCACTTCTCTCCCTTCTGGGCTTTCTGGGCTTTAGCTCAGATCAACAGGCTCCAGGGATTTTCCTGCCCATGGTGCATTCAGCACCTGCTTGATAACAAACCCTGCTGCAGCTCAACCTTTTCACCTTATTAACCCAACAAACTGTGTTTATTAGCCCAATTACTGGGTTATTGTAGCTTCTCGCCTCCAGGGTACATTTGATTTGAGAGGGTTATTTTACCTTTTGTGTCAGATCTGTGCTTGGAGTTCCATAGAAAGGTGCATAGAGGGAAGAGGGAGCCCAGGTGGTAGCAACAGGCAGAGGAACAGAAGCAAATAACTATAAAAACGGTGAAAGGAGTTGGGGGGAGGTTTCATTATAAGCTGTCGGTGGCCTTGCAAAAGGGGCAGGGTGCTCCTCTTCCTGTAAACCAAAGTGCACAGCTCTTACCTGTGCCCACGAGTGTTGGGCTGAGCAGTGTAGCAGGGGGTCCTTGCACTAAGGGCTGGGCTCTTGGGCTCTTCCAGGACGATTATCCCTTGGCCAGCCTCCCGCTGCTCGGCTACACGGTCAGCTCCCCCGTGGAGGCAGATGGGATTCAGAAGGATTATGTCTTCAAGCTTCAGTTCAAGTCCCACGTGTATTTCTTCAGGGCTGAGAGCAAATACACCTTTGAGAGGTAATTTTCTGTTTCCTCCATCCTGGTGTATGACTTGCTGTTAACTCAGTGGTTGGTCGTCCCGAGACCTCTCCTTTCTCCTAGTCCGAGTGACCTTCCAGCACATTCTCAGGAATAACATTCCCTTTCACTTCTCACTGATGATATTTGGAGATCCCTCCTGTGCCAAAACCCTCCTCTGTGTGGGGGAGAGCTGGGGGTGCACCCAGACCTGTGGCCTGTGCCTTATGCCAGGAGTCTGAGGCTTCCTTGGAGCCAGAGAGGCACATGAGAGGAAGGGCTGTGGGGTGCTCAGCCCCACCACCTCTTTGGGAGTCAGATTTCCACATTCTGGAAAGATACATTTTTTGTCTCTCTTCAGCCTCTGGAAGCAGGATTTATAACAAGGCTGAGAACAGCAAGTCCAGGGCTGCCCTTCACTTGGCTACTTTCTCTGTAATTACTTTTTAAAATCATTATTATTCTCTATAATTGCAATTAACTGCTCTTAGGGGCTTCCACACAGGGTCCAAATTGTGTGTCAAATGCATCACGCACAAAATTTCGCTGTTATATTAACTGTTGAAAACCCTTGCCCTGGGTCCTGCCATGAAGAGTCATATTGGTTGCTTTGGAATGTGGGTGTCACATATGTCCCCCTTCCTTGGGAGAGTGTCACACACTTGTGAGCAGCTTAAATATCAGCTACCCGAGCCGTAAGTTGTGCTCTTTAATCCACTGGGCTCATGTAGTGATTTCAAGGGGAAAATGTCTCATTCACAATGGGTTTGTCTTGCTTTTTTCACTGTTGCTTTGCTTTCTTCACTGTTGCTTTGCTTTCTTCCACATGAGTAAGGCTGTTACCTAATTCCCGATTTATTGTATGAAAAGCAACAATTATTGTCAGCTTGTCGTCCTTGATAAGCACTGAGGGGAGAACATGGTGAGCTCTCAGGGGAGTTCTCTGGAGCTCAGAGCACTGTAGAGCTGTTACTTGGACAGGCAACCATGTTCTGCAGGGTATTTACCACATCTCAAGCTGTTCATTTGAAGGGTTAATTTCCTAAAAGACTTGTAAAAGAAAGAAAATGTCTGTTTTGGGAGGTTTGGGGAAAGGGGTACAGCTCATAACCAAAGGACAAGATTATCTGAGAGTGAGGGGCTGAGCATTTCTTATGTCCTTTCTTGGCAGGTGGATGGAGGTGATCAAGAGAGCCACCAGCTCTCCAGCCAGGTCAAGCCTGCTGCTTCCCAAGGAGGAGAAGGACAGTCACACTGACTGATGCAGGGCAGAGCTGGATCTCTGCTGGCTACACCAACAAAAGAGGCAGGTGGGAACAGGAGTCTCTGGAGTTGATAAAGCAAAGACTCGAGGCCTGTTTCCCCCGGTATGGGAAGTGGGAGTGAGGGAGCTGCAGACAGGGTCACATCCCTTCCCAATGGTGTGGAAGAGGGTCAAGTCTGTTCCAGCTGAACCTACTTACAGAGAACCCAACAACAGCGGTGCTCCGGAGCGCACACGTCGCGGAAGGGTTCTTGTTCCGTTGTACCTGTACAGTAACACCTTCACCTGCCCTGAAGGCTGGTGCCACCTTATTTTTACATGTTGACTGGATGATCAGCACACATGGGAGAAACCCAGCAGCTGCCATTGGTGTTGTGGCTCACAGCAGCGGGTGCCAGGGCTCGCTCACCTCTCCCAGACATCGCCTGCCCTGGGTGCTCGGTGTCCTTGGCTGCACAGCCCCTGTCCTGCTGCTGTCAACGTCTGCAGCACATCTCGGACTGATGGGGACCCAGAGGTGTGTTAGCTTACACACAGTTCATTCCAAACAGGAACTGCAGCTCTCCCAAAACAGCTCTGCTCCCCAGAGCTGCTACAGCAGCAGTTTCCCAGGGAAGCGACAGAACTGAACCTCTGCTGAGCTGTCAAGGTGTCAGCGTATTGTGGGTCGGTGCAGGGAGTACATGGTTTTTCCTCTGAACTCAATCACTCTTCTCATATCACAGCTCCCATTTCTTTATCCTGTAGTAGGAATTATGTAAGGCACAGGATGGCATTCACTCTCCACTCTGGTGTGGGTGATGTTTTCAAGGCATTTAAGCACTATAGGAGAACAAGCCTCTCTGAAAGTCACCGTCGCTTATGCTTTTGTCATGCAAAGACTTCTGAAAATCCCTATTCTTGCCTTTTAATTTGGGGTGGGATCCATCTTCTGTTTCTCCTGAAGGTGTAAAAGTCACTGGATTCCAGATGGAGCATTAGTGTCTGTGAGCTCTATTAAATCTCTGTATTAAATCTGAAAAGTTCACAGCTTGTTCTGTTTTTGTAAAGCTGTCACCTTTGGGTGCCTCCACGGAAGGACTGATACACGCTAAGTGCCACAAGATGCCGTTGGACGTGGCTTTGATGGGCTCTGGGGACTCTGATTTATATTGTTAGATAGAAAAGTGTTTGTGTACTAGCGGAAGGAACAATGCAGTGGTGCAGTGAAAGCAAAAGGAAAGTGTTGCATGTTGTGAGGATGGAGGAATGTGGAGGTCCCTGTGACAACAGGAAGGCCAGCACGTGCATTCCGTACATGCGGGATGAGGACTGCAGGGAGGGGGAATCCAGAGGGATTTGTCTCGCTTGGCATTTGCATCTTCGAGGAGCGACTGCAGAACCAGCCTTTGCTACCGCTGTCACAAAGACCATTGTCCCATCTAAGTTAAATGTACTTAATTTATTAGCATCCTCGTTTATTATTTTTTTAATTACCTGTTGTAGGTGTATTCATGTGGATTGATTAGACGTTATACTGTGGTGAATATGACCGTTCAAAGTAAATAGCATCTTGGTATAAAACTCTCTCAGCCTGTTATTCCTGAGCCCACCATCCCATATTCAAGCTACTCAGTAGTTTTCCAAGACTGGTTTTTGGCTCCCCCTGCACCAAGTGCTGCCCCATCCAGAGTCACGTGCTGAGGTGGGACTCCCTGAAACAGGAGCTTCTGGAAGGACAGCAGGCCGCAAAAGTCCTTTCACAGGTTGGGAATACTGAGCTCAAATGTCTCTGCATTTAAAGAACATGAGCTCAGGCTAGAAAAGCCAAAAACTTTCCCATTCCTGGCAAAACTGCAGACCCCTCACCTCGATGAGCTTTCAGTGAGGTTAGGATTTCAGTGGTGTATCAGCTCTCTGAAATATTTTACTTTTCCAGAACTCTGCAGGAGTATTTTTTGTCTTTGCTACAAGCATGAGCAGTTTCCTTAACACGACCATTAGGCAAGAACAGATTACATCGGGTCCTTACTGGTTTCTTGCTGACATGGTGGACGTAAAGGGGAGATGCACTTGGGACCACATGGCTTAGTATCCACAGTCTCACTATTTCAAAGACCACCCAGTTCCACTCCCCCACACCCCCTGCCATGGGCAGGGACACCTTCCACTAGCCCAGGTTGCTCCGAGGCCCATCCAACCTGGCCTTGGACACTTTCAGGGATGCGGCAGCTACAGCTGCTCTGGGCAACCTGTGCCAGGGCCTCCCCACCCTCACAGGGAAGGATTTCTTCTCAATATCCAGTCTAACGCTGCCCTCTGTCAGTGGGAAGCCGTTCCCCCCTTGTCACCCTGGAGCCTTCTCTTCTCCAGGCTGAACAACCTCAACACTACCAGTTTTCCCTCCTCGTGCTGGCCCTTCATCCAGGGTAACACAGTCTTGCTTCATTGCTTAAGAAACCAGAACAATTGAGTTCAGGCAGTAGCTTCTACCACATGTTTAATGCAACAGACTGGAGCTGTTCTGGTGGCTACTCCCTTCTCTCCCTGTCCCAGGAGTGACTCTGTTTCACCAGAGAAGTCACCTCCCTCTTTCATATTGCATAGGTCTGCATCCTCACCTGGTGCACTGAACCTGCCCAGCTGCACCACCACTCCTGTCTCAGCACAGCCTGCTGAGCTGAGGTGAACACAAGCACGTGGCATTTATCAAAATTCCCCCCAAAAAAGGAGAGTAAGAAGCACATTTGTCAGTCTGTCTTCCTGGCTGCAAGGGGAAGAAGGTGAGGCAGCATTGTAGAGCTTGGTCCCAGCCCCAGCTGTGCCCTTTACCTCTGTTCCTGCTCAGAGAAGGGACGGTCACACACAAGGGTTTAAACACGCCTAAAGTGGCATCTCCAAAGTGTTCATCCTGTCCCTGTGGTCACACTCTCAGGGGTGTCTGATCCAACCCCTGCTCAAGCAGGGCTGTGTCTGGGGGCAGCAGATTATCCCTGGGCAACCAGTGCCACAGCCTGGACCCTCTCCAGCTACAAAGGGAGACAGAGGAAGGCAGAGACACCCTGCTGAGAGCTTCCACAGTCAAGCCCGAGTCTAAATAATGCAGATAATGAAGAGACTCCAGCAAAAACTGCACCGCCCGTTCCCCAGCACACAGTCACACCGTTGCGAAGCAGTGCGTACTTCCCATAGCACCAGCAGAAAGGACAGACCTGCCTTCAGCTGTAGTTTCTCCTCACACACGAAGTACTTGGGTCTGTCTCCTGGGTGATGTGGGGGAAGACCAAGAAGGATGCAGAGAAAAGCAGCTGGAACCAATCCTTCTCCCCTAATAACACAAAGTAACACCAGCCTCATTTGTTTTGTTACTTTATTGAAAGTGGCAGATCCCTTTCAACGTTTTTAAAAACTAAACCCATTGTTGCTGGACAAAGGTTGTGGGGATTGTTTCCTTTGAAAAGTTTACTCGTTACACTGCAGAGTGTGAGTAACGATACAGGTACCTTATCAACACGGTTTGCTACCGTCATGAACAGCAACTTTAAAAGCAGCAGGAGCCCTTCTGCTGGCCTGCAGCCTCTACCTTCCCCCTCTCCAAGTTTCCCGTCTATACATTAACTCCTCCTAAGGGAAAAATGGGTTTGTTCTGCTCTTCCTAAATGCAGGCTCCGAGCTGGCTCTCACCACAGCAGAACACTGCTCTGCAGCAGCGATCCAGCAAAACCCAAGAGCAGCACCTCTGCTCTACGGGACAGGTTCATAGTGTTGCTGAGCCTGGATTTATCCATCAGGAAGAATAAGGGATAGTCATAAGCTAACGTGAACACTCCACACCAGGATGAGGGAACATGTGGTCCTCCTGAGCACTTAAAATCCGCAGGTCTGAATCCAAGTACCAAAAATCAAGCCTTGCTTCTAACCAAGTGGCCTGTCTTAAAAAAAAAACCAAACAACCAAACAGCTCCAGCCTCTGTTCTCAGCAGCTCTGGGGTGAGCCACATCATCCACACACAAAGACCCAGACAGAAAGATCTGGCTAACTGAGGTCTTGCTGACTTCATGAGAACTTTTATACAATTAGAGGGCAGGTCTCTAGGCAACCAGCTATCAGGGGTTATTTTCCTAAGTCTGTTTTTCTAGACCTTTAAAGTGTAGATTTAAGATCTGTGCGCTTACCTGAATTAAAGGTTTGCTTTATAAACTAGTATGATACAGAGAGCAAAGCTCCTTGGGGATGGCTCTGCTGGAATACCTTAAGCAACCAACACAGCAGATGCTTTAATTGCTCTGCTACCAAACACCACCCCAGCTTGTCAACTGGATCAGAGCCCTGGCTGCAGCGAGTTTAGATCCCAGGCTGAAGGAGGAGCCAGAAAGGAAAGGTTGAGAAGGGGACGACTAGAGCAGCTTTTAGGAACCCCCAGCCCCACCACACTGCTGCAAGCCATCCACTTTATGCCTTCCTGTAGAGGACAGGTTGTTGCCTTGAGAACTGCTACGCAGCATCCCTCTGCCCTGTGAACCAAAGCCCTGCCAGTGCCTTTGGCTGCTGTGTTCCCCCCACTCCCCTTTTTTAACCCTTCTGCCCCATTTGGGCCTGCTCAACTCAGAGGCCAGCACGGCCCAGCCTGCCTGCCTCGTTGCTTCTGCTGCTGAAAGCGCCAGGGACAGGAACTCCCCCCAGCTCCCACAGCAAAAGGACCCACTTTGCCTTCTGGTTCCCAGAGACTGACAGCAAGTTCTGCTGTTGCCTGAAGTAGATGAACCAAGGCCTAATACAAAACGATGTCCCAGAGCCAAAAAAAGTACAGTCAGCAAACCCACCCTCCTGTGAAACAACAGGCTGGGAAAGAGTGGCAGTGCATCAGCTCAGCTGCTGCTGCTCTGGAAAGCATTTTGTTACTCGTGTGTGAAGGGGTTGAAGCGATCCTCCAGAACAACTGGAGAGCTGCTCTCGCTCTCCCAGAGGCCTTAGTGCCTGGAGAGCTTCCCAACATCCCTGCACTCACACACGACTGCTCACAAACACTTCTTTAGGAAGGACAGGAGGCTAAACCCATCAGACTCGCCTGTGAAACACATCTCAGTGGAAGAGAATCTCCCTCTTTTCCAGCAGCCAGGCATTTACCAGAAACAAGCTGTGAATCAAACCAAGCCAAAATGGACACATCCATAGGGAAACAATTAAAAACTGCATTGATTACATTGTAAAAACAATTAGACCACCCATCTCGGGTTCTGCAAAAGGTCTAAATTGTACTTGCATCGCAAACCCCACCCTGGGTTATCATGAAAACACGGCTAACATGAAGGCTCTGAAATGTCCTGGAGTCCGTCACACAACATCACATCCAACGGCAGATGGTGGTCTGGATTAGAGATGTAGTTCTTTATGAAGCTGGAAAAAATCCTTCCCCCCTCACAACAGCAGCAGGGAACGTGGGTGTCAGCGGGCAGAGGTCAGGTGGTTCCGACTGTGTGAAAACCTGCCAGGAAGAAGAATGGGGCAAGGTGAACTGGTCAGCTCTGGCTGTTTGAAGCTCTCACCCGGGAGAGGGCCCAGCAGGTCTGTGGGGGAAGGAGTCTGTGCAGCTCTGTCCCCATTCCCATTGCCACTGCAGTTTTTGCCAGATGAAAAAAAGTCTTGAAAGCAAAAAACAGCGATTCAACAAAAAGCCAAGGTGGCATTTTTCTTCAGGTTTTCAAGATTGTTTTAACCTAATAAGAAATTTTCAGCAGTGGTGTTTTACAGTAAGGAAGCAACAGTGAAAGGTCAGGTCCAGCCAGTGTGTGTTTAGGAAAGGTGGGTCCTGACTGACCAACCTGATCTCCTATGACCAGGTGACCCACTTAGAGGATGAGGGAAAGGCTGTGGATGTAGTCTGCTGTCTCCCACAGCTTCTCCTGGAAAAGCTGCATGCCATGGCTTGGACATGGGGCATGAAGAACTGCTTCCATTATGTGAAAGCAATTAAAAGAAGTGACGTAGGGACTATTAAGGCAGCTTGTCACCAGTATTCACTTTTGTCTGTCTTGACTGCTTGGCACCAACCTTCCCACACCCACGGAGTACAGTTGCCAGCTCACACTCAGGACACTCACCTTTGTACCCGCTCCACCATGTGTGCTATCAGTTTGTCAGAGATGCCTGGGCAGGACTCCTCAGCCAAGCTAAATGCATTCTCCAGTTCCTCCATGGCTCCCACGTTGCCTCCAGTCTGCTTGTGCTTATCTTTGAGCTGCAACCCAGAAACAGCGCATTAGGTCCTTATTTTGCTGCAGAAAGCACCGGTCAAGCACTATGGCCCTTTCCCTTTTACTGACTCCACCAGGGTGCAGAAGGCCACTCACGTTGTACTTAAACAAACCAAAAAGGTCTCTTTCTGTAGATCAGGAAGGTGGAAATCCAGTGTCTGGGATTCAGATTTTCCTTTAGGTACTAATGGCAATTGAAGCCCTTACCAAAAGAAGACGTACTCTTAAACAAATTAAATTATATGAAAAATGGATCAACAGCCCTGAAAACTTGTAGTGACAGCACAAAGAACTCCTGGTGTACCTGAAGCAGTACAGTTGCCTTTGCTGCTAATGAGAGACCAGTGCCCAGACACACACACAGGCTCACAAGGCAGGCAGTGCAGAAAATATCCAACGCCAGGAGTTAGTCACCACCACTTTTAATAACCCCAGAAAAGTTTCAGTTGCTTCTAATGACTGGGAGGCCGAGGCAAACAACAGCCATGCTAGGGATCCTGAGCCCCTTGGCTTCCAATACTCCTCTCCAAGAGAGCTTTACCCAGGGAGCAAGGGAAGGAAGCCCATGCACGAGGACCTCCACATGCAGCATCTGCCCTGATGAAAAGCCTCAGTTCACATCTTCCATGCTCAGTGCCCTCCAATTAGGCCTCTACTTGCACATGTTTCCAGTAGTTAATTTCAAACAGCTACACCTCTGTCGAGAAGGAACTCCTGACAGGTCACTGGTGCTGATCCTGAAGGAGTCTGTCCTTGGAAACACCACATTCCCACCCCTGCAACAGTTCCTCATCTCCTTTCCAAAAGTGCCGATATGACAGCCCCTTCCCCAGTTCACAATCACACAAGGAGCTGAACAACAATCAAACCTCCTGCTGAAGAAGCAACGTCTGCCAGCCTACCACTGTCCAGTTCAATTAAGCTCCCATTAGGCCACGCTGATTAAAGGGCTTTACATAAGCCTCACAGTTCTTTGCCTGCAATTTTAGGATCAGCCTTTCCTGTTGTTGGAGCTCACCTTTTCTCCATGCTCTGGAAAGCAGGACAAATGTGAACACTAATCCCCAGCTGCAGCTGTCCCTGTGCTCTGAGTCCCCCACTGTGAACAAACAGTTCCCAGCCAAAAAGGGCTGCTGTCTCCTCAGTGGGGCACCTGCTGCCCAACACAAAGCTGTGGGAGGAACCCACACACACCTCTGCTCACTCAGAAGCAGCAGGGGCACGGAGGGCAACTCAGTTACACATCAAGGATACAGATTTCTTAGGCCAAAAATAGCTGTGATGCTAAAGCCAAGGATTTGATGTCCATCTACCAAAGGCTGCCCGCCTCAGAACAAGCACAGAGCCTGTCCTGCAGGTAAGTTGCCAGTTTATCATCAGCCTTTGATGCCACACCCCTGACCTTCAGCTTGCCCAGCAGCTGTGATGGGAGCAGTCTGTGCTGGCCTGTCTTCTCTTACTGCAGAAGAGCTCTCTGAAGGCTAGCAGGGAATTAGAGCACTACACTGTGCTCAGCCTTACAGGCTGCCTCCAACTCACTGCTTGGTCCTCCAAACGCAAATGTCATTTTCCCTCCCTGCTCCAAAAAGTTTCCAGATTTGCAGTTGCCCACATCTGTTAATTGACTCCCCATGGGCCATTTTCAATATTAGCATCCAATAACACACATGCAGGGAGGGTATATAAAAGAGTCTGTAGCCAGCCCCCCCTTATGATTATCCTCCTCTTCTCTTCCCTGAGAACATCATCCAGCTGGAAAGACAAGTCACCTCTCTGCAGATACAGATCCTATCATTAATGGCAGCTTTTACTTCAGCTGCACATCCCTGCTCTGAACATGAGGCAGGGAACAGGGTGGGCTATTTCCAAACACATTTTCTCTGCCTGCCTTCCAGAGGATATGTGGCAGGGAACTGCTTGGCTTTGGCATGCTACCAGTAGCAGGCTGGGTAGATCAAGAAATGGCCTAGTAACCAGCAAAGCTGATTCCTGCTCTAACCCACCTACCTTCCCCTCAATGACTCTGCTGTGGACAGCAGCACAGCAGGAGGGCAGGGGACATTCCCAGTGACAGGCCAGACCAAGCACCTGTCTGCCCTAACAGAAGCTGCACTTCAGCCACAGACATCAGAGACCAGAGCTGCCAAACTGGCAAGCCTAAGATGCAGGTAAGAGAGAGCTGAGGATCAGACTCCTCTATCTGATCCTCATCAGAAGACAACAGGGTAATGCTTTGCTTCCAAACACAACTGTTTTGGGGAGGACATGCCAGGGACATACTGACTTTCCCCACATGTAGTCCTCTGAACAGAAGCACAAATGCTTCAGAATCCCCTAACCCTACCAGATACTTCACTGCACCTCCCTTCTCCAAATCCTTCCAGTTTATTTATCCGTGTCATATCTTTTCACCTCCAACCAGCACAGGCACCAAGAAGGCTCTACTCACCTCCCCAAAAACTGGGTGAACAAGCGTGGAGAGACACTGTGACCGTGGTTGCCTCTTGATGGGCTCAGTAGGCTGGAAAGCAACGGGAAAAGAAGTTACAAGCAC
The DNA here is from genome assembly GCA_036023395.1 of Myiotriccus ornatus. Classification (NCBI taxonomy): domain Eukaryota; kingdom Metazoa; phylum Chordata; class Aves; order Passeriformes; family Tyrannidae; genus Myiotriccus; species Myiotriccus ornatus. The sequence continues at coordinate 21,636,168 of JAYRBT010000010.1, read as the reverse complement.
AGCCAAAAGCTCCCAGGGCACACAAAGTTCTAAGCCTTTGGTGAATTCGCAGCACTTCCACGGCAGTCCCCTCACCAGGTCTTAGGAAAGCCACAGGTCACAGTACTCTGATGACGTGGAAGAGGCAATTCTGGAGCACCAGCCCTTGGTGACAGACCAAAGTAAATTTTACATACAACATGAGTGCCTTGTGGCTTCCCCAAGACACCCAAAAGCTTGTGTTAGTTCAATCCACTTCAGAAAGACCAGACAGCACACAGACCTTCTGGGAACCATGAAGAGCCATTCCTTTGTGTAGCTTGCTCAAGGAATTGGGGCGAATGGTTGGTGGGAATGTCCAGATTGGACCCTGGTCTCCATCCTCTGCATCTCCATCACTGCAAATGAAAAGGGGAAGGTCAACACAAATCCTCAATTCCATACACCAGGGGTTTGCCCATGTATTCCTGGAGTCACAAGCTCTGCCCCACCTGGTTGCCATATCATCCCAGAGCTCCAGGCATTTCCTTATCCCAGAAAAAAATCCTAAAGAGAAACCACTTCTACAGCACATGCACAGCATCGGAGACATCTAAGTACTACATCATGTTTCCAAACCATCACAGTCTCCTTTTTGCTCTAGCCAGCTTGAAGAAGCTTCTAGTGCTAATTAAATTTAGGAGAATTTCACAGGCTCAGAATTTAAGGAGAATTTGCCCAGGCTTATTAGATGTTACAAGCCCATCTCCCAGAGTTTTTGATCACGGGAATCACTGCCACTACAGTTAAAGGGCAGCTCTGTGATACCAGTCTGGCAATAAAGTGCCCTTTCCCCACCTGGCTGTCCTGCACAGCAGCAGCAAAGCTCTACCCACGAGTACACAAACACAGCTCTTGCCACAGTTACTAAAGCCTGTCGCTCTTGCACTTAATGGAATGGGCATAAAACACAGGCAACAAGAGCCCTGTTTTACTATTTACACAGACTGTTTCTTGTCAGTATTGTAACTCCTTACACTCAGCAAAGAGGCTCCACAGGTTAAGACCAGAACAGAGAATTGGCTCCCACTGAACAGGAGGTAACAGCCTGGTCCTTCAGGCAGCAGTCACCTGCTCCCACAAACGGATGCTCACAGGTGTCCCTGAGCTACCGAAAGATCTCCAGTCCTGGTGCGAAAAGGACCTGAGCTGTCTGCAGTAGGTACTCCTCTGTGCAGAACATGTACGTACATATCGGAATCACCAGAACTGGAATCTTCTCCATGGCCCTCTGACTTCCAGCGCTTGAATCGATCGATCAGCTCCATTAGGAATGAGGTTTTCTTGGTGTAGCGTGTGATGAACTTGTGCTTTAGCAATTCTTTAGCTGTTGGCCTCTGGAGCAGATAAGGAAAGCATGTCACATCTAATCATCTCTGCACACTAAACATGCAGCACACTGACTTCAAGAGGAATCACAGAATATTGTGAGCTGGAAGGGACCCACAAGAATCATTGAGTCCACGGGCGGGCAGCAATACTCACAAATCTAGGATCCTTATTGAGACAGGCTTCCACAAACTCCTTGAAGGGCTTGCTGTGGTGACCCTCAAGTGTTGGAGGATTGTTTTTGGGGATCAAGAAGAGAACCCTCATAGGATGCAAGTCAGAATTTGGAGGTTCTCCCTTTGCTAGTTCAATGGCTGTAATTCCAAGGGACCAGATGTCTGCCTGAAAGCAGAAGAACGAGAGCAGAAGAGTGAGGAGCAATTCTACAACATGAAAGCACACAATTTTAGGACAGCCAAAAGGCTAATTACATAAAATCAGATGGAGCATTTCACGTCTATACACAAACTTCTCCAGCAGACCCTGAACCATAAACAGGAAAGAATCATTCCTGTAGTAAGCAGCACTTCCAATCCCTGTTCCAGTCCTAGCACCACATCATGTATAGCAGGCCCAGGTAGCAACCCTCCTGCTCCCAAGCTCACCTTGAAGTCATAAGCAGACTGTTTGATGACCTCTGGTGCCATCCAGAATGGAGTCCCCACAAAGGTGTTTCTCTTGATTTGGGTGTCCGTCAACTGCCCAGCCACCCCAAAGTCAGCCAGTTTCACATCTCCTTGTTCCGAAAGCAGCACGTTGGCAGCTGTTCACACAAATAGGCATTAAGTCTGCTGCCTTCTGAATCTCCAGCCCACACAGAACTGAACACTGAGGAGGGCCCTCCTATGCCATTCTCCTTCACCCTCAGTGATAACCCTCAGCTTGGATTTCCAGCCTCACACCCATTCTCCTGCTCTGAACTCCACTGGGTAACATGGAACAAGTTCATGCACTTCGCTGGATCATAACAGGAATATTGCTAGGGTAGGAACAAGGAGTAGATGTGAAGGGCCACACAGTCAACAACATGTGATGCCTGGCCACGCAAAAAAGGGAGGGCAACATGGCCTCTAATTGTCTTGATTTTTTTGGGGGAGTAGCATTCAGCACAGGTGAAATTGCAGATCCTTCTGAAGAGCTCAAGTCCCAGTCTTGTGCTTCTTCCCACTCAATCATAAGACAGTAACATCGTACAGGTTTGCGAATGGGGGTTTTCAGTAGGACTTTTCATCATGAGAGAGACCCTACCTACAAACTTCCAGCATTTTCCCACTGCTGGCAGCCAAGAGCCCTGAATGTCTTGCAGCCCTCGAAATGTGCAGTCTTTCACAAACACAACAGAATCTTTTCTCCTTATCTCCCTCCACGAGGTTTCTGTGCTCTGCCTGCTCACATCCCCTCCTGCAGCAGGTCAGAGGAGTGAGCATCCAGCACTAGCCACAGCTCCCCAGCACTGTCCCTCCATCCTCCCACTGTCTTTTGATGCTCTGGGCTTGCTGTGACACTGCTCTTCAGGAGGCAGCTGCCAGCTCTCTCTACACTGCACGCAGCCAATGACTATAAAAACCAGTAACAGGATAAGCTGATGCGAGCTGCCCTCATTTTCTGGGGCTGTGAACCCCGCATGAGGACAGCTCACCTTCACTGTGAGCTGCAACCATGATGGCCAGCACACACACCCCTGGGGTCCAGCAGCAAAGCAAGTGTCCAGGCATGAGTCAGCGAATATCTGAGCATGCCTTTCACTGACTCCTCTGCTTTAGCTCCCTGCCTGTCCAAACTCCAAGTGCCAGAGGAGAGCTACAGATCCTGTTACTCTAAACACCTAAAGACATGAAAAGCATGAGTCGTGATACAGTGACAAGCATCAGATTCAAAAAACAGAAACCTAACTGAGAAACAGTCTTTGAAATCTCGCAGATTATCACTGCATAGTACTTCTGAATTTTATGTTACTAATGTCCCTGACAAGAAAGGGAGTTGAGCTCTCCAGTCTTACCTTTGATGTCCCTGTGGATCTTCCTCTCTGAGTGTAAATAATCCAAACCTTTTAGGATTTCTCTCAGGATAGTAGCTATATAAGTCTCCTCCAGCGGTCCCGGCTTCAGCTGATAAAGGACAGAAAGATGACTTAAAAGAGGGTAACTGATGCCTTGGATTTTTCAGGCTCTCAGTTTACTACTTGGAAACCTCGGCCAAGAAGGTCATACTCAGCAGGAAGTACCTACTTGCATGCCTGGTGCACATTCTGCAAGCAGAATGCTGGACTTTGCACCTGGCAGCATTAAATGGAAAAACTTTGCGGGATTTTCTCCTAGTCTATCAGTCTATTAAAGGCTTCCCAAACAAACAGCAGGATGCTTGGATAGCTGAGCTCTGTGCAAACATTTCCTCTGTCCTGGGATTAAGCATGTCTGTCCTGCACTGCGCACCCCTCAGGCACAGGACTGCCAAAAAGATGGTATGTGGCAAGTAAGTGTCTGGCTTACGGGCATTTCACAAACCAAGGCTCCAGACAATGTTTTTCATAGTGCAGAGCTTGCCATGTACTTACCAAATCCAGGGCTGAACCTCCTCCCAGGTACTCCATGATTATCCACAGCTTAGTGCCCTGTAAGCAAGAGCACAAGTCAAGAGCAAAGACAGTAATAAAAGCAGGCAGAAAAGTGAAATGCCCAGGAGGCAGCAAGACACAGGAGTAGTCCTGTACACAATCCAAGAGATGCTGCACACCACAGCTCTCAGAGGCTTAAGGAAGGAGCTCCCAGCTCCCCATTTTCTGCTGACACAGTATTGTAAAGGTGGATCTGACTCCAGTACATTTCTAACTCTCAGTTTGCAGTTTTATCTGAGCAAGTGCCCCTACAGGCACCAGACTGCCCAGCCCACAGAATTAAGCTCATTCTCAGGTTGGAACCACCTAGCATCTCTCCAACAGAACATCCAGCATAACTCCTTCTTGGCAAACGGCAGGGGAGCTTTGCAGCCTTTGATCTCATTAACAGGGCTGCCATCTTGAACGGTACAACTGGCAAGACACTCTTACTCCTCAGAGAAGAGATTTCCATACTGAGGTTCACAAGGTCCTGGCAGGAAAAAACAGTGGCCCATTAAACTACAGCAGAAGGCTGAGAAAATGTATTCTGGCCTTCAAAAAGTATGTAAGGAATATTCAGGATCCAAAGAGCTCGGGTACTGTTTGCTGCAGTCCCAGTGCTACTTTCACCTCCAGCAGACAGCATGTAGAGGCCACCTCTGGTCATCACTACTAGTAGCTTCCATTAGGGATTTCTAAGCCTGCTCTCAATGGAAGCGGTATCAGCACTCCTCCATATTCCTATTCTTTTCACCATTTCTGATGAAATGCTGATCACAAGATCACAAAGTACAGTTTCAACCTTCTCTTCTTTCCAGAGGCATAAATCCCTCAGTGGTACTACCTTAGACTGTGCTATCCTGGAAAAGTATTCCACAAACTTCCTTTCAGGAATGGTCAGATGAGGGAGAGGTCAGTCTTCAAAGTGAAGTGTCCTGCTCTTGGTACCGCACTGTACCAGGCACCTCATTTCCATGTGTTTAGCAAGTGTCTAAAAGTCCGGTCTGCTATTAAGAGCACACCAATGCAGTGAGCAGAGCCACTGCTGTTCCTGTTTCCACACTGGCACTCACACACTGGGCACCTTCCCATGCTGTGTGCCACCATCCGCTGCAGTACCCACAGAGGAGCCCACACCACTCCCAAGTTGTTGGCAAGGAATCTCCATGGTTTGTCCTACCTTCAAGTATGAGCCATAGTACCGGGTGATGTAGGGACTATCACACTGGCTGAGCACCGTGATCTCCTGCTGAATGTCCTCGATCTCATCCTCAGCCTCCTCCAGATCAATGATCTTGATAGCAACCACCTCCTTGGTGCGGTTGTCGATCCCTTTATACACTTCACCGAACGACCCTTTGCCGATCCGCTCCAGCTTGGTGAACAGCTCCTCAGGGTCCACTCTGGAGTGCTAAACCAGAAAGCAGAGATGGGAATATTCCATTAGGTCCCAGGGCTGCAGAGCACCACATGTACCCATACAGCTCATCTCCGTATCTGTGCTCCTATGGTGTTCATCAATTCATCCGAAACTCACATAACCAAAAATGCCTGAGAAACTTGACACAGAAGATATCCAAGATTAGAACAGAAGAAACCTTTTCCGCAGGCTTTCTGCCCCTGCAGGAGCAGGAAAGAGGAGGGAAGTCCAGTACGAGAACGTCAGCAAGTCTCTTTATGGAAAGTGTCAGCCCCTCTGGGACAGGACTGCTCAACTGGAGGCACTAACTGGTGCCAAAGCAGCTCCACAAGCAAGCACCTGCTCACACTTCAACAGAGACCACCAAGGTATACCAGAACCAGCCTTCTTTTGGCAATAAAAACAACAAATAAGAGGCCATAAGAATGTTTCCCTAGCCAGCCTTCCTGCACTCAAAGACTGAAATGACTTGAGAGATTTGCACCCTTCCCTACTTGTCTGGAGGGTGAAATACCCCAATAGTATCAACACCAGTTCACATTAGCTGTCTTCTCTGCTGCAGCCTGATTTCCAGGCAGTGCCCAGCCCAGCTCTCCTCAGATGCTTGCAGAGGGAACCTCACATCTTTTGGAAGGTCAGCAGCAAGTAGGATGCAGGAGAACAGAATGGACACTCCATCTGCCTGACCTGCTTTTTCTGGAACAGCCTCTCCCATGGCTGGCATGCCCAGATGCAAAGGCAAATAGCATTTCCTTCATTAGATAAGCACATCACCTGGGAAGCTGCTAACAGAAATACTGATTCTAACAGCAGCTGCAACAGTTAACTCTTTCTTAAGATGAGTGTGGATGAAAAAGCAGACAAACCACAATCATCTTTTATTGCTATTTCATTTAGTCCAGCTGCACAGCAGGAGGTCCTGCTCTGCTTCATGTACTAAAATGCTTTTTGTGATTAGTTTTTCTGCCTTTTTTTTTTTTCAATAGTTAAAAAAATAATCTGGAAAACATGGCCTGACCTACAGGAAGCAGCCAAGCTGCTATAGGGAGTTTTCCACACCCAGAACTTCTCAGTCTCACCTTTAACACGAGACCACTCCCTTGCAAGGGCCTTGAGCTGGCAGATTTTATCAGAGAACAGGGAAGCAGCACTTCTTCATCTCATACCAGGTTCTAGCAGCAGGTCATCATTGAGCAGCCCAAGGTGCTGCTTAATGATTAAGCCAGCCCATCATTACAGGTTGTTTCCCTTCTGTGCCCAGTGCATTGCTATAAGCCAGACCCAAGCGAGCTTTACAGTCAGCTCACTTAACAGGATTTCCACACAAACTCCAGTCCAAGATACAGAAGGGTAACCAAATATCCTTTTGCATCCATAGCAACACCTAAACAGGCTGTACTTTGAACAAATGCACTGGAAACAGACTGGAGGGGATGTGCAGACATGAAAAGAACTGGAGACACATAACAGGGACTAGAGAGAGGGAGGCAGGGTAAAGGAAGAGGATTTGAGTTTGAGAAATGCCAGGAGACAATATGATTGCAGGTGATTGCAGGCAGAGAGAACAGGCTGGCTAGTCCAGGCTCACTACAGACCAGGAGCAGTTTCCACTTCTTGACCTTTTTGGAGGAAGGGGCAACAACGTGCCCCAGATATTACTTTGCAGTCACCTACTGCATCCTAAAAATGCCACTCACCACATCAGCCACTCCCACGCATCAGGGAGAAGGGAGAGAAAGAAGACCACCTCCTCGAAGCACCTGCTCAGCTCCTAAAGGAAACATTACCCACATCCTGCAGGGAAGCAACGCTGCAAGAAAACCTTCCTCCCCTCTCATGTAAATAACTTTTCCACGAGGTAAGAAACAGCAAGGTGGAAGTGACTGCTGCCTTCCTCAGCGTGGCATGGCACATCAGAGAATCAGGACTGATTCCTCAAGAACAGGATGCCAAACATAAGAGCACTGGCTCTGGCAGGCAGCTTTTGGGACAACCACCACTTTATGTGGTGGGCTCTGTAATTATGGACAGCCTGATAAACAAGCTTCCAGACTTGGATGTTGGTTTATCCTGTTTTCTGTGGAACAAAGCAGTTCAGGTAGGGGTGATGAAGGAGACAAAGCTTCCTGACAAGCACGTACAAATTATGCCCAAGGGACTAGGGAAAACAATACAACCCTAATGGGCAGATGAGACAATCCCACCACATTCGGGTGGAACAGGAAACTTCCTTTGTAGGAACTGGATTTACCTTCCCAGTACCTGCCACTTCAAAACTGATCTGGAAATGCTTCAGACCTCTCTGGTCACAGGGCAAGAATCTGACTCTATGGAGGGCCTGAGGATGTATATCCCTTGACACACTGGCCAAAATCACACAAGTCAGACCCAGCAACAGCTAGAACCCAGGGAGCCAGTATAGGGCCAAGAGGTACAGAGTCATTCTAGCCATGGTTACAGTCTCTGGATGCTGCTGCAGGATCAGAGTCTGCTGACAAATGTCTTCACTTTCTGTAACCAGGGAGGAGGAAACAGGCCCATCCCTGATGTAAGCAGGTCAGTGTATGCCCAGGGGAACACCTTGTGAACTATCACTGTGGAAACCACAAAAGACATTGCCAGCTGGCATTTTCAGCAATCCTGAATTCCCATGACAAACTAAGATAGATAAAACCATGCTAGCCTGCAGGACATCTGCTCAAAAGCCCTTGTCCATTAAAAAAAAAAAATCTGTTTTGAGCTGCCACAGAGTAACTTGCTGCTGACAAACAAATGCTCAGATCCATAGGCATAAAAGTCTCAGCGCTCACCAGACAACAGCACAAATGCAGTTCTGACAGGAATGGAGAGCTATGGAATTGCACTGCTCTGTCAGGAGAGAAGCACAGTCACACTTGGGAGCTTGAGCTGCAGAGACAGGGGAGGTGAAGAATGCACTCCGTGAGCCTGACTCGCCCCTACCCCAACCCATCTGCACCTGCAGAGCACCGCAGTGAGGGGTGTAACAAGCGCCATCTGTCCCTCTCCTAAAAGTGAATTATCTCAGTGCCCGTTGTCAGAGAATCACCCTGGCTGCAAAGCCGTGTTCTGGAACTGCACTGCTACAAACACACCTGGAAAACTTCATTAGTAAGAAGTACCATAATCCAGATGAAATGCTTTACACCTGCTTAAATGAGCACAGATAACACAAAGAGGCTTATTAGCACCTGTCATCTTTGCAACTGCTCACCAGCTAGGGTTCTTTCCATTTTCTTCCACATTCACAGAACCCACCAGGGCTGTAAACAGAGCTCCAGGCCAGCAGCTGCTGCTTTTTGTTCTACTACTACATGTAAAACCGTTAAGGGACGGTCACTACACTGTACCTTTTTGCTTGACTGAATGTTTATTACCCAGCAGTTCTGGAGCAAAAAGCCTCATGCTGTTCCTCCTCAGTGAGAGCAGTCAGGCACCAGAGATGGTTCAGGCAGGCCTGGGCAGATTTTGCAGGGGGAGCACACAGTGCACTATCTCTGTTGTAAGTCCAGGAAGGGAAAAAGTATGAGAGGGATGATGACAATCTCCTAGTAATGTGTTCCACTTCTGCCCTCCGGGATCTAATCTCACAGCACAGGAAAGAAGGTCCTGACAGGTGTGGGGGTGTTTGCCATCCTGACTGATGATGCCATGTTTCAAAACAGAGCAACTCACTGCAGCCATCAGGAATTAGGAACTGCAGTGTGTTATGAGACAAGCCTGGCAGCGACACCAGCTGCTTCATGGGGAAAAAAATGGGTTTTGGCAACTTTGCCACTTCCAGCTGCAGAGACGTGATATCCATAGTCTTTGAGAGGAGACTAGAGAAATCCTACAGTAAGTATCTGCCCTCGTTTCAAAGCTGCTGCCTGGAAAGATAAGCTGTGTATTGGGAACAGAAGCAAACACCACTTGAACCAGTTGAAGATCTTCTCTCTGGGCTATGTCCAGCTGGATCTCATTCTCAAAGTATTCGAGAGCATGAATCATGCCTGCATCTGCTGCATAAAATACTAAGGGGTGTTTAAACACTTTTGGAAATGAGAATTCCTTGGTCTGTTTCAGGTTGGAATTGGAATCACTGTCTGTATGGGAGAGGTCTGTAACAGAAGATTGCCAAGGCCACAACACTTTACGAGCTGAAGCCGACTGGGAGCTTGGCAACCTTCAAGGGTTTATATGGAACTACAGAAGCATTTAGTGTTATTTCTGACTAGAGCACTTTCCAAACAGCCAAACAAACAAACATAACTTTCCTCTGCCAAAACACAGTGGAAGGAGGAAGCTGGTATTAATAAACCTTCTTTCCCCATTACCTCCTCTGCTCCCCAACTTCCCACCCAGCATTTACCCACACTGCATGCTGCACACTCACCTCTGGGCCACCAACAGAGGTGTCTGCAGCAGGCATTGCGTTCTCTTTGAGGAAATCAGCCTTGGTATCTGGAACCATCTGAAAATTTCCCTTCTACAGGAAATCTGTGACCAGCTCTTTGCAACTGTCAAAACCTGGGGCAGTTTTGAATCTCTGGACTACAGACAAGAGGGAAGTTTGTGTTCAACACTTTGATACACACTAATTTGAGACTCCCAACTCGCTTCACGGGCAGTATTCTTTTGATTCAGGGAGTAAAGCATTACTTAGCCAAAAAACTTGAATGGCTTCTTCAAGGTCACATACGGAACAACAAAACTAGAAACAGAGCTCAGATCAGAGCCAAGGAAAAAGAGAAACAGCCTTCTGAGCCTGCGAAATGGAGGCACAGACGCAGAACAACCTAAGGATCAGCCATCAGCACCAGAACTGGGAATCAGACAAGTCAAGCCTCTGACATCCCAATCCAAGTCTTAGTCTTTTGATTTTCATAGTACTTCCCACTGTTCCCTAAATCTTGGTGAACAGAACTTCGGGCCAGGTAGAAATGCCCTCCCAGCAAGCCTTGGTTACACAGATTTCAAGGTTCCACCAAGGATTCCTGAAAAGACCGGAGGAATGGAGAGCACAGACTGGTTTCCTATTCCAAGATCAGTGAGGCATGGGATGACATAGATCTAAGAACGACTCATATTTCCATAATAAATTCAAAGCTGAGACCACTGGAACTGTGGTAAGAAAACTTCAGAGCAACCTTCTCTATAGCTACAGAACTCAGTTCTCAGCCCTAACCAGACAGTATCCTTCCCTTTCTCTCCCTGTGCAGTGACTCACTCAGGCACTATATTTGCATTTAATTCCATACACACTTTGGGGAAACAGTGGATGTGAAAAACAGCATGCAAAGTAAGACGCATTACAAATCAATTTTAAATCAGAAAAGGTTCAGAGAAGGCATCATCTCAAACCAATAAAGCTTCTAGTAATTCTACACCTAGGAGAAGAAAAAAGACCACAAATTCTCACAAAATATGGCCTATGAAGACCTACATTTGGTATTGGCATCTGCCAATATTCAAACACACCCCACAACTCAATTCAGAGAAAAGAAGATGCAAGCCAATACTATTAATGTGGTTTAGCTTTTAGTCCCAAGTCATGACATCATCCTTCCACATTCCTCTTACGAAAATGCCATCACAACAGCAGCATTTAACTGCATCCACGGAGGCTGAGATCTCTCGGAAGAGTTACTACTCAGTATCAAATATCACTGCCTCTTATGCAATGACGTTACAAGCACTGTTTTTCTGAGACTAATGCCATGAACACTTTAGGAAGGTACATCTGGCAGAGCCGACACGCAGTTTCTCTGCTCCCATTATTCTAGACTTCCCCTCCCAAAAATACTCAGGCTGTCTCTCATTGACTCCTGTCTCCCTAAGAAAAGCAAATTTAATCTCAGAGGAAGGTCCCATAGTGTGTGAAGAACTACCGTTCTGTATGTCTGGCAACACAACACTATCAGTCAACACCAGCACAGAGTGAGACACAAGTCAGTTAACAGGAGTAAGCTGAGATGTGTGCAAGAGAGATAAAGAGCAGCAAAACATGATTTTCTGGTGATTTATTTGAAACCCTCATATCAAGAGCAAGCACTGTTACGTTTGCCATTGAAATGAGTTTAAAACAAATTTTTAATCACCACTTACCTGACTGGCAAATTCTCTCAGGTGAGCCATGCCTACAGGACGGTCAGACATTCGCTTCTGCAAAATCAGGGAGGGTTGGGATGTTGCAGCACAGCGGTAAAGCGATGATTTCTCATCCACTGGTTAACTGCGACAAGCAAGAACACCACAGCTCTCATGTGAGGTTCTTAGAGCATGCCTCATTCCCCTGAAGAGTTACCTGCATCTTTTTTCTCTCCTTGATTTGCAGTTCTCCTTGAACCTGCCAGCCCATTCTTGCAAACCCCGTATCTCAATTCTTTACGGATATGCCTTACAGACGTGTCAAGGAGCCTCCCTTTAATGATATACACTGACGAAGTCTCAGGCACCATTTTCCTCACCCATCACCTCGGCACGCTCCCCAGTATGACAGTCAGCCCCATAGCTCCATCCCCTCACCACCACTCCCAGCATCATCCCCAGCACCTTCCCCAACACAACCCACAGCATCGTCCTCAGGCACCCCTTTCCTGCTGCTGCTCCGCAGCAGCCCTTTCGCTGAGGCTACCCCTCGGCTCCCACTCTCCCCAGTACACTCGCTGGCAAAGCTCAGCTCTCCATCGCACCTTTTCCTGCTCAGGGAACCCCCACCCCGCACCCTCCCTGGCTGCTCCCCCCCAGTGCCGCCCAGTTCTGTGCCCAGCAGAACTCCTCGGCGACCCTCCCCTCCACCCTGGCAGCGGCTGAGCCCCCGCCCCAGCCCGGCCCAGCACCTCCCGCTCCCCTCACTGCCCCCACGTCACGACGCGGCCCCACGGCCGCCCCACACCGCGACTCCCCTCAGGGCCCCTTCGCCGCGCCTCACACCTCAGAGATCCCCCACCTCCCGGGGGGCTCCGCGCCCCCCCCCGCTCCGCCCGGCCCCCTCAGAGTCCCCCTGCGGCGCACCCCCGCGGGCCCGCCGGGCCCGCCGCACCTACGGGCA